>VDFB02353493.1:223994577-224145996 GCA_007258455.2 Sequoia sempervirens | reverse complement strand
TTCTCATATATAAAATTTACCATATCCAATAACAAAAAATTAATTATCCATCCATTCTTTATTAGAAAAAAGAAACAATTCACTTAGATACTAAATACTATTCACAATCTTCCAAAACAAAGACAAATTAGATCAACCCTTTATTTGACCAAGGCAAAGGCTATTCATAATCTTGAAAAGTCAATGTATTAGTAAGTGGAGAGGCAAATTAAATCAGAGAGGTAGGCCCCTCCAAACCAACTCCTAATTTTAAATATAATAATAAATGTTTGATATTGTTGAAATATTTGACATTTTATATTATATTTAAAACTTCATTATTAATATTTTTAATCCTAGAAAAAAAATTAATTGTTAATCTGTGAGATAAATAATATTTTGAAACATATTTTATTTTGTCAAATAAAATAAATAGAAACTTTTAATTGATTGAAAAATACGGTAATAATAAATAGCCAGTTTCTATGCACAAACGTTAGCCCTTGGACGTAACTCTATCAAATGATCCACATTTCTCCACACCCTATCTCACACGAACTGGTGGTGAAGTCATCTTATGGTCTTATCAGGAAAGCAAGGGTTATACGTTATTCGTTTCTCATTTTACAGTCAATAAACGGTAGCTTGAAAACTAATATGGGATTTTACAGATATAGGTATGAGACTTTTTAGGGAATTCTAATTCAGAGACGATATGTAATCTAAAAATCTATTGCTGATAATTCATACTTCGACAATCACTTCAATTTAAGTTGAATAACTTCATTTACTATGTAAAAAGCCAAGCATTGATGCACTAGCCCTACTTTAGGAGAAAGTTGAGTATCACCATAATTTTTCTCTAAGTTATTTACGTATAGTACACTTTATACTCTCATCAAGCACCAGATGTCTAACTAACGCTTTAACAGTAACTTCTCCCAAATGAAAGAAATAGGTATATGCTGTATAAGTTTTTAAGCTAGCATTTATTATAACTTATTACGCAAGTGTTGATCTATCTTTTAGGGGGGAGTCGTTGTGGACATCTCAACAAAAATCATCTTGATGTCATATCATATTTAATGATGCAGGTCTGAAACATTAGTTATAAGCAAGGATCTTACCACGTTAGCCACTGTAAAATATTAGGAGTTGAATTAAAATCGCCACATATGATTTTGAAAGGCACTATGTTAGGATTCTCAACTATTGGGTTATCTCCCCTAGTATCAATTGGAAGATTGGATTTTTAATCAATTATAATGCTTCATGTGATCAATGAACTTCTCTGTGTGATAAACATTTATCAGTTATTTATTCATTAAGTGAAAAACATTAGTTGTGTTCTATTTGCTTGTTTGCACTTAGTAGTACCATAATTTTAAGCCTCTCAACCAATTTGAGCCCTTGATCTCTACTTTTAATTCTAGCAATCCAATCTCTTAGACAAAAATCTATACATTGAACGTCATCCTAAGCCATTCATGAATTTGGACCTTATGCAATATTATATTGTTGGTGAATGCACTCATACCACCAAATCTATCATCCTTGAACACAACCACTACGACTTGGTATGACAAAGAAGATCCCTTTATATTTATATAAATCTTTATCAAAATTTTCATTGATAATAAGATCCTTTGTTACTCCAATTTTCACGTGCACCATTTCAACTAACATTACAACCTAACATTACACACACCTAATACTTGTTAAAACTGTATATACGTGAAGGCCGGGCTCAACTAATCTCAAGCAATTAGAAAAATGAAGATGAATGGCCTGCACGCAGTGATGGTACCTTTCCCCATGCAAGGCTGTATCAATCCTCTAATCAATTTGGCTCACCTGCTCTCTTCACGAGGGGTTTTCGTCACCTTCGTCAACACGGAGTGGAGTCACCAGTGCATGTCCAGAGCAGTTGTTAATGAAGAACCCTCCAACTCCACATTTAGGTTTCTCACCATTCCAGATGGGTTGCCACCTGACCACGGTCGTCTCTCCAATCCTCCCGAGTACGTAATCGCAATGGAAAAACTTGGCCCGGTCTTGGAGCATCGTTTGCGGTGCGGCTTACCGGATGGAACTCCTCCCATCACCTGCATTATAACAGAAAATTTCATGTCTTGCACTCACGAAGTGGCCAACAAGCTGGGAGTGCCCCGAGTCATCTTCTGGACAATGTGCGCCGCTTCTTCTATTGCTCAGTGCAACACCAACCTCCTCCTCTCCCGCGGGCATATTCCTGTCAAAGGTATCGAATCTACAGTAGTGATCCTCAATTTTATTTTGATTGCTCAAAATGTTTGTAATAACTGAAAGATTATAATTGCAGTGGAGGAATCTAAGAGGACGGCCAAAGTGATCACTTGTTTGCCTGGTAATCTTCCGCCTTTGTTGCCGACCGATCTTCTTTCCATCTATCGCGCTGCCGACACATCGGATATTTTGTTTCAGTTCTGTCTGCGTGAGTCACAATATCAAACTAAGGCAGATTATGTGCTGGTCAACACTTTCGATGATTTGGAGGTTCCGGAGACGGTAAGCGCACTGTCCATCAATGGCTGTCCTGCGTTGGCAGTAGGGCCTGTGTTTCTTCCCAATTTCTTGGAAGGAAAAGATTTGAACGGACGCGCGAGTCTGTTGGAGCAGGACGAGAGCTGCCTCAAATGGCTCGACGTCCAACGGCCGGCTTCTGTGATATACGTTTCCTTCGGCAGCGTCGCCGTCAAATCAAACGAACAGCTGAACGAGTTGGCAATGGGATTAGAGAAGAGTGAGCACCCCTTTCTGTGGGTTCTGCGTATGGATATTGCGGGCGGCAAGCCTGCCACTCTCTCGGACGGTTTTCTAGAAAGGACGAAGGATCGGGGACTGATTGTGAAATGGGCGCCTCAGGTGAAGGTGTTGTCCCACCCTTCTGTAGGAGGGTTTCTTACGCACAGCGGGTGGAACTCGTGTTTGGAGAGCCTGAGCATGGGAATTCCAATGCTTGGATGGCCCTATTTCGCTGACCAGTTTCTCGACTGCCGCTTCTGCAAGGATGTGTGGAAGATTGGCATGGACTTGGAGGGCGTGGACATTGATGAAAATCTGGTCGTTAAGTGGGAGGAGATAGAGAAAGGCGTGAGGAGACTGATGGAGGGTCCGCAAGCGCAGGAGCTTAGAAAAAGAGGCAGGGAGTTGAAGGATGCTGCATTCAAAGCGGTTGCACAGGGAGGTTCTTCTTTTATCAATTTGAACAGGTTTATTCATGACATGACGCAACTTTCCAAATCGGCCTCTGTTAAAACGGCCTAGCCGTCAAAGCATTTCGTTCCTCATCGATCACTATTATTAACTGCGGTAAATAAAAAATAAGTTTATAAAGCGCCTCCCTTTAGTGCTTGGCATCTCCTCGTTCATCTATAATGTCAACAGGATGCCAACTAGACGATTTATAAAATGATCTATACTATTGGCTATTGTATTTGGCTACAGTAGGTTCATATCCTTTCTAAATGATCTGTATTAGCTATTGTTTATCTAAATAACTCCAGAATTGGCTGAGCATCTTTTAATCGTGGTACCATTTTAATGGTGGAGTGTGTTGAATTGGGCCGGCTTAACCGGCACACTCTAAGCCCTGACAGCTTAGGTGGCCTGGCCCATTCACCTGACATTTTCGTACCTATCAAATCCACGTTTCCGCTTTTTACAGCCGTGTTTTTTTACATGCGGTAATAAATATGATGGAATTTTATCTTATAAATACTCCGCTGAAGTAATAATATATCATAACATATTAAAGCAGAAAGTGCGCTCAATCGTAGGAGAATAAATAGGTGTTAAGCAGAAATGTGCGCTTATTCCATAGGTAATAATAAATTTGGTGAAATCTTATCTTATAAATACTCCTAAGTAATGGTATTGCACATCATTTTAAAGCAGAAATGTAGGAGATTAATTAGGTGTTAGCCTGTTTAAATAGAGATGCCCTCTATAAGGGTGTTTAAATAATATAAAATTTTAAATTTAATAAAATTGTTTAATAATAAATATACATAAGGAAAGATGATGAAAAAATTTAGAATTAAAAAAATATTTAATAATAAATATATTATTATTAAATATTCAATATATTATTAAAATATATTATATGATTTATATAATATATACATATAATACATAATTGTATAATTTGTAGTTATTGTACATTTCAATAATGTAGTTACAATTTTTTTTTGTTATTATTGTAACTATTGTTGTTATTATTATGACAAAGTATTTTGATGTAATCTTACAATTTATTGAAATTGTAAGTAAATTTCTAAATTTTATCTTTCTTTATTAACATAATTATTCATTTAGGTTATGAATTTTGATGTATAAGTTGTAACGAAATATGAGTTTTTAAAAGTTATAACTAAAATTATATTTAAATCTATTTTTTTACATAAACAATTAGTAGGGTTATTGCAATGATATCAAAGTTGTGATCTTGTCATCCTATATATCATGGAGTCACCATATCTTGTTGTTAGCTTCAGTATATATGAAACTATACTTAGAGGGATTCAAAAAGAGATTATCTTTCTACACTTCAAGGAATTACATTGAGATCATTAGTAAAAGAAATTACTTTAAGGTTTGTAAATTACTAGAATCTATCAAAATATTTGAAGGAAACTTTGTCATTGCAAAAATATATAGAATTTTATTTCCCAAACTACCTGAAATGGATAAAAAAAAAAAAGTGGACAAATACACACAATTAGTACTGACATATAAATTTTCAAAACACCATATTTGAACAACTCAAAGGAAGAATCACATAAGAAGGGACATCATGCATCCACTAGAGGACCACACTGCCAATTATTACAAAGAAGATGAATGCATCTATACTAGAAATAATTTGAGAAGAAATAAATTTTTCTTCTTTTGTAATGGACCTCGTGAGTTTAGCCACAAATATCAAAGAAAAAATGAGATAATTTCAAAAGAAGAGTTAGATAAATTTTCTAAAGAGCTAGAAAATTAGATCATGGAACCAAAAAATTATGAGTATACTAGATTCAAACCTACAATAAAGGGTCTTAGCAAAAATTATGGAGCATGAACAAAAGAAAGAAGAACAATTCTAGATTTGCAAGAAAGGGATAATAAACAAAGCATGGAAGAGTATAGAAAAAGAGCTACGAGTTTCAAGAATTTAAAGTTATCTCTAGTTCAATAGAGGGGGCTAAGAGCTTTGAATATATGCATGTTATTAGATATCTTTTACTTCATGTTTTATTATGTTTGATTTGCTAGCATCATGGTACAAATATGGGGAAGGTGAAATAATTCAAACTTATCATTCCATAAGATTATGGAATCCAAGTGTTAATTGGAGACATGTGAAGAGAAATGTAGATTTTTTTCCTATTATATTAACCAAACAACTAAAAAGGGAAGATAATAAGGAACACATGAACTTGTTGGAATATTTGATGTATTTAATATTATCATTACTAATAAATTCACCATATCATTTTCTTGGATAATTAGACAAATTAATTTATCCATGGGAAATCATAAGGTAGGTGATCAATTACATATGTTTAGAAAATTGACATTAATTTATGTTTATTTACTTAAGAGTTATTTTATAAAAAAAAAAAAAACATTTAAATAGAAGGTTTTAATGTTTTCTAAAAAAATAATAATTCTAGATAAATGAAAAAAAAAAAAATAACAAGTAAATAAAAAACTTAAATAAATATTAGATAGTTTTAGTTTTTTAAAATATTTAATTGTATTTCAATTTTTATATAATCATGATATATAATATAATGCTTAAGTACAAATAAAAAATTAAATAATTCATATAAAGTTTTAATTTTTTAAATATTTAGTTGTGTTTCAATTTTTATATATGATCATGGCATTTCATTTATATCTTACTACCATTGTAGATATCCCTTATTTATTTAAATTTTGAGAGGTATAAGTATGGTTATAATCTAATGGAGGGAATCATTATTGTTTAATATTTTTAATTTAATAAAATTCATTTTTTTTATGAATGAAGAAAAAAAGAAAAGAAAATGATATTAAATTTGAATATTATAAATTTGTCTATGATTACATGGACTATATAAATATTATAAAATTTATTTTTTTTTATGAATGAAGTAAAAATAAAGAAAATGATATTAAATTTGAATATTATAAATTTTCCTATAATTCATGTTCAATAATAGGGATGATAGAAATATTTTTTTCCATTGAATGTTTTATGAGTTTAATATTTTGAAAGATTTTATATTTTTATGTTATTGTTATAATTTTATTTAAAAATTATTTTTTCACAAATCATTTTAATAAGTGTTATTGGAATTAATTTTTGTTGTAATATGTTGAAAATTACATTTCATACTAATCAATTAAAAGTACTTGCAAATATTGATTTTTATTTTATTCATATAAGAATTATTTCAAATTAAAAAAACCATAAAATAAAATAACCCTTGACTAAATAAAATAAAATAAAAAAATTCCGAATAGTTGTAAAGTAAAAGATAAATCTTACAAACAAAAATAAGTATGAAATAAGTTAAATGAAAGAATGTATATTTTCGTTGTATCAACAATTTTAATTAATATATTTATATTGTTTTGATAATAATATATATAAATATATTATCATAAAAGACATTAAAACATTCAAACATAACAAAATATATTTAAAATTTAAAAATATAATACAATTCAAAATAATTTTATTATATAATTTTTTTTTATTTATAAACTTTTTTCATCATCTTCTTTTATATACATTTAAATTAGACATATTAAATATTTTTAATTGTATAACCTTTTCTATCATTTTTAATAATTTATTATTAAACAAATTTTTTAAATAATTATTTAAAATTCTATATTATTTAAACTGACTTAACACCTATTTATTCTCCTACGAATAAGTGATTGTTGCTTTAATATGTTATGATATATTATTACTTCAGTGGAGTATTTCGTAAGATCAAATTCCACCATATTTATTATCAAATTCCACCATATTTATTCCTGCATGGAATGTTGAGTAAAATAATCTTTAAACATGAAAATGGAGGAAAAAAGTTTATGAAAAGTAATCTCTAAAAAAGCAGAAATGTGGATTTGATAGGGTATGGAAATGTCAGGGAATGGGCCAGGCCACTTAAGTTGTCAGTGCTTAGAGTGTATCGGTTAAGCCTTGCCTATTGAATTTAATGACAGCAGAATAAATGGAAGAAAAGATTGCAAAAAATAAAATGAACAAACAAGAACACACTCAAACAAGAATACAGGATTTTATATAGTGGTTTTCCCAACAATGGCTACATCCACTTTCAATAGGGATTATTTTTTATTAATTCTCAATACAATACATATTCAAGTAGTAATTGCGCTTATAATTCAATCAAATCTCCAAAATAGAAAACATCTATCAAAACGGTTGACTTCTAAATTAGCAAATACATGCCAAAAAAGACTCAATTACAAAAGACATCCATTTCGAGTGTGAGAGATGTTGTCGTTATAATTAGAAGGAATATATTTGGGCTTCACCGAACCCAACAATCTCCCACTTGAAGACCAAATATTTCTTGAGAGAGTTGCTCAGAGATATCTCCTATTGCAGGCATTTACATCAGCCCCAACGAAAACTTTAGCTTCGCCAAATTTTGTTCAAGAATGCTTCTGATGAGTCTCCTCCAAAGCACGTCAAATTTAATAAGCTCCATGGATTTTAAGCTTTCCATTTCCTCCCCCACAGCCAAAATTAGATCTGGACCTCCACCAAGGCCCTAGTTCAAAGCCCTTTCTGTACACCACTAGTACAAATCCTTCTCTACATACTAATCATCACTCAAAAATTCTTCCTGAACTATCTCATTTGAATTCACTAAATTATCCAACTGAACATGAAAATCATTAATAAGAAAAAATTTTACCTTCTCATTACTTTCTGCAACATCACTCTTAACCTTATCAAATCTCATATTAAAATATGATTTTACCTCATTACCTTCAGCTGCAACTTTTGCTCTACCTACAATCAATGCATTTAACTCTACCTCTACTTTTGCAATCTTCATCAATAAGTCATCTCTCTTTTTCTTTTTGAAATCCAATTTTAGCTGCCCCTGGGTTTTTGGCATCAACCCGCTCACTATCATCTAACTGATCCCGAAAACTTTCTTAATACCATCATGTCACTCAAAACTTATTAATAAACATAATTGTTTCAGTATCTAATCGATCCTCAAAAAAATTGCGCAGTCCATATTTCACATAATAACAAATCTAAAGTAGGATGAACAACTCCCACTTTAGCATGACTCTCTATTACATACAAGGTGCTTAATTTTCTGTACTTTGCAATTACCATAGTCCTTTTAATTTTAGATCAGAGACATGCAAATTAGCATTATGCATTCATCTAGAAAAATCAGGGTTCCAGTGCATCCACCTATCTGCTTAATCAGTTCACCCTTTCATCCATTTCAAATAGGTAATTTCTATTAATCTCCGTCTTCCTAAAACTATTATTTAAAATCAGCAAACATATCATCAGCCTTTAAAATCCAAATATCCATTTAAATCCCAAATCCAAAAGTATATTCCATCATTTTTGAATTAAATAAATCAAATATCCAAGTCCTAAAAGTAAAACTCACCTAATCATCATTAAGCTAACCTAATCCTAATTAGCCTAAACTAACTCACCCATCACATCCTTTAGGTATCTCCACTTGCACAAATAAATCAATTTATTGAAAACCTCATTTTCACTCATGACAAGTTGATTTGTCCCTCCAACATAGCATTTATTGCTCTTTCTCTGTCCTCTCTCTAAATTTTATTGCCAAATTTGAATTCCTCCTCCTTGGCAATTTCAATCTGCATATATGTATCAACTACTCATCACTTGACAAGTATTCTTCTCTATTTATTCAATCTTAGTCCCACATTGGTCCCTCTTCAACACTTAGCATTTGAAAATCTTTAAATAGAGGCTTCATCCTCAAGCAAATCCTCCACAATCTGATACAAGGTTAATCTCTTCAATAGGGAGCTAATCTTGTCCACACCATCTTCATATCACATTCATAGTAATTTCATCATTTAGCTTAGCTTGATCAAGGATTGGGAAAGGGCTTCTTTCCACATCAAAGAAGCACCAATCCACTATGGGATAGATATGCATCTTGTTTTTATGCTCTCAATTAGTTTGTATTGTTATCTTGTTTATGAAGGCATGATGCATTATTTCATAGGAGTAACTAGTGATTTTGCATGAACTAATCCATAGAATGGAGTTTTAACTTTGTGCAGATTTGCAAGCAGTTTCCATAGCATCTATTTGATTCAAAACTAATTTCACAACCTTGAGAACCCAATTGTCCAACTGAGATTACATTTTGTTTGAGCTAAGGAACATATCTAAAATCACATAACAACCAAGTATAACCATTTTTCAATTTTAATGAAACATCCCCTTTTCCAACATCACAAGAAACATTGTTACCAAGAAAAACCTTAACGAAGTCACCAATTTGTAGATTTTTGAAATACTCCTTGCATGGAGTGACATGAAACAATGAACCTGAATCAAGCACCCAACCATTAGTTGGAATTTATAAGTTAAAATAAGAACACCTGCATCTTCTTGGTATGCTATGTTGGCTTCATTATTTATCACCTCTACTTATGCCTTTTTGTAGTTCCAACAGTTCTTTTTTATGTGACCTGGTTTTCCACAAAACCAACAATCACCATTTTTGCCCCTAGACTTTGATCTTCCTCTATCATTATTTCTTACTTTATCTTGACCCCTTCCTCTATTTTCGGTACTTACAGTAGTCAAGGCATCACCGAATGAGGGCTCTTGATTTTTTCTCCTCATGTCTTCTTTGAGAAGAGTGGTTGCAACATCATCAAATTTTAATTTACTTTTGGCAGCCACCGAAGTGTTAACTGCCATCACCACACCTTCTCAGTTGTTTGGTAAAAAACATAACAAAATTGTCTTAATCTCATCATCTAAATTAATGCCCACTGAAATCAATTGGGTGACCACTATATTAAATTCATTTAGATGATTTGACATAATCCCACCTTCTCACATTTTCAAATTATATAACTTTTTCATAATGAATACCTTGTTCGAAGTCGATGTCATCTCGTACATTAAAGAAAGTTTATCCCATGGCTCTTGTGTTGTCTTCTTAGCTGAAAAATTAAAAATAAAATATTGTTGGACAGCGAAAGAAAAATAGTTGCTCTTGGTTTCCTATCCAATTTCTCCCAATCTTCGTCTAAAAGTGAACCTTTCCCTTTGGCTTTTCCATCCAATGCATTTGAGAGATCTTGTTTGATGAGTAATGATTCCATCTACACCTTCCATAGATCAAAGTTCTGACCTGCAAACTTTTCAATCTTCCATTTGTCTACATTGTCTATGGCTCCAGAAATTCTTCACCGATTTCCAGAAACTGATTTAGCACCGAGCTTCTCCACTAGGCTCTGATACCAATTGTTGAATTTAATGATAGCAGAATAAACGAAAGAAAAGATTATAGAAAATAAAATGAACAAACAAGAACACACACAAACAAGAAAATAGAATTTTATAGTGGTTTTCCCAACAATAGCTACATCCACTTTCAACATGAGTTCTCTTTTATTAATTTTCAATAAAATACATATTCAAGCACCCATAACTCTTATAATTTAGTCACATCTCCAAAATAGAAAAAATCTACCAAAACGGTCAATTTCTAAATTAGCAAATATATGCCAAAAAAGAGTCAGTTACAAAAGGCATTTGTTTTGAGTGTGAGAGATATTGTCGTTATAATTAGATGGAATATATTTGGGCTTCACTAAACCCAACAGAGTGCATCCAGAGAGACATTATGTGTGTAGCATTTAATTTCATTTTAGAGAGCTTAGACTCAGTTATTTGAGCACTTTCTGACAACTTACTTCTTCCTTACTAACATTTCTCTTGTGTTGTGGGGACGATACTTTGTGATAAATACGTCACCATCATATAATTCATCAAGTCACTTTTATTTCTTTAATGTTTTTTCCAACTCGGTAATTCCTCATGATCCTCTTTTTCCCTACTTAACTAGTCCTAAATTTGGTGTTTGTATGATCACATTTTAGTTCTTTTTATAGTAAAATATAATAAAAAATTTAGGATGATTTTATCATATGAATTAAAGGGTAATTTGAAAGAGATAATTATCACACAAAAATTCGTGACATGTAATGTTGTCTATCAAATTTCAATCTTAAGGTTAGCGTGTAGTTAATATTATCAACCTAGTTAAATATGCTTTAAAGTATTTTTGATGTCATCAAGGTTATGGGTCAAGTCAATAATATTGGTTATAATTAGGATTTAGATTCATATTTATAGAAAGTCACTTTCATTATTTTTTAATAAGAATACACATAATTCACTTTATTTTTGTAAATGAATCCACCTTAAATATAAGAAAAAAAATTAAGGTTAAGAAAAACTTATACTAAACATATAGGTCTTCAAAAACATTAAGAATAGTAGTTGTGCCAAGAAGGTTTGGACCTCCAAAATAAGGTTCATTTAGGTCTTCTATTTGTCCTTACTTCATCTAGATAACCATCTATCAAGGGGATATTAATGCACTTACAAGTAAAAAAAAAATCTATTTGTCCTTACTTCATCTATAACCATTTGTCAAAGGGATATTAATGCACTTATAAGTCAACAAAAAGTAACTACCCCTAATCAGGTTATCTTTATTTTGATAGTTTTATTTATACTGTAATTTTTGTGAACTTCATGTATAGATAGCATAGTATCAACCATTGCTTCTACTTTTTACATTGTTGTTACTTACATCCCTTGCTTACCACATAATCTTACCACATAATGGAATTTTAGTCTTAACTTTGTTATCTACCACTAGTTGTATCCCTTTTATAAGTAACCCCTTTTACAATGAAAATTTACATTCTTGATTAGTACTCATAAATTTTGCTACATCTAGAAAGGTCTTGTACCTTTTTCTTATTTATCATCATCATATTATAGATACCTATTTTAGGGTCAACAATATTTTTTATTAAGATCACATGAATGTTACCACACTTTTGATTAGATTATTTTTAAGTCTTTTATCATATTTAAATGAATACCTTCCTTTAATTTGACTTATCAAACATTTATTTCTTTCCACATTTCTATTTCTATAAAATCCTTAAAGAATATTCACCTATGTACATATAGGAATTTCTATATATGATTCCCAAGAAGAGCCCTAGAGTGATCTCCCTTCTTCTAGAAAACCCTAATTCTAACATGGATTACACATGATTTTGAGAAACATCAATAAAATCATAATTTCTCATACCAAGGCTAGCACTAGTTCTATAGTAGATCAATGTCAAACACCTCTTCAAGAGGAAAGCAGTCTATAGGGTGAACATGATGACAATATCAAGAAGCCACACATCAAATGCAATAGTTTATTCAAACTAATCTAAAACACTAGGGGAATCCTCCAAAACAAAGCCAACATCTCATGAATAGTTCCATTCCTTACCAAGCTTAGTAAAAACCATGCCAAAATAATAAATTTCCTTATTTTACTTTCATTCACAAATCCATCAATATCAACCACCATGGAAGGTATTACAAATATTATCTTTCCCTGATAAACAAACACTCAAGAAAATAAAAAATACTATAATGGACTATGCACAAATGTTCGTTCAAGTGCTAACCATAACCATAATTATATAAATGCAAACTCAGCACATTCACTCGATTTATGAATGGGAGTATATCCTAATACATATTTGGCTTTTTTTCTTCCCAATGGGGGTATTTTTTTTCTAACAATCATGAACCACCTTTAGCACTCTATGTCAAGTATTTACTATTCACATGTAAAAATACACATTAAGGGGGGTTGCATAGTCTCTCTTCTTCTCTCTATGGTAAGAGGGAGATTTTCCTCACATGGAATTTTATCATTGTCATTTTTTGAGGGGTATCACGTAGAAATTCTCTCTCCATCCTCTCTTGGAAAATTTATATCATGATTTTTTACCTTCCTTTTTTGGGGAGGGAATCACCATTGTATAGGGCTACCTAACATAGCCTAACTATTGGAAGCCATTTCTCATAAGATGCACTTTTGGGGATTATTGGTGTAATATTTTATTCGCCTTGGATATATTATATCCCAAGTGTGATATTACACCTATTTAACAAGTTTACTCAATATAATAGAATATTTAATTATTCTCATCTAAGTAGCTAATAATGGCATGTGTAAAACTTACATTAAGCTATAGAAATACAACTACTACCTCATTAACTCTTGATTGTTATGGTAGTTGGGTGTTACCTCTACTAAATTAGGGTTGCCTTTTCCTTAGTTAGATTGAATTAACTCACCTCTTGATTAAGATTGATTTAGAGTTAAATCACACTTATTAAACATCCCATCTCCTTAATTCATGCACATAATAGGCCTATATATTTCTATATTACTCTTTGTAATTTGTTTCATAATATTGAATATAGAATAGAATTATGTTGTTCATCTAGATTTTTTTTATTAGCATATAGGCATTTTCTCTTGGGTATTTTTTTTTTCATAAAAACTTCTAATAAAGTTCATCAGACAATAATTAACATATAAGCCAAACTCTTTAATTTTGGAATAATTTTAAGTGTGCAAAAGTTCAAACAACATGATCTTTTACACTTTTTAGGGTTCATTTATTAAATTTGTGATGAGTTAGGAATTAATAGTGCTAATTAATAACTTGTAAGAAAGGTAGAATGATCATATTATTATAAGAAAAATATTAATAATATCATCGGGCACTATAATAAAAATATCCCCAACAAAAAGTAACTTATTAGCCTCAAAAAATTTGTGACATGTCCTTAATGTTTTTGAAAGAGGAAAAAACGGGTTTTACAAGGACCTGAAACCACAAAGTTTACAAACAAAAGATAAGATCATCAAAGACCCCATTAACAGAGAGGTTGTAAAGAAAACAACAAAATGGCAAAGCCACAACCACCAAAAAAGCCAACAAGGGCCGCAGAAAAGACCCAAAAAGACCAGACAAAAACCCAGTAGCGACTAAACTTGGGACTTTAATGTTTCCGTAGTCTCAGCTTCCATGTCGTTCATTTCCTGAACCCCCCTCTTTAAGATCTAGACCATCTAGGTAGTAGGAGGCACTTTCCTCTTAAAGTTGGCACTAGTCCTTTTCGATATACTTTAGTCCTCGTTCTTGTTTTTATCCTTGTCCTCTTCCAGATCAACAACCAGCGAGCCCTATTGCGACTTTTCCAACTTTTCAGACATTGCATTGATGATAATGGCATTGTGCCTAGCAATTTTATGGTTTTGTTCCACAACAGGACATGTCCCTAATGTTGTCAAAATATAAAGGCATGGATTATTCCTCTATGAATGTACAAAAATGTGATATTTTCTAGGGTAAAAAAGATATCACTTCAACTAAGTGCAAGGAAACTTAGTTCACCTCAACAATTTTTAATGGATTTGTGCATAAATATGGGAAGGAAAAAAGGTCAAATAGTCACATTTCTTCAAAAATACCTATTTTAGAAAGCATAGCACACACATATTATAACACACTTGCATAAGGCTCAAGTGTGTTTTTGTTAACATAAGTATGTTATAATACATGCATATTCTAGTTTAAACCAATGAAATCGCCTTTAGGCTTGAAATAAGTTTGAAATTACCAGTCCTAAGGGTTGAACATATAATTTGGGTGCCCAAATCCATGTTTTAAAAACCACATACAAAAATTGCAAAAGTCAAGCATGCTCTCCAAATATATTGAGATTTTGATCTCTAATTACTTTTATTATTTTCTTTATTTTTCCATAATTTTTGTCTACTCATCAAAATATAAAATATAATTTTTTATATCCTATAATTCATTCTATATGCATAGGAAAAAAATTGATTATTTAGTTCAAATTTGGGGGAACTAAACTTATCCATTTATCATGATGTGTCTAGTTAAAAATTAGTAAAAATAATATATTTATTAAAAAATAAGAGAAATATATCTAGACACATGCATAATCTTAACTATATATATTTGGATAGTACATAGAAACACAAAAATGTGGGGAGCATGCCCAATTCTATGTTATATATTTATGTGATAAAAATAGGAGCACTTTAAATATGTTCTTAGCATATGACTCTCTTAATCTCTACCATATTTCTAATAAAAAACACTTTAGAAACTAGATTAAGCACTAGTTTTTTTTTTTCTTATCATAACTTCAAATTTTGAGTATAGGCATCTCAAATTACACATTGAATTTTAATTTTCATCGATTTTAAAAGGAAGAAGAAAAATAGAAAGGTCGCTTTTGACCCACCTTTACATGCACTTACCCTCATGCACATAATTGGTATCAAAAGTTTTATCTGAAGCACCTAATTGTTAAGTATGGAAGATTCAAAGATGAATTCCTAAAATATTTG
The DNA here is from genome assembly GCA_007258455.2 of Sequoia sempervirens. NCBI lineage: Eukaryota > Viridiplantae > Streptophyta > Pinopsida > Cupressales > Cupressaceae > Sequoia > Sequoia sempervirens. Next base: position 224,130,445 of record VDFB02353493.1, on the reverse strand, counting down.
CATATCATTAACTTGAAACAACAATAAATTTTTTTATGGTTAACAAAATATGGCAGGAGATAGCTAAAAGAGTATCTGCATGTGATACAAATTTTAGGTTATCCTATCAAAATCATTGTATGATATATTTTACTAGGACATTGATTGATCTATTACAAGAATTCTAGTTTGTTGGAATTTCGGAAATGTGAACCATTTCATTAATGGAGACATCAAAAAAAAAATTGTCAACCTAACTAGAGAGTTTGTAGTTAGGAATACCCCAAAGGCTCATAAAGAATTGGGTAAACCCACAATAGTGAGTCCCAAACTTGTGACATTACATTTTTCAATTTGGATGTAGGTGAAAATAGGAAACACTTTTATATCAAGGCATTTCTTTAAACAAAGGTACCTTCATTCAAAGGCGAGCCAAAAATCACCTTCAATCTAGGTGTAAAATATTAAAAACCTTAAAATGAAGGTAATTTCCATAAATGAAAAAAATGGACCTTCATTTGAAGGTTCCTTTCTATTCCTTTTATGGAAATTACCATATAGGGAATAGAAAGAGACCTTCATTCAAAGGTTCCTTTCTATTCCTTTAATGGAAATTTCCATAAAAGGAAAAGAAAGAGACCTTCAAATGGAGGTCCCCTTTTTCCATTTATAAAAATTACTTTTATCCAAAGGTTTCTTTTAAATAGTCATGAAAATGGCATTCCTTCATTCAAAGGTCCTTGAATTTCAAATGAAGGTCATAAAAGTGACCATTTCCACCTTAGGCCTTAGATTTTCCTTAAAGAATTTTATATTTCTTACCTTGGGTTGGATAATTTGTAGGGTCATAGCACTCCAAATAATCTTTCCAAATAACATAATATTGAATATATTTAACTTGATTATTATATTTATTATATATGTTCTAAAGAAAATAGAGTTTCTAGCAGTCATCAAGGTCTCTATTCTACACACATGAAAAATAGTAAAATAGATTAGAAATAAGTAAAATATTTGTATGCTAGGTATTAACATCTTTATTTTTTAAAAAATTGGAAACATACAAAAAATTATGTTGTATGGAAGTAACCTATGTCTAAATTATAATTAATTTCACTTTAGTTTTCAAAAATTAAATAAATTAAGTGTCAGTGTAATTAATGTTTGCATACACATATCTTGACCTAAGCCTACTTAGACATTTATTGTGTTTCTGATATTTTCCTGATTTTTTCATTAGCTAGTTTGTAGATTGTTGAGGTGTTGAAACACTTAGATATTTCTCCTTTATAAGGAGACCCCTGGATGTCTTTTACACAGGTTGAATATTATGTAGTCTATGTTGTGCTTGATTTAAATCTTTGTGGTTTGATTGATTTTACATGGTATCAGAGCCGTACAAGATTTAAGCAGGACGCCAAACTGCAAGTTTGAAGTTGAAGCCATGAATTTGCACAGATAAGGGAAACGACTTTGCTGATGAGATACGAACCTAGGTCTCCTTGGTTCCTCAGCACGTAATCTCAGCATGCTCAACAACTAAGATTATTCCAGGCTGCAAGACAATGGTATCAGGCTTGAGGCTACATTTTTTTAACTTTGGTGGGCGCACTTTGTTTCCTGGTTGGCGTGCTTTGTTGCGAGAGCTTTTGTTCTGGTGGGCATGCTTTCTTCCTCTCATGAATGGAGACCCCTGTTCTTGCTGAGTCCCCTTGTCCCTGTCGTGATTTCTAAGAGAAGTGTGTGGAGAACATCCATTGAGAGCAGAGGAGTAGCCGTACTCTTCCCACCAGGAGTCGTCGTTGCCAACCAAGGAGGTGTGATTCTGTTCTAAAGAGCCACATTTTTTACCAAGGAAGGCTCCAATCTCTAGTTGAAGCTCGTACCTATGGAAAAGGAGGCTCGAATTTGTGGTGGGAAGGTACGCTACACTGCGACTTGCTGGGAATCATCTACTGGAGGCTAGTAGGACGTGAGTTTGTGCAGTGCGACTTGGAGAGCGGCTTGCAGACTGTTCCTAAGTCCGTTCCAAGACATTCAACTCTGAGAATGGGATAGAGGCGCAAGCGATGCTGAGAACAGGGCTACCTCATCTTCAACCAACGCAATCTAGAGGGGGCTAAGCATATCTCACAAGCCATAGTCAGAGTTTTTGGCTCACACAAATTAGAGACACCTCATTGTAGATTGCCCCTCTTCCACACAAATCGGGCCTTCTCCCTTTTTGTGTGTTTTGGACGTGACTGGAGGCCGAGCTTGTAGCCCATACAAAAACCAGCGCCTTGTATTCTCCAGCGTCCACTTCATTCTTTTGGAGGGGGCGTTTGCAAGTCAGAGAAGAGGAGGTGCGTTTGTTTGCAAAGAGGGCGATCTTGTGTTTTTGGAGGCGCGATTTCAATGTGACTGGCCATGATTGCATTATTGGAGGCAATGATTTGGTGTTTGAGAGCTGTGTTTGGTTCAGTTTGGTCTGAAGACCGCATATCACATGAATCCCATTCACTAGTAGCGCATTACATTGGACGTTGTTGCTGATTGACAAAAGGAGAATCGACTTGGCATTGAGAGGCGACATGATCTGTGGCAGCCTTCCATTATTTGCTACATCATCTCCAAGCAGTTCCAATATATTTTTGGATAGAGGTGTCTAGTTTGAATTTTGCATACATAATTGTCTTCTCCCTTTTTTTTTTTGTTTTTTTTGCTTATCTTGCATTTTTATTGTTTCCTTTTGATAGATTGCATTTAACACAATTTATGCAAATCTAATTAATTATCATAGTTACAAACATTAATTGTTTGATCAAATGTGATAAAACATTAAAATTCATAAGGGGAAATTATTAGAGATTCATGCACTAACTTATAAAGTTCCAAAACTGGGGGGTCATCTAATTTGGGGGGATTCTTAATCTGTTGATTTTCTATTGTCCTAAAAAGGAATTAACCTATTTCTAATCATGGGATATAAAACTCGTTCTTCTATAATTAAGCTAAACAAGGGAAACTATAAGTCTTGGTGTGAAGGCATCCTAAAACATCTTAGGTATGACAATCTTCTGCCCCATTTGTATGGACTTATCCTTGAACCTGCTAATCAATTTCAGAAGGATAAATGGGTCAATAAAAATGATCATATTGTTGGATTAATCAGCTTACATATACCACATGACACTTTGATTTTCATCATGGATATTGTGGGTCCACATGCTTTATGGATCAAACTTTGGGAGACATATAGAGACTCAAATGTTTCTCCATTCCCACATGATCTTGCAATGATCACAAATGATATCCCACATCATGAAGAATGTCATGTTGACATAGTGGAAGTCATCATTCCACCTCCAACTGTTGCTTCATTAGTTTTCATAGTTGCTTCTTTGAAAGCTTCGAGTACTTCTTTGCAATTGGATCACATTAGTCTTCCTAGCATTGTTGATTGGGACACAATCCTACTTGACATTTCTTGTCTATTTGTAGTCTCACATTACTGACTTAGAAGCACACATTGAGAACATCAGTCTTTTATTTGACGACAATTTCAATGAAGTTGCATCACCATTGGTCTCTTTGAATATTCATGCTCTACATCTGTCTTCACATGGTTCTAGATTTTCATCATCTTCATCTATTAGGCATACACCTGATTTGATTATGACATCCTTCGACATCGACATGGGAACACATGAGCACACTTCAAAGACATCATGGGCACCTTCATCATCATTCTTGGATGAGCTTCAACTCCATTCAAGATCATACATACATCTTCTCACATAGGAAGATATCCTACATCTTCAATTGGTTTCATTTCTTCCCAAGGGAAGGAACATTGTGACACATTCTTGGATCTACATCTGCATCCTCTGTTCACTATCCAACTTTAATGTAGCAGGACATGTATTCTGGGGGGGTTCTCATAGACCTTATATTATTTTCTCTCTTATGGAGGAAATAATATATTGTACTTAGTGAAAGAAGTAGTACTTCTTCATGTGTATAATTTTCATGCATCTTTTCTCTCTTTTGGAGGGTAGTTTTTTTCCCACGGGGTTTTCTATGTTTCTCCACTTCATGAGAGATTACTTTGTGCATGGGTACCTAACATGGCTAGTAGTTGGGACCCATTTTATCCATGCCCACCTAATTTATGCTTAAGGGGGGGTGTCAGTGTTTACATTTAATGCTTGCTATCCACATGTTGACCTAAGCCTACTTAGGCATGACATTTATTGTGCAGGTTAAATATCTCAAGGCATTTATTGTGCAGGTTAAATATCTCCTGATATTTTTCCATGCTGATATTTTCCTGATATTTTTCTTTGGTTGGATATTTCTCCTTTATAAGGAGACCCCTTGATTGTCTTTTATATAGGTCAACATTATGCAATTCATTTGTTCATGTGCATGTTGTTTATCTCTGTGATCTAGCAAGTTGTAAGCAACGCACATGCCAAATGGGTCTTGACAACATTACAGATATAGTCATTCCATCTATGGTGAAGACTCACAACCTTGCGGCGTAGCAGCAGAAGAGGATTTCCAAGAGCATCCATCAGAAGGAGCTTGCGTTTGACAGTGGGAGTAGAGTCTTCTACTCTAAAGATTAGGTTTCCTGATGAATCGAAGGCTATAAAGCCTACGCCGCTGAAAAACAATGCTTTCTTCCATAAAGTGAAGACTTGTGGAGAATGATGGTTTTGGGAGGTGTCAGACAGTTGATGGGGATAAATTTGAGACATCTTTATCTTTTACGTGGGTGTTAAAATGAAACATGAAGCTTTTGTTTCATATTGTAGACGGAGCCACCATATAGCATTCCTGAGAGCCTGTGATGCCTTATTGTATTAGATAGAAAACATCTAGTCTATGTCAATGAGTCATGCATCAATGAATGCCTAAGTAGGATTAGGTCAGCCTGTGTGTAGGAAAACATTTAATGTATACACTAACACCCCCCCTTAAGCATAACTTAGGTGGGCATGGATAAAATGGGTCTTGGCTACATCACCATATATGCCTTCAAATAAATCAATCAAACCACATATATTTAAATCAAGCACAACATAGCTTGCATAATATTCAGCCTGTATAAAATACAGCCATGGGTCTCCTTATAAAGGATAAATATCCAACCATTAGGTGTTGAGGTGTTTCAACACCTCAATAGTCTACAAACTAGCTAGTGAAAATATCAGGAAAATATCATAAACACAATAAATGCCTAAGTAGGCTTAGGTCAAGATATGTGTATGCAAACATTAATTACACTGACACCCCCCCTTAAGCATAACTTAAGTGGGCATGGATAAAATGGGTCCCGGCTACTAGCCTGGTGAGGTACCCATGTATAATGCAATCTCTCTAAAAAATAGAGTAAGATAGAAAACCCAGTGGGAAAAAACTATCCTCCAAAAAAGAGAGAAGATGCATGAAAATTATACACGTGAAGAAGTACTACTTCTTTCACTAAGTAAAATATATGATTTCCTCCATAAGAGAGAAAATAATAGAAGGTCTATGAGACCCCCCCATAATACATGTCCTGCTACATTAAAGTTGGATAGTGAACAGAGGATGCATCTATGTAGTTCCAAGAATGCTTCACAATGTTCCTTCCCTTGGGAAGAAATGAAACCAGCTAAAGATGCAGGATGTCTTCCCATGTGAGAAGATGTATGTATGATCTTGAATAGAGTTGAAGCTCATCCAAGAATGATGATGATGGTGCCCATGATGTCTTTGAATTTTTCTCAGGAATCTCCAAGCTAATGTTGACATGTGACAAATACTGATGGAATGAATCAAGTATCATAGAAGATTCTGTAACAGGGACCACAAGAACCATAGATGTATGGGGATAACTGGAACCATAAGAATCTGATACTGTCACTATATAAGTTGATGTAGGTGAAGGAAGAGCAATCATATCTGAAGCATACAAGGCCAATGCAACTTTATTGAAGTTGTCATAAAAAAAAGACTGATGTCCTCAATGTGTGCTTCCATGTCAGCAATGCGGGACTCTACAAAAAGACATGAAATGTCGGGTAGATATGCATCCCAATCAGCAATGCTAGGAAGAAAAATATCTTGTTGCAAAGAAGTATTGGAAGCTCTCGAAGAAATGACTCTGAAATCCGATGAAGCAATAGGAGGAGGTGGAGGAATGATGATTTCCTCTATGTCAACTGGACGCTCTGTATCTGAATCATGATGCGAGATGTGAGTTGTGATCATAGCAAGATCATGCGGGAAGGGAGAAACATTGGAGTCTCCATATATTTCCCAAAATTTGATCTATAATGCATGTGGACATTCAATATCCATGATGACATATAAAGAGTCATCTAGAATATGTAAACCGATTAATCCATGAATATGATCACGAATATTAAACCATTTATCCTTCTAAGTTTGTTTACTTGGTTCAAGGATAAGTCCATACAAATATGGCATGAGATTATGGAACATGAGATGTTTTAGGATTCCTTCACACCAAGACTTATAGTTTCCTAGTTTTAGGTTGATTACAGAAGAGTGGGTTTCATATCCCATGATTACAAACAAGTTAATTCCTTAAGACAATAGAAAATCAACAGATTAAGAACCTCCCCAAATTAGATGACCCACCTTTTTAATATTTTTGATTTCCCCTTTGTTTGGCACTTTATTTTAGTGCATATATTTGCATACAAGAATGATGGTGAAAAAAGACACTTTATATTTAGTGTGAAATCACCATCATTGAATAGTGTTTGAAAATATAATTTCACTCTATTGCAAATTTACACCAATAAAAGTTTGCATTTACAAAATTGAGAAAAAAAAATAAAAAAATAAAAGAAGGCTAGAGAGAGAATTTTACAAACCCCATATGATCCTCCTTTTTGCCAAACTCATTGCAAAAGAACAAAATGAATGTTCTTTTACAAATTTTTAACAATGGAAAAATATTGCACCTCCCCCATACACATCCACTTTGTCACATTCATTGTAAAAGAATGTTACTCTTTTACAAATTTTTAACTATGACTAAGATTTTCAACCACCCCTTATCACTTTCTCTTTGCCACATTCATTACAAAAAAAAGAAAATGACTCATCTTTGATAAATTTTTAACTATAGCAAAAAAAAAAATCATCCTTTGCCAATTTTGACAAAACCACAATAATCTCCCCTTTTGAAAACACTTGACGAGTCATTAAAAAAACTACTAACTTTAATGTAATAGCTAGTAATTTGAATAGTGATTTGCATTAAATGCCAAAAAATAAATATCTGTCCATTTTAACGGACTAAATGGTTTGAAGGAGATGTGGTCTTTGCCTGTTAATATGGACAGCACAAGTGAAGTCAAGAATGAGTAGAAAGCCTACGTACCATTCAAACACACGATTCAAAAGAAGAATTGTTTAGCCTACACCAAATACCTTTGCTTGCCGAGTCAAATGGGCGTAGCTAGTGTAGAAGTGGTGACATAATGATTGCAGGGAGTTCGTGGAGGGGAGAAGAGATCATATCTCTTTCCCCCTATGTAAACTGCAAACCGTGGCTTCTACCTTGATTGCAAATTATGAACTGTACATTCCCAAGCCACAAAAAATTAGGCCTCCACTTGATATGTCAGCCCTCTCCATAGAAAATTGCACCTCCTACAGCTAATCTCGTGGGTTTGTGGCCTGGATCGACCCCCAAAATAGAGGCATCTCCTCCATGCACACTCAGCTTGCAGTGATGAGGAAAAATGGAAAGAACTTTTGATGAATGGTCGTGGGCTTTTGTTCGCCCCTCCCTCTGCTCTTTGAAACCCTGCTCTACTTTTTAAATTGTGAAATTTCTTGTGCCAAGCTGCATATTTGACTAGCAGATATTTTGCACCCCTTTGCAAGTCTTAAATGCCTTTCAATGTCGAATGTGAACCCAATAGGTCAATCATGCCTCTTGAACATAGAGAAAATGACTTCTCTATTTTGAATCGTCCCTTTCAATAGCAATTTTCAGTTTCAAATGCAACAATTAACAGAGAAACAGAGAATTAAAATGTTGAAACAGAGATGTAAAATGCACAAGCAGAGATATAGATGAGAGTCAACTTCTTAACAACAATTTTGAATGGCCAACATAGATTCTCTATTGTCAACACAGACGAAATCTTCATGTTGTCGCTCAATTGTTGTTTAAAGCATTCGCAAATGACCTGAAACTATCTTTGAAAGGCTTTGATACCATGAAAGGCTTAATGAATAATTCCTTCCATTATTGGCTCAATTGTTGTTGCATAGACTATCTTGTGCATAATATTTTTGTTTGATTTATGTCTTTGTGCCATTCTATGGTGAGCCAATATTATGCAGTCTATGTTGTGCTTGATTTAAATATATGTTTCACATTGCAGACGGAGCCACAATGAATGCCTAAGTAGGTTTAGGTCAGCCTGTGTGTAGGAAAAAATTTAACATATACACTGACACCCCCCCTTAAGCATAACTTAGGTAGGCATGGATAAAATGGGTCCTAGCTACTAGCCACGTTAGGTACCTATGCACAAAGTAATCTCTCATGAAGTGGAGAAAAATAGAAAACCCTATGGTAAAAAACTACCCTCCAAAAGAGAGAAAATATGATCATGAATATTAAACCATTTATTCTTCTGAGTTTGTTTACCTGGTTCAGGAATAAGTCCATACAGATATGGCATGAGATTATGGAACTTGAGATGTTTCAGGATTCCTTCACACCAAGACTTATAGTTTCTCAATTTTAGGTTGATTACAGAAGAATGGGTTTCATATCCCATAATTACAAACAAGTTAATTCCTTTAGACAATAGAAAATCAACACATTACGAAACCCCCAATTTTGAAGACCCCCTTTTTTAATATTTTTGATTTCTTCTTTGTTTGGCACTTTATTTTAGTGCATATATTTGAATACAAGAATGATGGTGAAAAAAGACACTTTATATTTAGTGCGAAATCACCATCATTGAATAGAGTTTGAAAATATAATTTCACTTTATTGCAAATTTACACCAATAAAAGTTTGCATTTACAAAATTGAGAAAATAAAATATTTTAAAAGAAAGCTAGAGAGAGAATTTTACAAACCCCATATGATCCTCCTTTTTGCCAAACTCATTGCAAAAGAACAAAATGAGTTCTTTTACAAATTTTTAACAATGGCAAAACAAACCCCGTTGATTTTGACTAAAGCAAAAAATTGCACCTCCCTCTTAAACACTTTTTTTAAAAAGGTCTCCCAACACCATCAACGATATAAATTGATGGTTTATTTAACAATTTATTATCTAGTGGCTTAACAAAAACATTAATTAAACCATTAAACATAAATTTTTGAGGGAGAGAGGGGATTTGACAAAGTCAAAGGTCATGTAAGCAGAAAAAGTCGCCCATGTTGGAGTGTCACACCTCTCACCACAGTTGTGTGCTTGCAAGATTCATGCGCCCAAGTCTCACCAAGCAAGCAACCTGCAAATGAAGCGGGGGTTTGTGGAGTCGTTGTGCCTCCCTTTCCACGTAGATCTCAAGCTCAAACATAGGGTGTGGGAAGAGATCATAGAGAATAGTAGACTGTTAAATTGGAATAGTCGAGCCTCTTCTTGCTTTGAAACCCCTACCTCTGAACAAATTTGATGCTCAAGGATATCGATGAGCAGAATGTGGCTTGGAAAAGCCTCTTCTCCCACAAACCAAACTAGAGCGGATTTCAAGTGTCGTGTCGTAAGAGGAATCAACCTCTGTGAGAGAGAAGAAGTCGACCTCTGTGAGAGTTGAATGGGAGTGCTCAATATGGCGATGTAGCTCCTGCCTGTGATGTGTCGCAGCCTCTTATAAGGCATCGCAGGCTCTCAGGAACGCCATATGGTGGCTCCGTCTGCAAAGTGAAACAAAAGCTTCATGTTTCATTTTAACACCCAAGTAAAAGATAAAGATGTCTCAAATTTATCCCCATCAGCTGTCTGACACCTCCCAAAACCATCATTCTCCACAAGTCTTCACTGTATGGAAGAAAGCATTGTTTTTCAGCGGCGTAGGCTTTACAGCCTTCGATTCATCAAGAAACCTAATCTTTAGAGTAGAAGACTCTACTCCCACTGTCAAACGCGAGCTCCTTCTGATGGATGCTCTTGGAAATCCTCTTCTACTGCTACGCCGCAAGGTTGTGAGTCTTCACCACAGATGGAACGGCTATATCTGTAATGTGAGGCGGCCTCTATGAGGCGAGCTTCGCCAGTAAGGAGGGCCAGTGGCAGTAAACGCCTTTTGAAGGCATTGAAGGTGAACAAAGACTCTTTTGTAGAGGCATCGATAGCAAGGTATCCGCCTGTATGGTGCAGGTCGACAAAGCCTCTATGTGAGGCGTGGCCTTTGTTGACTTCGGGGCCAATGAGGCTTCCAAACAATGCAATTCATGCCGATGGATGGCGTTGAGACTTCCTGCCGTGTGGACGAACATAGGCCGATTGATGGCCTTTCGGTGGTGTTGAAATAATGCCCTCTGCGGGCTGTTCAAAACTCACAACGAACACACAGGTTTAATGTTAAATGATAACAAAAAACTCAAAAGCGAACGAAATCTCACAGACACAATGGAAGTGATTCGCACAGCGAGAAAAATGACTTGAAGTTAACCCCTGTGGCTCTGATACCATGTAGAAACCAAGATCATGGAGTAGACAAACAAGCACAAGATTGCAAATGAAATCAACCTATATTGATAGATAGTCAAGGGTCTCCTTATAAAGGAGAAATATCCAAGAAATGGACAAAATATCAGGAAAATATCAAGAAATATCAACCTGCATAATAATTGCCATATCTGTATGGACTTATCCCTGAACCAGGTAAACAAACTCAGAACAATAAATGGTTTAATATTCGTGATCATATTCGTGGATTAATCGGTTTACATATTCCAGATAACTCTTTGTATGTGATAATGGATATTGAATGTCCACATGCATTATGGATCAAAATTTGGGAAATATATGGAGACTTCAATGTTTCTCCCTTCCCACATGATCCTGCTATGATCACAATTCACATCCCGCATCATGATTCAGATATAGAGCATCCAGTTGACATAGAGGAAATCATCATTCCTCCACCTCCTCCTGTTGCTTCATCGTATTTCAGAGTCGTTTATTCGAGAGCTTCCAGCACTTCTTTGCAACAAGATATTTGTCTTCCTAGCATTGTTGATTGGGATGCATATCTAACCAACATGTCATGTCTTTTCGTAGAGTCCCGCATTGCTGACATGGAAGCACACATGGAGGACACCAGTCTTCTTTTTTATGACAACTTCAATAAAGTTGCATCAACCTTGTCTTCTTCAGATATGATTGCTCTTCCTTCACCTACATCGGCTTCTATAGTGACAGTATCAAATTATTATGGTTCCAGTTATCCCCATACATCTATGGTTCTTGTGGTCCTTGTTACAGAATCTTCTATGATACTTGATTCATTCCATCAGTATCTGTCACATGTAAGCATTGGCTTGGAGATTTCAGAGCAACATTTGAAGACATCATGGGCACCATCATCATAATTCTTGGATGAGCTTCAACTCTATTCAAAATCATACATACATCTTCTCACATGGGAAGATGTCCTACATCTTTAGTTGGTTTCATTTCTTCCCAAGGGAAGGAACATTGTGACACGTTCTTGGATCTACGTCTGCATCCTTTGTCAACTATCCAACCTTAATGTAGCAGGACATGTATTATGGGGGGTCTCATAGACCTTCTATTATTTTCTCTCTTATGGAGGAAATCATATATTGTACTTAATGAAAGAAGTAGTACTTCTTCATGTGTACAATTTTTGTTCATCTTTTCTCTCTTTTGGATGGTAGTTTTTTCCCACAAGGTTTTCTACTTTTCTCCACTTCATGAGAGATTACTTTGTGCATAGGTACCTAACATGGCTAGTAGCTAGGACCTATTTTATCCATGCCTACCTAAGTTATGCTTAAGGAGGGCTGTCAGTGTATACATTAAATGTTTGCCTACACATAGGCTGACCTAAGCCTACTTAGGCATTCATTGATGCATGACTCATTGACATAGACTAGATATTTTCAATCAAACCAAGAGGCGCGATTGAATAACAACATAGAGTTTTATTGTAATATATTATGCAGTATATGCAGCAGGTTCCATTATTGGCTCAATTGTTGTTTAATACAAAACTCCTCCTCATTGTATTAGATAGTCAAGGGTCTCCTTATAAAGGAGAAATATCCAAGAATGAGAAATATCTTAGTATGAGGAAAATATCTAGAAAATATCTAGCAAATATCTAGCAAGGTTAAATATCAGGAGATATTTAACCTGCACAATAAATGACATGTCTAAGTAGGCTTAGGTCAACATGTGGATAGCAAACATTAAATGTAAACACTGACATTAAGCAACAAATAATTATGAAAAAATATTTACATACTAGTTATTAATGTTACAAATCTATGTTTAAAAAAAATTATAATTTTATCTTTTCTTCAATAAAATTTGTGGTGTATGGAAGTAACATCACTTTTTAAAATGTTGTTAAGTATAAAAAAAGGGTTATTAAAAATTATGCAAAAAATTCAGATTTTTTTTTTAAATACATTTATAATCTACATATTAAATCTCAGAAATCGCTAGTTCACTTCATCTACAAATTCTCAATGGTTTAGTTTCTCTAGGTGTCAAAACATGGAAATTTGGTTCAAAAGGTTGATTCCAATATCCCACTTTGAACTAAAAGTGAGACACACTATTGTGTAATTACCCGACTAGAATATGTAATATGTGATGTAAAAGTACACACAAAGACAATTTATGAAAATAAATGTATCTTTAAATTTTATACATTTCCATGTTTCTTACAAGTCAAACCATGACTATATGTACTTGATATACATATAGTAGGAAAAGTAGTGTAGCATTTCATGTTGGTGCAAATATAAGAGAGACACACCCATAGTAATTTGGATTGTAGGTGATTGATGAGATGTAAATGATATATATTTTACATCTTATTCAAGAAATAACATGTTGTCATATCCCTAAAAATGTATAGTTTGGTAGCATCTTGTTAGATATTAGATTTAGGGAATCAACTCAATGAGTAGTCATGGAGGTTGTAAGACAAGGAGATGCTCTATTATCTTATTGTCCATATGTTAGATTACCTTTTTGGCCATCTACTAAGAAAGTGCACAAAGAGATCTGAATATATGAGATATAGCAATTTTGATAAATTGATTTTTTATCTATAATTTGTATTTTTTATATATATATATATATATATTATAAGAAAAAAATTGTTAATATAAAACTTAACAAATGAATTACCTAATATTATAATGTAATATTGATATTAATTTGATCTAGAATATATAAATCATATTATATTTGAGCTTTATGGAATTAAGAATTAAATATGATTTTATTTTTTTTATTTTACTAACCTATTCGGGGAGAGGGGCCCATAATGGAGTAGGGTCCAATAGTGGGGATAGAAGTAGTCCTCAGTGGGCCCCATAGTGGAGCACTTTAATATCCAATTGCAAAACACTTTTATCCATAAAGTATGCAAAGTGACAAATCATGTGATGCCACATCAGCGCACTAATAAAACATGACTTAGTGCACCACTATCGGTCTCACTTTTTTTTGGCCCTTTTTGGATACCTCAACAAAAAGCATGTTGATATGGCATCATATTTGATGATGTGGCCCTAAAACAAAATATAGAAGCACATGAGTTGCCAAATAAACTGTTGTACAGAATTGGGAGTGATTTGAAATTTCCACGTAGAATTTTAAGAAACGTGAAATTAGGGTGCTCTACTATAGGCCCCTCTCCCCTATATGAACATCTAAAAAATAAGGACAAAACTATCAATTATTTATGAACCTACAAATAAATTTTAAGATTTGAATTTCCTTCAAATTTATTGATCATGTTCTATGTAATAAAAAAAGTGCAATTATAATGTTCTAATAATAAGTCAATAGAAAATGTCTCGCCCTTCAAAAGCAAGGCACTATCTAAGCTTTAAAATTTATTGTTTATTAATTTACTTTGAGACATGGATTTATTATTGCATATGAAGTAACATATTGTCAAAAAGTGCATGAACCATGAAAGGGTGATTGTGTGATTTATGCTTTTTTTATCTTCACATGTTGATAATCTTTGTTATCACACTAAGGAAATGTGTGGATCTTTGTTAAAACTACCTACCATTCTGCATCCTTAGCCAAAAAGGTTTCTGCCATACCTGTAAGAGACTGACTTTGTAGAAAGCATTTTGTACTTCCCAAGAAGAGCCCTAGAGTGATCTCCCTTCTTCTAGAAAACCCTAATTCTAACATGGATTACACATGATTTTGAGAAACATCAATAAAATCATAATTTCTCATACCAAGGCTAGCACTAGTTCTATAGTAGATCAATGTCAAACACCTCTTCAAGAGGAAAGCAGTCTATAGGGTGAACATGATGACAATATCAAGAAGCCACACATCAAATGCAATAGTTTATTCAAACTAATCTAAAACACTAGGGGAATCCTCCAAAACAAAGCCAACATCTCATGAATAGTTCCATTCCTTACCAAGCTTAGTAAAAACCATGCCAAAATAATAAATTTCCTTATTTTACTTTCATTCACAAATCCATCAATATCAACCACCATGGAAGGTATTACAAATAGTATCTTTCCCTGATAAACAAACACTCAAGAAAATAAAAAATACTATAATGGACTATGCACAAATGTTTGTTCAAGTGCTAACCATAACCATAATTATATAAATGCAAACTCAACTCATTCACTCGATTTATGAATGGCAGTATATCCTAATACATATTTGGCTTTTTTTCTTCCCAAGGGGGGGTATTTTTTTCTAACAATCATGAACCACCTTTAGCACTCTATGTCAAGTATTTACTATTCGCATGTAAAAATACACATTAAGGGGGGTTGCATAGTCTCTCTTCTTCTCTCTATGGTAAGAGGGAGATTTTCCTCACATGGAATTTTATCATTGTCATTTTTTGAGGGGTATCACGTAGAACTTCTCTCTTCATCCTCTCTTGGAAAATTTATGTCATGATTTTTTACCTTCCTTTTTTGGGGATGGAATCACCATTGTATAGGGCTACCTAACATAGCCTAACTATTGGAAGCCATTTCTCATAAGATGCACTTTTGGGGATTATTGGTGTAATATTTTATTCGCCTTGGATATATTATATCCCAAGTGTGATATTACACCTATTTAATAAGTTTACTCAATATAATAGAATATTTAATTATTCTCATCTAAGTAGCTAATAATGACATGTGTAAAACTTACATTAAGCTATAGAAATACAACTACTACCTCATTAACTCTTGATTGTTATGGTAGTTGGGTGTTACCTCTATTAAATTAGGGTTGCCTTTTCCTTAGTTAGATTGAATTAACTCACCTCTTGATTAAGATTGATTTAGAGTTAAATCACACTTATTAAACATCCCATCTCCTTGATTCATGCACATAATAGGCCTATATATTTCTATATTACTCTTTGTAATTTGTTTCATAATATTGAATATAGAATAGAATTATGTTGTTCATCTAGATTTTTTTTATTAGCATATAGGCATTTTCTCTTGGGTATATTTTTTTTTTCATAAAAACTTCTAATAAAGTTCATAAGACAATAATTAACATATAAGCCAAAATCTTTAATTTTGGAATAATTTTAAGTGTGCAAAAGTTCAAACAACATGATATTTTACACTTTTTAGGGTTCATTTATTAATTTTGTGATGAGTTAGGAATTAATAGTGCTAATTAATAACTTGTAAGAAAGATAGAATGATCATATTATTATCAGAAAAATATTAATAATATCATCGGGCACTATAATAAAAATATCCCCAACAAAAAGTAACTTATTACCCTCAAAGATTTTGTGACATGTCCCTAATGTTTTTGAAAGAGGAAAAAACGGGTTTTACAGGGACCCGAAACCACAAAGTTTACAAACAAAAGATAAGATTGTCAAAGACCCCATTAACAGAGAGGTTGTAAAGAAAACAACAAAATGACAAAGCCACAACCACCAAAAAAGCCAGCAAGGGCCACAAAAAATACCCAAAAAGACCAAACAAAACACCAGTAGCGACTAAACTTGGGACTTTAACGTTTCCGCAGTCTCAGTTTCCATGTCATTCATTTCCTGAACCCCCCTCTTTAAGATCTGGACCATCTGGGTAGTAGGAGGTGCTTTCCTCTTAAATTTTCCACGGGTCCTTTTCGATATACTTTGGTCCTCGTTCTTGCTTTTATCCTTGTCCTCTTCCAGATCAACAACCAGCGAGCCCTGTTGCAACTTTTCCAACTTTCCAGACATTGCATTGATGATATTGGCATTGTGCCTAGCCATTTTATGGTTTTGTTCCACAACAGGACATGTCCCTAATGTTGTTAAAATATAAAGGCATGGATTATTCCTCTATGAATGTAAAAAAATGTGATATTTTCTAGGGTAAAAAGGATATCACTTCAACTAAGTGCAAGGAAACTTAGTTCACCTCAACAATTTTTAATGGGTTTGTGCATAAATATGGGAAGGAAAAAAGGTCAAATAGTCACATTTTTTCAAAAATACCTATTTTAGAAAGCATAGCACACACATATTATAACACACTTGCATAAGGCTCAAGTGTGTTTTTTGTTAACATAAGTATGTTATAATACATGCATATTCTAGTTTAAACCAATGAAATCACCTTTATGCTTGAAATAAGTTTGAAATTACCAATCCTAAGGGTTGAACATATAATTTGGGTGCCCAAATCCATGTTTTAAAAAACACATACAAAAATTACAAAAGTCAAGCATGCTCTCCAAATATATTGAGATTTTGATCTCTAACTATTTTTATTAGTTTCTTTATTTTTCCATAATTTTTATCTACTCATAAAAATATAAAAGATAATTTTTTATATCCTATAATTCATTCTATATGCATAGGAAAAAAATTGATTATTTAGTTCAAAATTGGGGGAACTAAACTTATCCATTTCTCATGATGTGTCTAGTTAAAAATTAGTAAAAATAATATATTTATTAAAAAATAAGAGAAATATATCTAGACACATGCATAATCTTAACTATATATATTTGGATAGTACATAGAAACACAAAAATGTGGGGAGCATGCCCAATTCTATGTTATATATTTATGTGATAAAAATAGGAGCACTTTAAATATGTTCTTAGCATATGACTCTCTTAATCTCTACCATATTTCTAATAAAAAACACTTTAGAAACTAGATTAAGCACTAGTTTTTTTTTTTCTTATCATAACTTCAAATTTTGAGTATAGGCATCTCAAATTACACATTGAATTTTAATTTTCATCGATTTTAAAAGGAAGAAGAAAAATAGAAAGGTCACTTTTGACCCACCTTTACATGCACTTACCCTCATGCACATATTTGGTATCAAAAGTTTTATCTGAAGCACCTAATTGTTAAGTATGGAAGATTCAAAGATGAATTCCTAAAATATTTGCATATCATTAACTTGAAACAACAATAATTTTTTTTATGGTTAACAAAATATGGCAGGGGATAGCTAAAAGAGTATCTGCATGTGATACAAATTTTAGGTTATCCTATCAAAATCATTGTATGATATATTTTACTAGGACATTGATTGATCTATTACAAGAATTCTAGTTTGTTGGAATTTTAGAGATGTGAACCATTTCATTAATGGAGACATCAAAAAAAAAATTGTCAACCCAACTAGAGAGTTTGTAGTTAGGAATACCCCAAAGGCTCATAAAGAATTGGGTAAACCCACTATAGTGAGTCCCAAACTTGTGACATTCCATTTTTCAATTTGGATGTAGGTGAAAATAGGAAACACTTTTATATCAAGGCATTTCTTTAAACAAAGGTACCTTCATTCAAAGGCGAGCCAAAAATCACCTTCAATCAAGGTGTAAAATATTAAAAACCTTAAAATGAAGGTAATTTCCATAAATGAATAAAATTGGACCTTCATTTGAAGGTTCCTTTCTATTCCTTTTATGGAAATTACCATATAGGGAATAGAAAGAGACCTTCATTCAAAGGTTCCTTTCTATTCCTTTAATGGAAATTTCCATAAAAGGAAAAGAAAGAGACCTTCAAATGGAGGTCCCCTTTTTCCATTTATAAAAATTACTTTTATCCAAAGGTTTCTTTTAAATAGTCATGAAAATGGCATTCCTTCATTCGAAGGTCCTTGAATTTCAAATGAAGGTCATAAAAGTGACCATTTCCACCTTAGGCCTTAGATTTTCCTTAAAGAATTTTCTATTTCTTACCTTGGGTTGGATAATTTGTAGGGTCATAGCACTCCAAATAATCTTTCCAAATAACATAATATTGAATATATTTAACTTGATTATTATATTTATTATATATGTTCTAAAGAAAATAGAGTTTCTAGTAGTCATCAAGGTCTCTATTCTACACACATGAAAAATAGTAAAATAGATTAGAAATAAGTAAAATATTTGTATGCTAGGTATTAATGTCGTTATTTTAAAAAAATTTGGAAACATACAAAAAAATATGTTGTATGGAAGTAACCTATGTCTAAATTATAAATAATTTCACTTTAGTTTTCAAAAATTAAATAAATTAAGCAACAAATAATTATGAAAAAATATTTACATACTAGTTATTAATGTTACAAATCTATGTTTAAAAAAAATTATAATTTTATCTTTTCTTCAATAAAATTTGTGGTGTATGGAAGTAACATCACTTTTTAAAATGTTGTTAAGTATAAAAAAAGGGTTATTAAAAATTATGCAAAAAATTCAGATTTTTTTTTTAAATACATTTATAATCTACATATTAAATCTCAGAAATCGCTAGTTCACTTCATCTACAAATTCTCAATGGTTTAGTTTCTCTAGGTGTCAAAACATGGAAATTTGGTTCAAAAGGTTGATTCCAATATCCCACTTTGAACTAAAAGTGAGACACACTATTGTGTAATTACCCGACTAGAATATGTAATATGTGATGTAAAAGTACACACAAAGACAATTTATGAAAATAAATGTATCTTTAAATTTTATACATTTCCATGTTTCTTACAAGTCAAACCATGACTATATGTACTTGATATACATATAGTAGGAAAAGTAGTGTAGCATTTCATGTTGGTGCAAATATAAGAGAGACACACCCATAGTAATTTGGATTGTAGGTGATTGATGAGATGTAAATGATATATATTTTACATCTTATTCAAGAAATAACATGTTGTCATATCCCTAAAAATGTATAGTTTGGTAGCATCTTGTTAGATATTAGATTTAGGGAATCAACTCAATGAGTAGTCATGGAGGTTGTAAGACAAGGAGATGCTCTATTATCTTATTGTCCATATGTTAGATTACCTTTTTGGCCATCTACTAAGAAAGTGCACAAAGAGATCTGAATATATGAGATATAGCAATTTTGATAAATTGATTTTTTATCTATAATTTGTATTTTTTATATATATATATATATATATTATAAGAAAAAAATTGTTAATATAAAACTTAACAAATGAATTACCTAATATTATAATGTAATATTGATATTAATTTGATCTAGAATATATAAATCATATTATATTTGAGCTTTATGGAATTAAGAATTAAATATGATTTTATTTTTTTTATTTTACTAACCTATTCGGGGAGAGGGGCCCATAATGGAGTAGGGTCCAATAGTGGGGATAGAAGTAGTCCTCAGTGGGCCCCATAGTGGAGCACTTTAATATCCAATTGCAAAACATATCCAAAGTGACAAATCATGTGATGCCACATCAGCGCACCAATAAAACATGACTTAGTGCACCACTATCGGTCTCACTTTTTTTTTGGGCCTTTTTGGATACCTAACAAAAAGCATGCTGATATGGCATCATATTTGATGATGTGGCCCTAAAAAAAATATAGAAGCACATGAGTTGCCAAATAAACTGTTGTACAAAATTGGGAGTGATTTGAAATTTCCACGTAGAATTTTGAGAAACGTGAAATTAGGGTGCTCCACTATAGGCCCCTCTCCCCTATATGAACATCTAAAAAATGAGGACAAAACTATCAATTATTTATAAACCTACAAATAAATTTTAAGATTTGAATTTCCTTCAAATTTATTGATCATGTTCTATGTAATAAAAAAAGTGCAATTATAATGTTCTAATAATAAGTCAATAGAAAATGTCTCGCCCTTCAAAAGCAAGGCACCATCTAAGCTTTAAAATTTATTGTTTATTAATTTACTTTGAGACATGGATTTATTATTGCATATGAAGTAACATATTGTCAAAAAGTGATGCACCATGAAAGGGTGATTGTGTGATTTATGCTTTTTTTATCTTCACATGTTGATAATCTTGTTATCACACTAAGGAAATGTGTGGATCTTGTTAAAACTACCTACCATTCTGCATCCTTAGCCAAAAAGGTTTCTGCCATACCTGTAAGAGACTGACTTTGTAGAAAGCATTTTGTACTTCAACACAGTTTCCATTTATGTGATGTCTGTGATAGGTGGCATGCTTCGCTATTTGGTGGTTTTCAGCCTATAATTTAGTCTTTAGTAGGTTTTCTAATGAAATTTTATTATTTACCATCTAACACTCTATGCTTTAATACTCTATTTATGCATATTAAAATTTAGTCCTTGATTTGACATTAGTTGCCTGCAGCTTTGAATTGTTCACAGTGGACCCTATCCAGTGACAAAATAAATTGCAAGAATGATTTGAAATCAACTTACCAGTTTGTAGATGGACGACCAACAGCCACGTTAAGATTTCAGATCAGAATCTGCCCATGGATTTATGGTTGAAAATGATGGACAGCATAGATCTCATGAGCAAAATTAGGGAATGCCTTTCTTTAAAGTTAACTTCAGTTATAATGTCACAGTCGCTCAACTGTTAATCAAATGTCTACGGTGGGCTTTGATAACTGTGTAGGCACTGTTAGTGTGGAGAACATGGGAAAGAAGATTAATAAAAAATATGTGTAATAGGGGAGAGTCGAGAGGGATCTTTAATGGAGCAGGGTCCAATAGTGGGGATAGAAGTAGTTCTCAGTGGGTTCCATAGTGGAGCACTTTAATATCCAATTGCAAAACACTTTTTATCCATAAAGTACGCAAAGTGACAAATCATGTGATGCCACATCAGCGCACCAATAAAACATGACTTAATGCACTACTATCGGTCTCACTCTTTTTTGGGGCGTTTTTGGATACCTCAACGAAAAGCATGCTGATGTGGCATCATTTTGATGATGTGGCCCTAAAACGAAATATAGAAGCACATGAGTTGCTAAATAAACTATTGTACAAAATTGGGAGTGATTTGAAATTTCCACATAAGATTTTGAGAAACGTGAAGTTAGGGTGCTCCACTATAGGCCCCTCTCCCCTATCATATTTAAAATAAATATATCGAAAGTAATAAAAATATTACACTAACACATTTTATATTACATTTTATATTGTTTCAATATAAGATGTTTTAGTGTAATATCATACTTAAGATAAACATATCGAAAGTAATAAAAATATTACATTAACATAGCTTACATTGAAGCAATGTAAGATATGTTAGTGTAATATTTTGATTACTTTAGATATGTTTATTTTAAGTATGATATTGCACATGTTTTTTAATAAGGTTAAGAAGGGTTATAATGCCGCACACCCAATACAAAATGTCATAAAGCTGGTAAAACAGAGTTTTATGTCTTCTTTTTATGCATTTTTTGGTTTTTATTTTCACTTTATTTTCCTATTTTCTTATTTTCATTTAACAAAATACATTTCACAAATAAATAAGAATTTCTAAGTCATTTCTCACTTTTTAAAATCCAATAATGAAGTATTTTACATGTGTTACAAATAAAATAGTTTTAAAGTAATATAAAAAATAAGAATTTGTAAATTGCTTTGGTCTAAATGTTAGGTACTAAGATAATTCTTGGAGACCCTTGTACTAATAGGGAAATAAGGCAAAAGGGAGGTGAATGCAATGGAGATTTTGTGCGAAGGATGATTAATATATGGAAAGCAAATGTCTTGTGTTGGGATCCTAATTTTTGGTCTAAAGGAATCAAAATGGAGATGGTAAGAAGGAAGTAGAAAAAGGAACTTTGGATGATACCAAATTAGGGTACCACAACTTTCTAGTGATCAAAGTCAACAAAGATCTTTCACCCCTTATCAACAACCTAGAGCTCCTAATAATCATTTCAAATGGTGCAATTGAAAATTAGATATCTTTAATAAAAACAAGTGGAAGAAAGAATGGAGGCTAATGGCTACATGTGCTAATGCCATTTAGCCTAAAGAACCTGCTAACAAAAAAAAAATATTATGTTACCTAATGAAGATATTGAGTGCTCCTCTTCTTGTCTTAAACAAAATGTGTTTTTTCTTGAAATGGGCTAAAGATTGGTTGTCAAAAATTAGGGTTCAAAAATGGTGTCAAGAAAATCAACGAACATAAAGAAAATTGAAGTCCTAATGCAGGTTTCTTTTCCTAGCAACATATGTTTCAAGAGCTAAAAAGGAAGAGATTTTGGTATGTGGCCCTTGGATTATGGATGCAATGGGATATTATTAAATACTGTTGAATTGTAATCCATTAATTCAACCTCTATCCAAGGTATTGATGTGGATTATATTGTATAATCTTCAAATAGAATATTTGGATTAAAAAATCCTTAAGAAAATTGGAAGCTCATTGGGAACCCTAATTCAAGTTATAGATGAAATAGTTTTAAAAGAGGAAGTAAAGATGCATGTGTAATTATATATTTCTTGATTGATATGTATAATCCACTTTTTGAGGAAATAGAATTAAGATTTGAGATAGGCACATGGAATCAAAAGGTAGAGATGGCAACAACTACTCTTTATTGAAGCCATTTTCTTCAAAGTGGACATAAGTTGATAAAGTGTTTCAAAATCAAGAAAAAGAAATTTGAGAAGGAAAAGTTGATTGAGGAGGAGAAGAACGCTACACAAACCCTACCCAAGGATTGGCAAGTAGATGAAGTAGTGCCGCCTGGTAGTTAAAAGAAGGGTCCTCTCTTAATGGGAATAAAAGTGAAGAATTAAGTGGAAGAGTAGTGTGAGATAGAGAAAGGACAAATATCCTTAGAAGTGGCTTTGTATGTCTTTAGCATTTCTTTCAAGATTGATAAAATAAAGTGTTGATAATGAAGAAGGGAATTTACCAAGTTTGGTAGATGTGGAAAGGGAGTCAAATCATGAAGCTATGAACTTCTCAAGCTTGGCTTCTTCTGTGGATGAATTTGATATAATAGAAGAAAGGATGATCAACTAAAAAAGGACAATTTAAAAGAAGTCTAAACATGGTGAGGGTCAATATAGAGTAAGAAGGACTAATTGAGAGTAATTAGCTTTACAAAGCTTAGCCAAAAGACAAAGGAAACTAAGGCCTAGGAGGGAGATCATCCCCACCAAGGAGCTCAATGAGGATCTTCTTATGGAATCTTAGGGGCCTAAATGCCCCTAACAAAAGTTGTATTCTCAAGTGAAAAATGGATTTATTGAAACTAGATTTTCTTTTAATTTGAGAAACAAAATTAAGTATAACAAAAGCTTTAAAATATTGGGGAAATGGAAATAATGGAATAGTACCTTTGGTGAGGAACTGAGTACTTTAGGTGGAGTAAGAATTGTATGGAATCTATTTACCTTTGACCTTTAACCGAAATCAACAACTCAATTTTTGTAGGTATGTAAAGTAAAACCTATTGAACATTGTTGATTTGGAAATTTTTATCATTAATGTGTATGGTCCAACTTGAAATATGTGAGAAATTCAACTTAAGGATCAAATTTCTGATACATTGAAATTTTTAGAAAGAGAAGTTGTTATAATTGAGGGGTGATTTCAATGCAACTTTAAATAATTCTAAAAAAAGGAGGAGGCTTCGACAGATTGTTGCAAACTAAGTTGGATTTCTATAAATTTGTGGCTTACACCTCCCTAGTGCATATTATGCCCAAGAATGGTATTTTCACTTAGAATAATAAATGATTAGGCTTTCATAATATTATTGAGAGATTAGATACTTTTTTCTCTTTAGGGATTGGAAAATTTTCTCATTTATTGTGGAAAGGCACATTCTTCTAGTATCGACATCAAATCACTTCATATTGGACCTATATTTCTCTCTTGATTCATGTTCGGCTAGAGGATAATTTAAATTTTAGAACAAGTGGCTTAGAGATTTAGATTTAAAAAACATAATTGAGGAATGCTATAGTTTTACCTCAAAGATTAAGGGGGGCAAATAGTTTTAGTTTTCAAGAAATTTGGGTACATATTAAATCTCAACTCAAGATATATAATAAATGACATTTAAAAAAACAAATGCTAAAAAGGAATCTTTGGAAGGAGAACTAGAGAAACTCATTGAGTTCATTCTTCACATGGGAATGGATCAAGAGTATTAATTGAAGGAAAAATCTCTCAAAGGAAAATATACATAAGTTCTTGCAAGGGAGGAAGTATATTAGGTAAAGGATGGTGATAGAAACATAAAATGTTTCCATAATTTAATGAATATTAGAATAAATATGAATATAATTTAAATATTAAGAAATAGTGAGGGAAAAATTATAAAATAATGTAAAGAAATTGGTAAAATAGAAAGTAATTTTATTAACACTATTATGAACTCAGTTGTAACTACAAATGGGGACTTAATATCCAAATTTATAGACAAAATTTATTTTGTAATTACTCAAGGACATAACAATGAAATCATGAAACCCTTTTCCCTTGAGAATATTAAGATAGAAACTTTGTAGTTTGCTCTAGATAAGGTTCTAGAACCATATAGGTTTTTTAAAATTTCTATCATCATTGTGGGGACATTGTCAATAGAGATGTTTTTATGTAGTTGAGGAATCTAGAATGAAAAAATAATTCTCAAAGATATAAGTAATACTGTTATCGCTTTGATTCCAATTTTTCTATCAAAAAATGGATGACTTTAGGCCTATCTCTTTGTGCAAAACTATGTACAAAATAATTTCCAAGGCAATCTCAAACAAATTACAAGAATTATCTCGATATAATAATTTCAAAAGAGCAAAGTGGTTTTGTTCCTAGTTGGAAATTATAGATGGAATTAATATTGCACGTGAGGCAATTCACATTCTACAAAATAGGGTAAATCTATATATAAAACTATCAATGGCACCTTGGTGTGCAATGGGTACGCCGAAGAGGTGTGGAAGGTCAATTAAGGAAAATTTTGAAAAAAAAATTCATACATTTGTGTAGTACATGAGGTCAATTGGTAGGTTATTTTTAAAATGATATTGTTTATATATTATTATTATTATAGTATTAATTTTATTTTACTTTTTTATTATATACTAATATTATTATATATTTTTATTTTATTTTATGTATTAACCATTATATTCACCACACACTCTCTAATATATTAACACGGGTTTTTTTCTTCTAATATATCCAAAAATCAATTAAACTATGAGATATGGTTTATTACTTCTAATAATTGTATAATTGTATTATAGAATATAATAATAATATAATGTATATATAATAATAAATGTAATTATAGTATATATAATGTAAGATGTATTCTAATTAAAGTATATTTTTAATATTAATTAAATCTTATATTAGATTTATATTGGATGACTCCAAATATAAAAGAAAATATGTAATAATAAACGTAATTATAATTTTAGATATTTAAATTACAAAATATTGTATTTTAAAATACGCATAAATATGCAATTATTACTTAAATTTTATGAAAAAATAACAAAAAAAAATCACCCCATGATAACTGTAAAAATAAACATAATAACATAATGAAAATTATTTGTTGATTTTATTTATTGCCTTTCAATACTAATTAAAATAGAATATATTAATGTAAAAATATATATATTAATATGTTAAATCTATTTGCTAATATTTTTCAATATAATATTATTTATAAAGTATATAATGTAATGTAATATATAAACACAAATATAATAAATAATATATAAATATTATTTTTTTAATAATATATATTATAATATAAATATAATCAGAACAAATAATATATAAATATTATTGTCTCTCCTTACTTGTTAACCGTTGATAGTGAAAATCAGGTCAGCCATTTCCAAATATGATATGCCTTCGGCGTAAAAATTATGATCATGTAAATTAGGGTTTTCTTTTAAAAGTGCTAGAAACATTTGGGGTTAGGAAAGAATTGTGTAGTTATATATCTCTAGAGTTGTATTTCAATTTCAAGGTTCTTGGTCTTAGTTAATACAAAATTATGGGGTTTATATAGTTCCTCTTGAGGTCTTAGACAAGGAGGCCCTCTATATCCTTTCTTGTTAATCATTATGGCTAAATCAATAGGGAGAAGTACATTGGAAAAAATAAGAAGGTTAAATTGAGGGTAATAAAAATTGCTCCAAATGTTAGCCCACTCACTCATCTTAACAATTTGTTAATGATTCTCTCCTTTTTAGAGTTTCCAATCAAAGAGAAGCTCAATCAATAGAATATTTTTTATAGGATTATTGCAAAGTCTTTCGGAAAAGTGTCAACATGAAATTTAAAAGAAAAAAATTTAATGCATATTGTAGAACCCAATAACAACTAGCCAAAATTTTAGAGTTTAAGATTAGCTCCCTCTTTGGAAAATATCTAGGAATTGCTCTTTTCTTTGGTACAATTAAATCCAAATTATGGGAGCCTTTGATTAGATTATGTAGTAACATAATGGTGTCATGGAAAGGGAGATGGTTATCATTTGACATAATCCTTTAATGTTAAAGGTAATTATATCAACTATTCCTAATTTTAACAAGATCTGGGAGATTTCTTTTGAGAAGGGGATGCCAAAAGATGAAAAATTGTTATTGATTGCATGAGAGAAAATTTATAAACCAAAAGCAATAGGGGGTGAAGGCCTAATAAAGTTTGAATATATTAAATAAAGCACTTAGGGAAAAACTAGTTTAGTAAATTTATTTAAAGTGTAAGAGAAAATGGGTGAAAATCCTCCAAAATAAATATTTGGATAGTGTTGATTCATCAGGGATAATTATTGTACAATACCATACTCAAGGTTTATCTATGTGGAACTTTATTCTAAGTTATAGACAGTTCATTGTGAGACATATAATTGTGAGACATATAATGTAGGAAATTAAGAATAGTAGGAAAGCCCTCTTTTGGGAAGATTTCTACAATAGATTTGATGCCCTTAAAAATCTTAGAAACATTAATAAAATTAGGAATACTTTAGAAACATATTGGGTTAAATATGTCAAAGAATACACTAAATAAAAGTGGATTCAGAAGGTTACAGTGAATTGAGATGGAAAATTATTCATGAATTTCCAATTCTAGAGGATAAGAAAAAGAAGGTAGAGGAAATTTTAGAAAAAGGGAAAGTATTGACCAATGAAGAAGAGGATTGTCTAAGAATGTATGGCTCAAAGGATAGTTTGTATAATGTCAAATTGGAGTATCATCTCCTTGATGTTGTGCAAAAGATAGAATATTGGCCTTTGCACCTATGCTAGAACTCAAATTTTCTTCCCAAATATGGTACCTTTTCTTGGTTTGTGATGCATAAGAAAATCATCACTGCTAATAGGTTATAAAAGATAGGACTTATGGGCCCTTCCAAATGTGTTATATGTAAAGGTGAAGAAGAAACTATAGATCATAATTTACTACTCAATTTTTATTTTGCAAAGGCTTGTTGGGGAGAATTTTAGTATAAGCTCAATTAGAAGAGCCCTAGAAGGCAATATAATCTACACCATTTTGCATCATGGCCTTCTTTGCATAAAAATATACTTTTAGTAGTATGGTGGAATGCCCCTCAATTTTCATATGGGAATTTTGGAAGGAATGGAATAGAATAATATTTCAAGAAAGTTTATGATGCAGGAGCATCCATGGTTGCAAGAAATCTTACGTCAACTAAAAATTGATTAAATTTTGATGTGATATGATTTGAATAATGTTTAAGTATTTAGTTTATTATATTTTTCCAAAAATTAGAATTTAATAATTGGACAAATTTTGGTTGTAGAAGATGTAATGGAAAATGTGCTGGAAAATGCAATTTTTAATGCATAATTGGAAAAAAATCA
Organism: Sequoia sempervirens; assembly: GCA_007258455.2. Classification (NCBI taxonomy): domain Eukaryota; kingdom Viridiplantae; phylum Streptophyta; class Pinopsida; order Cupressales; family Cupressaceae; genus Sequoia; species Sequoia sempervirens. Next base: position 224,102,170 of record VDFB02353493.1, on the reverse strand, counting down.
ACTTGGGGGTGTGGGATTTCTTTGGAGTTATGAAATTGCATGTCATTTAATTTTCTTGACTAGATACATATAGAGTTGGACACTCATGGTGTGTTGGCTGAGTGTTTTTATGAAAACAGGCTCCTATTTGTGAGGAGTGGAGAATTAATGTGTTAGTTGGTGATGGCCTTTCTTCCTAGGAGCAAATTGCACATTCATTGGAGAGTCAAACATTTTTAATTTATGAAATTTAATTAGTTTTCTAGTTTGGGTGTGGAGTTGGGGAGTTTTAAATTTGAAGGAGGTAGTGGTTGTTGAGGAGTTAATTTTTGACAATGTGGTTTTGTTTTTCAATTTCTAGAATTAGGAGTTGGAGAGGTTGGGTGTAGCTTTTCCTGGGGAGTGATGTCAAACATGGTTGTGGAAGGTTGGAGGTGTTAATCAACAACAATTAAATTTGCAAGAACATTGGCATGTATTGTGTCATTGATTTCTAAAAGGAGGTTGTAGATAAAGAAGAAATAAATTGCAAGAAGGGAGATTGAGGAGAAATCACCTATGAATGATCTTGTTGCCTATAACAGATCATAGAATCTGATTTCTAATGTTCTTCATCTGTCTAGAGGGCTGCATATGTTGTATTTTAATTTGGTTGTAGTTTCCATGTGTTGCAGGAGACATTGAGCAATAAAATTCTCATATATGTTGTTGATTTTTGGTGTTGATTTAATTCAAGTATGAAATTGTTTATTGTATGATTGGAGACTATTGAGAGTTGCAGGAACTCTCTTTCATAAGTGGTATCAAAGAAGGTTGTTCCTAAGTGTGCAAGAAGAGCGCAGAAGAGAGGTAGTTTGTAGTAAGAGCTCTAAATTGTGGGTGTTGTTGAAATTCCTTTGAGAGTAGCCCATCGTGGTATACGTGGATGTAGAAACCCTCCTGGTATGGAAGATTTTAGAGCCCTTAGAAGGTAAGTAGAGACATTGTAGGAAGAGCTATGTAGAAGAGTTGTGTATAGAGAAATATATGAAAGTGAAGATGAAGTTGAGAATTAGGAGCCATTCAAAGAAGAAGCACATGGTGAAATTGATCTTGGAGAAATCAGATTATTGAGAGCCATTTCCAAGGTTGGGAAGATAGCAAAGATGAAGGTTTCAACATTTAATGGATGCTTGAATCCAAACGAGCTCATAGACTAGATAAATGACATGGAAGAATTCTTTGAATTCGAAGAGATTGAAGACCCTAACAAAGTGAACTTTGTAAAGACAAAATTAAAGGGACATGCAAGTATTTGGTGGAAAGAAATACAAATCAAAAGAGGTATGAGAGGAAAGGAGAATATCACCAAGTGGGATAGAATTGCGAAAAAGATGAAGAGGCAATTTATTCCTATAGATTATGAACTTGAGCTATTCAAGAAAATGTAGAGTCTGAGACAAGGAACAAAGACTGTGAAAGAGTATACTAGATAATTCCTCAAAATCTTGATTAGAACAAGACATTTAGATGTCAAAAAGGAGAAGGTAGCAAGATACATCAATGGACTGGAGCCAAGAATTCAAGAAGAATCAAGTTCGGTAATTTTTTTTAATTTGGAAGAAGCCTATCAATTTTATTTGAAAGTTTGAATAGAAAATGTAAGAATAAACAAAAAGGAAACAGTAGAGCTTATGTGCAAAAAAATGAGGATGAAAAGTATATTAAAGACACCAAGGAAAGAAAATATGAAATAGGTGAGAGTTCAAACAAGTACCATGAGAAAATCTTCAGAGAAAGAGGAAGATCAAGTAGAGGATTCAGAAGAAGAGGCTTTCAAGGAACTTGTTTTAGGTGTGGAGAAGGGGAACATCAAGCTTATGATTTCCCTCATGATCAAGAAAGAACTAATAGAAGGACTAAAAACAATGCAAGGGTAGCAAATGTGAATGAGGAAGATGCAAAGTCATCACATTCTGAAGATTTAGAAAGTGGAGAAGCACTTGTTATAAGAAGAGCCCTAATGAATGAAGGAAATGAGCCAAATCAAAGATAAAGGAAAATATTTTTTTCAAGATTAGGAATTGTGTTGTTTAAGAATTTGTGAAGGAGGGAATTTGCTACTTCCAAGTCCCAAGACAAAAAAGGTCTAAAGGGAGTGAATAGCCCTCAATCACCTCAATGTGCAAAGCTCAAGTGATGGAGGTACAAGATGAAAGAGATTGAAAAAATTTACTTGAAAGAGAGTCTCTGATATGCTTTTGGAGGAAGGACTTTAGGGATCCAAAGAGCAGATTACATAGGTCTCTAGAACAAGATGACTAACTCTCGACCAAAGGATGCAAGTACAGGACTCAGATGATAGTGTAGTGTGTTGTTGTCATAGGGACATGCTAGTGTCTTGTACAAATAGAGTTAGACTTAGAAATAGAAACTTGTGAAGTCTAAGCTATCTACCCAGAATCCAAAGCCTGACTATTTTACTATGTTGACAGAGAGATAAAATGAATGGAAGTGACAACAAGAATAATACTTTATGAATCCAAGCTAAATAGATCGAAATGATAGAGAGGGTAAGATATCAACTCATGGATGGTCTTGTGCTACGAGGCCTCTAGCAAAGATTCACACAAACGACTTGTATACAAGGAGGATGAAGAAAAGTGTTGGGGTTGTTTCGGGGCTTGCCTGAATCAAACCCCTATTTTGGTGTTTCCACCTCTACAAACATCCAAATATATAGAAAATAGATAAGACATGTAATAAAATAGACAATATGTGTGATTAAAGAAAACCCCGCTATGGAGGAGAGCTCGTATCATAAATAAATAGATGAGACAAGATATGTTAACAAATAGACAAGACAAGATGATGCAACAAGAGTGTTACCAATATTTTGTGGCTCCCTCTTGGCTTGATAGATGAGATGTTGAAAGCTTGCAAGAGAGCCTTGGTTGTTGACAAGACACAAATCCAGAAGAGCTTCATCATAGAGAAGAGATGTAGGAGAGAAGAGAGCAAGAGAGAAATTTGGAGAGAAAAATGGTAAGAATGAATGAGAATTAAGGTGAAAAGGAGATTTTTGTGAAGTTGCATGGGCGAGAAGAGTCGTTACACCCACGATTCTTCCATGATGACACACATCATGGGAAAATTTTGCGAGATTCCCTCATTTAAACTCAAAAAGTTTTGTGATGCTATCATGCCGCACAAGCATCCAACTCACAATTTTGTAAGAAATGAGGTGGTGGATTGCTAATGCTTCATCATTTTCCCTTATGGAGTTGGAATCACGAAATTATTATTCATAAGGTTCTTGTCATAAATGCAGTTGGGTGCCATAAATGTAGTGGGCTAAATGTGTAAGTGTGAAATTATTGAGGGGTGCAATTTTATAACACTACATGTTGCCTCCACTTTAGTGAGCTAATTTTTGAGAAAAAACAACTACACTAAAGTAGAAAAGAAAACATAAGTGCAAGATTGAAAAATTGAAAATTTTATAGATTTTCATGTAAAAGGGATACTATAGAGGCCATAGAGGTCGAGTAGGTGGATACTAACAATGCCCCCAGTGATCGAGCTTAGCAAGAAACTATATGGCCAAACATGAAGTTTCATTTTTTAAAACTCAAGTTTTAGGTTAGCTCAAAAACTGGAAGAAGCTACCACGACGAGAAGAATGCTTAAGAAAATTTTGGTGGTTCGAAAGAAAAATATGATGCAGAGGTGAATATATGTGCCCTTCTATTGTTCCCCCTAACTAGGTGGGGTGAAAACATGAAGGATAGGAGGACCACTTCCATCAAGAAAATTGGGTCAAAATAACCTATATATACTCGAGTGGGCCCACATAAAGGGTCATTTCACTATTCATAACGAGGATTTTGTTGAATTTTGGGAGAGAAAAGCCAACAAAATGCCTCACTGACGATATTGTGTAGCCCCAAGGATCGAGCATCTCCACACAATCATAGTCAAGGGAGGCGAGGTCAATGAGGTATGAGGAATATAACCCTACTTTGTGTTTATAACGTATCTTTTTATCTTTTCTTCCATTTCAAGAGCAACAAAGGTTTCTGGTTGGTGTGAAGGCGTTTGGCCAATGCATTTTCATCCTGATAGCACATTGGTGACCTCTAGTCATGCTAGTATCTTCCCTGCACACTATTGATGGGCAACCTTCGGCTTCAAACGCTATCATTTTGTACAGACGTTGGCGTGGCATGCCTCCACCCCAGAGGCTTACTTGGATTTTTTTATGTAGAGATATAATTTTATGATGTGGATGGATCTAACGTGAATTTTTTTCTACTGCAGGAGTGGTCAGAGATTAGATAGCATGGTGGTGGAGATTTGCTCACTATGTTGCAGGATCAGAGAGAGAGGATGCACCCAGATGATGAGTATATACTGTGGCACATGGGACTATGGTGAGACTACACAATGCCAGAGATGGTATACCATCCCCCAATGCTTATGGCACTTATGGAGCACTGGGATGCAGACACTTCCTCCTTCCATTTGTCATTAGGAGAGGACTGTCATATTGGAGGACATGTATCAGATCACCGAACAACCCATCCATGTATGGCAGGTTACCTATGACAAGGCGAGGATAGTACGAGAGGCCATAGAGGGCCACGAGTACTGCATCAGGTGGAAAAATCCTAGAGATACCACCAGCCACATCTACATGCGGTGGTTGGAGTAAGGGTGAGTGTCCATCCCACTTTTCTAGAGAGTGATGGTTGTTACAGTCTCCCTCTGAGTTGTTATGGATGGGTGAGGCTCTCACCTGCACGGGGGCCTCATCCATTGCATTCAAGTGATGGAGGATCACCAAATTGTTTTCACCTAGGGTCGGAGCACACTTGCTTATTTGTACCACAACCTCGAGTGCTACGTTCATTATGAGTTTTTATTTTTATATCCTGCACACTCCTATAGGTGTGGGAATTTGCACATATCACGTGTACCTGACCAGTTGGGATTCCCTAGGGCATAGCACTTGGTACACTAATGGATCATGCATACCCATTGGTGTGCGACTAGAGATATGGAGAGCTCAGTTTTTGGTAGTTATAGTTTTATTATTTATAAGCTTGTACTTGATGTTAGATGGAACCCTTATAGAAGGATGCTCTGGCCCACTAACAAGTGGTATATGCAACACGAACAACTCTTGGCAGGGTGAGAAAATCATATTATAGTTATGTATTACTAGCATCGGGTCACCGACAATTTAAGCAGGTGTAGACGATCCCTCTAACTCCTCCCTCATACGTCTAATCAATGAGGAGTGCCACCCAGGTAGGCGATAGTCATTGTTTGACCATTATGGACATCACTATTAGTGACAAGGAGTCAGATAATGATGACCATCCTCCCATCCTCACAATCGATGACATCGAAGTATCCCACTGTTTTAGAGCATGGTGGGCAACGACCGACCCTACCTCAATTTTCCTAGCACATGCCCCCATGGGAAATGTCGATGCACAGGGGTAGGGAGGAGAGGATTGTGGCAGTAGCGGTGTTGAGGAGGGTGAGTTGGCAACGAGGGGAGCAGCGAAGAGGTCAAGATGGTGGTGAAGAGTGTCATCCCCTCATGTGCAATCCCAATCACATTGATACCAGCTTTAATGGCAGTCATCCCTCTTGTAGCAATAGAGGTAGGAGTAGGACCCAGTGTTGAACCCCCTGATCCACACTAATAGGCTGGGGAACCAAGTAAAAGAGTGATTCATTTTATTTCCTTTCATACTTTTCATTTCAGTTTCTCATATATATATGCTCATACTTTTATATGATCTAGTACTAATAGCATCTACTTCTCTGTGGTTGTAGTTGACACACAAGAGTGGATCACCTTCATCGGGAAATATGTTTTTGAGGATTCCCTAGCCATGCCTATTCAGGGGAGCATCCTATACGCATACAGGCCAACGTCAGCAAGGTGGCATGACCATCTTTTCGAGCCAGAAGTGGTTCTGAGGACTGCTTATGAGGAGGCACACATGGAGATTGTCTAGAGGGTTGATGACCTCGCCATTTTAGCTTCATTGGATAGAGGTTAATTTTAGCTTTCTTGTTTTCACTTCCCTTCATTTTAGCTTTTTGTCAACTTAATAAAATAGTCAAACTTCATATTCTAGGTAGATAGTAGACTCTGTGAAGTTTTTTTTGTAAGTCTAACTCTTTGTCTATATGAGATGCCAGCGTGTCCCTGATATGACAGCACATCACACTGTCATCCAAGTCACGTGTTGAAATCCTCTGGTCGAGAGCTAGTCAACTTATTCTAGAGACTTGTGTAATCTACTCTTTCCGTCCTCAAAGTCCTTCCTCTAAAAGCATATTAGAGACTCTCTTTCAAGTACGTTTGTGAAATCTCTTTCATCTTGTACCTCTATCACTTGAGCTTTGTACATTGAGGTGACTAAGGGTTATTCGCTCCCTTTAGACCCTATTTTTCTTGGGACTTGGGAGTAGTGAATCCCCACCTTCACATTTTGGTGAGCCTAACGTAAAGAAAATCATGTTAGATCTTTTTCTTCAAAAATTTAATGCTTTTGATAATTATTTTTCTAAGGAAGATTTTGATATGTTAGACGATGCCCTACATGATTTCTTAGAGGCATCTCCTATTTGTAGATCTACTGAACAAAATTATTCATCACAACCATCTCCTTCATCTTCGCAAGTCAAAGAGCCTATAAATGTATTTGTAGTCTCTACAACTCCTCAAAGGCCTAAGAAACCTATCATTTATGTGAATCCAACTAGCCCACTTCCTAAAAGAATTCATTCTATTTGTGGGGTCCCAATCACTATTGGCTTGCGGGACCTTTACATGAGATTCTTGAAAGCTACAACTCCCTCTTACAATGAGGTAGCTCATACATATAACACTAGAAGGAATCAACACAATTTGAATCAACCTACTTTTGTACCACCTTCTCAACCAAGTCTTCCTCTAGCACCTAAACCTGCTGCTAAAGCGCCTAGTGATTATGATCTTGTCGAGCAACTTCATGTGACTCTTGCACAGATCTCACTATAGGATTTTCTTTAGTCTACTCCCATTTATCAAGGTATGCTTCAGGAAGATTTGAAAAAGATCCTCTTGCCTTATTTTGCTAGGAAGGCGGATGTTAATGTGTTGATGGCCCATATTTGTGCAAATTCATCAAATATTACGTTCTATCTACAAGAACTCCCGCCTTTGGAAGTACAAATGCAATCAAGTCCTTTAATGATTATAGTTAATATATTAATAAAATAGTATTAGGAGTGCTCTCATTGAAACCGGTTTGACTCCCAACATATATAGCATTGACCTATTACCTAAAATCAAAATTGATTCTTCTTCTCTTGTTGCTTCTTCTTTGTACATTCATGGATTTGATAACGCTAGTTGGCAAGTCGTAGGCATGATAATCTTGCCTTTGTATTTGCGACCCATTACCATACCCACCTTGGTCTGTGTTATGTTATGATTACTACATCCACCATCTAAAATTAAAATCAGTTGAGCTCTCTTGCAACATAACATGTGATGAATAATGACCGTGACTTATTTTATGATATATTTGAAAAAATTGCATTTTGTTTACCCTCATTGCTTATTTTTTAGCACTCATATGTACAATGACAAATTTTCTTGCAATAATAACATTGATTATTAGACTTATCGTACCTATGAGATTTTTTTTTAAACTAATTACACTCTTTGGAGATGTAAGCATTAAAATGTTGATTTGTCCTCCCACCTTGATCTAGACTACTCCTTTCATCTATTTGATCATTATTCCTACATGTGCTTCTATACCTTGACCTTTCTCTTCCTCTCTTTTTCTTGTTCATTTTGGATTCATGGGATAATAGAGATCTCAATAACTCACATCTACCATAATTGTGGTAAATCTTTGGATTCTTCAATTGCAACAACAATAGTATAAATTACAAGGTAGGTTCTTCAAAAAAACATCCCTATCTTCTAATTAGTTATTTCTTCTCCATGTGAATTGATTTGATTAACAATATTCATAACTTGACTTCAAAACTAGTCTATAGATTTTGAATATTTTATTTATAAAATTTTCAAAACTTCTCTTATGAGACTTTAATTTTGCTACTTTCACCTTAGCGGTTCCATGATATATTCTTTCTAAATATCTCATGACCTTTTAGATCTAGTTGTTGCTACAACCCTAAGAAAAATAGACTCATCCACTACTTGTTGAATTAGAAATAAGACTTTTATATTTCTTTTTCTTTTTCAAAACTCATATTTTTTTACTTGTGACAATGCCTATAGACTACTTGATCCAAGGTCTTACAAACCCATTCTCTACTACATCCTGATGCAGAGCATGGTAGGCTTCAAGGCATTCTAAAAGACCCAAAATACTGATTTTGAAAAGATCACTTAAACACTCACAAATTCTCTTCAATGAAACATGGTTACAGAGGCCACAAAAACACTGAAAAGTGGTTTCAAGACACCAAAATCTTGTTGCACCTTTACCACATCTTAAACATCATAATATTGATTGAATTAAGCCAAATAAACTCATTTTGAATGTTGATTCTTCCATTTTCCAAACACTCACACCCAAAAAGGCTTAATTGCTTGAAGGAGCCCAAATAAAAAAATTGGGTGTATCTTTTAAACTAGATTGAATCTCCAAAAAAAAAAACATTTTCAAGAACCCATTATTGAGTACTTCAACATATCAAAAACAAAGATAGGGTTGTTTTGAAAATAATTCCCTTAAAAATGACTATCTCATTTTCAAGGAGGCCTAATTCAACTAGTTTAGACATGGGTTTATTGGATTTATGAACTCCAGACCTTAAACCACTTAACCAACACCTCAAATACATTAAGTAAGGTCTACACAAGTCTTCTAAACCGTTTTCCATCCTTAATATTTTCCATTTCTTCAAACTCTAACTTCTAGCCATGCATTCATGCTCAAAAATCATGAAAAATCACTAGGGCAGCAATAGAACTCATGCAACTTGACTTCCCTTGCATCTGCAAACACAACCATCATTGAAAAAAATCTAATCTAACCCATTCCACTGATTTACAAAGGTCTCCATCGGTGGAATGGTGATTTATACCATTATTTGACTCTCAAACCCTTAAAATGAGGGTTTTTGGACAGTTTACAGAGAAAAGACTCAAACAAGCTTTATACTCAATGAAATCTACTCAAATCAAGTGTGTTTGAATGCTAACACACTATTCTACAAAAAACCAATAAATATTAGTGATCTAGTATTGTTGTTTAGGCTGTACAAAGCTTGTAAAAGCAAGAAAAAATGTTGATTTGCAAAAACAAGGTACTTTTATTCAAAATTATTTCAAAGTACAATCTTCTCTACTCTTTCTTGCCTTCACAAGGATCTTATAAAGATTTTATGATAGTTACCTAACTGCCCCTTGAGTTTCCAATGCCCAAAAACCTTCCCTTTACTAAGTGACTCTTCATATTCCACTTTCTTGCATTTTTTTGCAACTTTGCATTTTTGCAACAAATGACATTTTTTTGCAATTTAACTTTATAGGCCTCCTAGAAACCTAGTAATGAATCAAATACATTTAAAATGGTCCAAACATGACCCTTTTACAAGCATAACATGATTAAGACTCAAACATTACAAGTTTGCCTCATGGAGGCTTGAAGTTTACATGGTGCCTTGCACCACATCCAAAACATCCTGAACAAAAAATATTTTTTTCATCTTAATAAAATAATAGAAATTATAATTGTTACCCATGAACATGAAAGTTTTGGACTGAGTGAGGTTGTTGCTCATTACCATGATTTTCTATAGCAATCCAACAACTTCACGTTCCTTTAAATTTATGATATCTCCTTTCCTTAACAACTTTAATTTCCTTTTATTCTAAAACTTTTATTTGTTGTGAATGATATGCAAGTCACTACATATGAATTTAAAAAAAAAAAAACTAGTTTTCCACGGGGTTTCCGAGGTGGGGACAGGGGGTGGCAGGGGACGCGTTTCGGGACGCGGGGGGTAGGAGGTCTAAGTTTGGGGGTGGCGGAGGGACAACGAGGGGCAATAGGGGAGTGGTGCGCTAAAATACATATAGTACTTGAAAAATTAGTTATAAAGAGATGTATAACTATAAAACTCTAAGGAATAAATAAAGTTTAAAGTTTAAACACATTGCAATGATTTCATTGAAATAGTGAACATTGAAAATCAAAATGAAAATATACTTAATAGACATTGGAATGAGAACTAGATGTTTCACAACTTGAATGTTGTTAAAGGTTGTGGATTTTGGCTTTACATTCACCAATTACATTTGCTGAAGTTTCTAAAGCCTTTTCAACATATCCAAATTGTGAATATTCTACAATCATTGTAGTCCATGAGAGTAGATTTCTTTGAGTCATTTGTTTGACATTTTAATTCATGTTGCAGGTCCAAATGGGAGTGGGAGAAACTCTTTATTTTGGGTGCTTGGAGGCCTTTGGCCATCGGTGTTAACTTGTTTGTTTTCCATTTTGTACCTAATTCATGGGCCATAAGTCAAGTTTTTCCTACCCATTAAATGAAAAAAAAAAAAACCCTCATACCTGTAACTTCAATCCCCTGAACTTAGACGCGCACGCTCAGTCATGTAAACATTCAAACAACAAAATGAAAATAGAGGAAAAATTCAAAGGCATGGTCGATTTATCCTTTTAGGATTTTAATAATACTTTAAAATTTAAAATTTATAAATTTTACTTTTGTTTAAAAAAAAAAATTATTGTATTTTTAAGGGGGGCGTTGGGAAGTTTCTTGCACTTTGGGGGACATCTGGAAGTCTCGAGCACGTCCAAAAGTCCCCTCAGAAGAGAGATGTCTCGGAGGCGGCAAAGAAATGGGGGGACAGCGGAGGGACGATGGGGTGGGGGGGCATTCCCCCGAAGTCTCCGAGTCTCGGAAATGTCCCCATCTCAAAAACAACAAGATTTCTGGGGGCGACACGTCCCCGTGGGACATTGAAAAAAACTATGACCTTTATTATCTTTCCATTATTTTCTTCAAATATAAACAAAAAATTACAATGCAAGATAAGCATAAACTAACATTGTAATATCAGTAGATGATTATTTGGCCATCCCTTCATTCCTTGTTTCTTTTATAGAAGATATACTCCTACCAATTGAACTCTAATTTCCCATAAAGATGACATATAGGTGTAATTGCAATTTTAAACACAATTAATAGTTGTAACACATAAATAAATGTGACCATTAATGCAATTTTATATCTAAGAGAATATTATCTTGGTTATTCTCTAAATAAACTAGACTCAGAAAATTAAATTTTTTATTCGATAATATTGTGTGTTATACTCCTTCTAGATGAGAGGACACCAACGAGAAAGATAGTAGGTAAACAAAGTCAAACAGAGACTGGATCCAATTGCTCTTGTCCATTTAACCATTCATTGTATATTTGTAATGTATTCAATACTTTTCATTGTATGTTTGTAATTCTCAACTCAGTACTAAGCATCAAAGACAATTATGCATATGGCGTCTTTCTTATCTCCTTGCTTGTTCATAGATAGGTCTTCTACACTCTGGCTCTCTCTTGTCCATTAAAGACAGCTTCCTTAGGACGATTGACCTATTTCTTTTCAATATTTCACTACCTTTGAGGGTTTCAAGTTGGAATATTGATGTTACAAATCTATATTTAAAATAAAATAAAATTATCCTTTCTAAAAAAAGTTATGTTGGATGACATAAACGTTACTTTTTAAAAATGTTGTCTACTATAAAAACTAATTATTAAAAGTTGTGTAGAAAGATTCATAATTTATTTAATATATATATATATATATATATATATATATATATATATATATCTTCAAATTCTTAACAATTTAGCTACTATAGGTCTTAGAAAGTGAAGATTTAGTTAAAAACATTGATATCAATGTCCATCTTGGCCAAAAAGTGGGATTCATTATTGTGGGATTACCTAAGACTCGTGAAACTCAAGGTCAACCTCTGATTAAAGGGTGGCTTCCACATGGTAAATCACTTAAAAAATAAATTTAACTAAAAAACTTTGTTAGGAAAAAAGATAAGAAAGAACTGATAATATGAATCTAAAATAGAAAATGAAAGTGATATACCAAATATAGTAGATTTCTACTTCCTTTCAACAACATAACTTATGGATCTCAATCTAAAGCTTCACACAGTAATTTCCAACAATAATTCACATGTAAACTTAGAATAGTAATAATCAAGGAGTCATAGAACTCACAATAATACTTACTTTTCTTTCATACACAGAGAAAATTGAAACAAGTAGAAGCAAAAATATTAATCTTTGATTCATTGAAGACTGCTACAATGACTATTTTCTAGAATAACAGTAAAATATTACATCACAAGCATACAATCAACCATTATTTTAGAGTGAAACAGGGTTGAAGATGCAATCAATGAAGAAAATTACAAAAGTAAAGACCTAATTTTGACTAAAAAAATTCAAGGACTAAATATCACTTTGTCACAATAAACTTTTCCCATATTTGCAACAAAGCATAGGCCTCTTATTTATAGATTTTGAGAGCCTAAACTTAGAAAGTCATGTTGACCTTAGATAATTTTTTTCCTATGAGTTGTCATTCTTATCCTCTAGGGATAAAATATTTGTAATCCCTATCCTTTGTGGATAAGATATTTGTAATCCTTATCCTTTCCTTTTAGACTTCCTTGATGTTTAGTGAACTCCTTTATTATTTTTACATGCTTTGTTGATTGCGCAAAAAATATTCTCTTTTTTTTTGTGTTTTCTAACTTTTCAAAGAAATTAGGTAACAAGTCCCTAATACTTTTTTTTTTAAGTCCACTTAGCAAGTTCATTTGTATCAATTAGTGAGACTAAGTTTGATTTCACTACATCCCAAATGCATCTGTATCTTCCATGTACAAATTTCTCAATGAAAATTTGTCCATGACTACCCCTTTTAAAAAATAAAATTAAAGATGTCAAGCTCCACTAATAATGGACCTTGATTATAACAATTTTAACACATTGAATTTTGTAAATTTTACAGTCATACATTAAAAAAAAAACACATGAAACTTTGGTCTATTTGTCTCAAGCCAACCTATCATGTTCACATTGTCAATCCATAAACCCTTTGATTGGTCACCTTGATGGAATCATCATTTCACAAAACAACACAACAAATAATAAGGAAAAATAGTAATGAATTAACATTAATTTTAGTTGATCAAGATGGAATTCACACCAAATTTCCATGGATAGTGCCAAAGTTTTATTTAGGCACACCAAATTGTGACCCTCTTGATGTGTTTCTCGTCCTCATTATAGATTTACCAACCTAGATATGCTCATCTATCCATGGGTAATATCATTTGCTCCTCTTGATGACTTTTGGATTGTTCATGAACTCCATTCTGGTTGACTACAAGACAAATGAGATACTCAGACATTTTCTCATAATGTCTATGCTGGGGCAAAAGAAACTGGAAAGGTGATTGGCCATAGCTCAGAGGGTTTCTGGCCCATAAAACTCGATGAACTTTTACAGTCAGCTATCGATACTAAATCCATCCCAGTCCACCAGTCTTAGCTATTAGGTGTCTCTTCATGCACCTTATGCGCCTCTGTATGCTGCCTAGCTTGGGCAATTTAAAAGATTCTCAATCCTTCAATATTGGCTACTCTGATACCATGATAATTTCTAGAGCAGCACACCAAAATAATATTGCTTTGTATTCACCATCTCAAACCATTACCTAATTTTAGATTTAGTGTAATCAACAGAACATTAACAACAAATTTTCCAACAATCATAATCCACTCATCAACTTGAGTGTACAATTTTGATTCTATTATTTCCATTTTAAATAAGATACTATGACATGTCATAACATATCTCATAAGTCAATCAACAGGTGTAACTCCTTATAAAGCTTGCTTGTGCATTCTAGATGCTTTTACATTTTTAATGTGGAAGACTTAACTTCTAGAGGTCATAAATTTTGATTTAAGAAGTTGATTGAGCTTCTTTTTTTTTAAATTGAAGGTTTCATAGAGCTCCATATCATTGTAATTGACTTATTTTGAGTAAGGCCAAATTTAATATTTTTTGGGTCCAAAATAAAATTATATTCTTTTTTTCTTCTTAACATTAAGATGCAAGATTGAAACAACTTTATAAAATATAGATCTTATATGAATATATTCACCAAAACAAAAGATTTGTGCCCTCTAAATTTGAGATATGAAGGTTTTCATCCTTGAATTTGTTAGCTTTCATTTTTACACAACTATTCCCAAATAGATTTGAATAAACTTTTTAAAAAATGCAAAAGATGTTGCTATAGATCCCAAAAATCCTTTTTATCCACTTAGTTGTCAACCCTAGATTAAGATCATAATTAGTTTGGAAACTTTCACTTCAGAAAAATAGTCTAATTTATTAAAACCGACCTTTTAATATTTAATGTCACAATTTTAAACATTAAAGTCTTTCCTTTGGTCTTAGGTCAAATTTCTAATATATCCAAAATGATATAAAATTTATTTAGATTCACAAGTTTAGAAATACTAGAACTTTGCAAAAAGATCAGATCATAAATCAATGATTAACATCTTGGATACTTTAAGTATCTAAAATCCAAATTAGAAGACTTGAAGTTAAATTCAACGATTATATGCAACCACAATTGAAAGTGTCGATCCTCCTCAAATGCAACCTAGAAAATAGGACTAGACATCTTAGAGACATAATTTAATCATAATCACCCATTAAAATATTCAATTTGACTCTAAATTACATGAAATAAAAATCAAAGTAGAGTGAAACACATCTAAAGAGATCACCATGGCCACTTAAAACTCAATCCCACCTCAAAAAAATAGAGCGGTTCTTAGAATATATGAATTTTAGTTTTATTCACTAGAAAACTACATATCATATCTTGTACTTATTCTTACTATGTAGAATTATCCACTCACCATTGCATCCTTCGCAAAATAGGTGAGTGAAGCCTACAACCTACTATTATCTAGTAAGGACATTATAGACAACATTTTCAAGCATCTAAAATGCTCTAGATGCTTGTGGGATTTAAATTTGGTAAAAATGCATAAAAATAGTATTGATAGCTCTAAGAATGATTCATAGAATTAGTGATCTAACATGGTGTGTGTTGTTTAAAATGATCTAGGGTTACCCTTTTAAATATAATCTTACAAGTCACAAAAAATGTTTTCCACTTTGAATCAACACACAATGATCATAATGATAGATTCGTCATAAACTAGAATTCAAAATTTAAAAATAAAATGGTCATTCCCACAATTGAAAATATAATCTAAATCATTTCCATGATCGAAAATCTAAACTAAAATACTAAAAATATTAAATTAAAAATCAAGATCAATTTTTAAAAAATAATAAAAACTAAAATAAATAACACTAAAGCCCGCATTACTCATACACTTATCATTTCAGAAAAATACTAAATTGAAACTTGCCGAAAACAAAGGATTAAAAGGAGAATGGATAAGCAATTATCCTCTGAAAATATGTTAATGTTGTGTTCCTTGATCCTTTAGACCGCTTGATCTCGTGGGAGTCATTAAAATTCATTCCTTCATTCATTCACGATTGCAAAATTAAACATTGCCCATCCACCAAGGTAAACCAAGAGTAAGAGTACCATGAGGAGCCCTATACCACCTTCCCTTCTGAAAAATATCCGAACACAACCCACAAAACTATTCCAATCAATTAAATTAAGAAAACTGCATCGGCAACCAACAGCAACAAAATTTGAATTCAAAACTCGCAACAAAAGCAACGTATACCCAGAAACAATAACAATCTTGATTAGTATATAACAACGGCAAGATTTTATAGGCGTTTGGCATTCCGGGAAGGAGTTAACAAGTAACTGTATTTTAAACTAATTGATATTTCTTCACAATAGAAGAAATAGAAGCAAAGACGGAAGAAGGATCATAGGAAGGAGGAGGAGGGTAGGAAAAGGAAGATAGGACGACCAACCAAATCCTTCGGTTCCAATCCTCCTCCTCTATTTTGTTTTAGCCCTTTCTCAATTCACTGATTTTGCCATTTTTGCAGTCAAATAGCATTTGGCTTGGCAGATCCAGAAATGGCTGAGGCATGGTCTAAAGACGAGGGACAGGATGGCTACAAAATGGGTGGATAGCATCATGTTTGTATTGGAGATGGCTTCAAGGATAATCGTTATATAGTTCGGTCCAAGCTTGGATGGGGTCATTTTTCTACTGTTTGGCTCTCGTGGGACACCCTTGAAAATGTATGTGTTTACTTACAGATTTCTGCACCGCATGGGGATCTATTCCTTCAGTATGAAATCTTAAACTTTTTAGCTCAGTTATTTAATTGGGATTTTGTGTTCTATGAAGACACTATAAGTGGAGAATGATACACTTTTTTTTTTTCATTAATCCTTAATATAATATTATTAGGCACAATAAAATAGGCATTTGCAATTATCACTCAATACACGAACTCTGAAATCAAGATAATGAAGCCAAACATAGATAATTAATTTGAAAACTGGATAACCATAAAAGTAAGCACATACCTTGATTGATTTACAGACCAATTCGGCCTAAAGGATGTTAAATGTGTGTTATCTCATTTAGAATTTATAGATTTCTTTGAGTAATTAGCCCTTCTACTTCATAATGGGTCATACATATCAGCGCCCAGTTGATTTTTCCAGAGTATTGACTTTCTTTCTGCTATGTAATTTCATTAGGAGTTGGTATGCTTTTTCGATGATGCTTTTCCACCTTTATATTGCATTCTGAATCTTAACAGACAACGCAAATTGAGTTCTTCCATTTAATTGTTTTATTTAGAATTTCTCTAAACATCTTTTTCCTTTTTATTGCATTTGAGATCTCAGCCATACCAATGCCCACTTAAGATTTTCGGATCATTGAATTGCTCCTGTTTTACTGCACTGGGAATTTGTGTATTTTCTGATATATTTGGACAGTTAAACGAATTATTTATGTAGAATAATTCTTCTTTGATGTAACCGCCCTCTTTAAGGCAGGGTACCCCACTCTTTCATCAGTTTCCCATATTTTCTGTGTTAAATTTTGGTTTGTAACGGCTGTTGTGATAGCTGTTGCGGTCTTTTGAGGGGGTTTTCCCTTCGTAGCTTCTAGTCTTTGGTTTTCGGTAAGAGTTTTTGTTGTTTTGGGTAGTTTTTCTTTTGAAGAAAGTGACAATCGATCTAGGAATAATAGAGGGTTTGAGGTATTAGAATTTAGGGTGGAGTCTCATGGAGGGGGGCTTTTTGAAAAGTTTCAAGTGGGTGCTGTTGAGAATTTTTAAGAATTTTTTAAAGCTGGTGGTCCCATGAACTAAACTTAGTAGCACAGTTCAGCTTAAAATATTAAGCTCCAAATTTTAAGGAAGCTGGTGCTCCTATGAACTTAGTTGCTGCTGTGCGCGCACTGTTCTATGCTGCACACATTTTCCCTTCAATTGTTTTTTGGCGGGAATCAAAAAGTTGAGATGATTGACAAATGGCAGATAAAATTTCTAAACTGTAGGGGCAATCTCCAGCCCCACTCTATTTTCACCCCCTCAAATCTGCAGTCCTAAAAGGTAGGAGCTGCTATTCTTCATGAAATGATTCCAATTAATACTGCAGCAATTTTTTTTTGATTTCACGAGACATCCTACTCCTTAAAAGTAGATCTTGAAGCCCCCCATGGGACTTGTTGATGTGCGTATTGTGACACACCGAACATCAGAATAAAATGTCCAAAGAAACCTTATCCTCTCTTGAAAAACCACCACATATGCTAAGATTGTGAGAAGATCATATGGCAATTCCAAGGTTTCTTTTGTTAGGTCTTGACATGTGGAAAAGCTCAATGGCTGTTGTGATATGTTGGTAACACAAAGGGACTTACGCTAGACTTGTTCAATTCAAAATGGAGGTTTAGACAATGAAGTTCTATTGCTTGGGTCCTTCAAACAAATTGAAAAAAAGGAGATAAGGGTTTAGAAGCTCTAATCTACTTCCTAAGAATTCAAGAGACGGTATTGACTTGGTGAAACCAATAACCACGCTTTGCTTTGCCACGCTTAGGACAACTACACAAAGTGGGTGCAATCTTCAAGGGAGTGTGTTTATGATTTTCACGTCATGAATAACTACCATCAAAATCGAACAATATTTATCCAGACAAAAGTTAACCATCCACAAAGTAACCTCAGGCTAACTTTACGCATTGAACAAAAATTATCCATTCAAAGAAAGTATGAGCAAAAGTTTCACCATAAATCAATACTTATCAAATCTTTCATTCATCTAACATACATGAAATAAAATCTAAACTATGATGAGGGATAAGAACCATGCGAACTCCAAAATAAAGAAGTAATCACCATCAATTCGAACAATGTATTACTTATTACTTTGGCAGTCATATGCAATAATTTACTTATCTCAACATGTTTTGCAACATGCTCCCATGCTTTACAAATGAGAGATGAGCTCAATTTATAGGCTCCCCAATTACAATTCAATGGACAAGATTGATTTAGGATCAATGACCGAGATTAAAATAAAACCCTAATTAGGGCTTGTCATAACTAACTCCCTCTCGACCAATGAGAAAATTACATTCGAGGACACTTGTCCTTTTGCTAAATATGAACCAACAATAAAATAGAAAGTTGTTGAATTTGGACGTGTTGACTTGGAACAATTTGATTGGTCGAGGCGCCACTTTAGTAGGTTGGATGTCCTCCTTGGTCACTTTGTTCGTTTTTCCATTTTCTTGCCTTAGAATATTTTCCTTGCCGATGACTCTGTCCTTTGTGCTTGTTTCTTCCTAGCTTTGATCTTGGATTCCTTTTGATTTCTTCTTCTCACTTGCGCTTGAGGTTTGGAAGTCTCCCCTTGGAGCAAATGTTTAGACTTGAAGTCATTAAGGTTAAATTCTTTCCTGATTGCTTTGAAATTCCTACAAGCGCCTTGAATTTGGAGAAGAACTCCTCTATGCTTTCGCCACAATGGAGGAAATGGGAACTTTCTCTGTGAAGTATTTCCCATACTTAGCCAAATTTTGGCTATTCAATTTCATTTTGTAATACCTTCATGTGGACCATTCAACATTTAGCCAAGGTTTATGATGAACTTTGCCTATGGATTTGTCTTCAAGTTTGAATTTGGCTTGTGCTATGTAGGAAAAATTCCATCCTTGGACAATGATTTTATTCACTTCCTCTTTATTTTCCTCTTCATTCCTCTTGTTTTCTTTCCAACACTTAGCCAATTTTCTAAGTTTCCCTCCTCAAGGTACCAACACTTAGTCAATTTTTTGAGTTTTTCTCATTGAGCGGACTTCACTTGAGCTTGGACATTGCTTCTATCTTGACCTAGGTCGGACTTTCTTTCCCTTGTGCCAAAATTGGACTTCATTAATGTTTGGACATGTTACTTCTTAGGCCATGTCGGAGTTTAAGACTTCCTTGCCATTGTGCCTTCTAGCTTGGGCGAACTTCTTGACAAGTGCATGAGTGGACTTTCCTGAGTCTTGGACGTGCTTTTCTAGCCCAAGTCGGACTTTGGCATGCTTTGGACATTCCTAGGTCGGACTTTCTTGAGGGAGGTCGGAGTTTCCTGATGCCTTTCCAATTTTTGAGTCTTCTTGGCTAGGCGGACTTTCTCTCTGTCTTTCTATTGCAAGGGCGGACTTTGCTTGCTTCTTGCCAAGGCTTGGCGGACTTGGCTTCTTTTCCATATCCTCTTTTGACATGGCGGACTTTGCTAGCACTCATAAATTTTTCTTTCACAACCTAGGTCGGACTTCATAACATCTTGGACATTTTCCTTTCACCTAGGTTGGACTTTGTAGCTAGCTTTCCATTGTTGATTCCAAGGTAGGGCAGACTTCTTAGTCTTTTTTCCAAGCTTCCATGATGCAAGGGCAGACTTCATCTTTGTTTGGACAAGTGCAAGGGTGGACTTCATTAGTGCCTTTCCAAATGCATGGCGAACTTTGTCTCCATCTTGACCAAGGCATGGCGGACTTCCTTGATGCCTTTCCATGTCCATTTCTCCTTCCAAGCGGACTTCTTGAAGTTTTTGACATTTTCTTTGCCCTTCTTCTGGATCATCAAAACCCTCCCCATATGACTTTTTCTTGATTTTTGCTTGATTTTCGCTTCTGAAGATGGAAACATTATCTCCATGACCTACGGGACCCTGACACTTTCTAAAAATAGAAATTATTAAAAATAGGAAAAAGTAGAAAAACAACTTTCTAAAAATAGTAAATCTTGGATTGGTCCAAAAGTACCAAATAGAAAAAGCAAAAAAACAAAAATCCCTAAAAAATAGGAAGTGTTAGAATTGAGTGAAACCAATTGCGTTCTTCATCGACCAGGTCTTCTGAGCACTTTGGTGATGTCTATGCATAGTTTCGGGCTTGAATTCTCTACTTGGCTCAGGTGATTACTCAAACTCTAACTTCAAACTCCTCATTGTAAAAAGACTAGCAATTAGTAGTTGCGATGCCAAGGCAAAAACCCAAAAAACAAAAAAGAAAAAACAAGAGGGTCCCCATTTGCAATGGGGTGATGTTGTGAAAAGGTCACAACATCTAGCGCCAACCTGAATAAATGTTCCTGAACATTTCAAAGATAGAATCTACTTCAAACCCAAAATCTTAGATTAATTCTAACTAACTTACCCTTTGGCTAAGAAGAGTACTCAAAAGGGAAGAGGAATCCTAGACTGTATCAAGACCTTTTATCCTCCAATTACAAGTGTGTGCAGATGCATTCATTTCCATCTCGTAAGATCAATATGACTCTTTGGTTCCATCATGGCAGGCTATGTAGTTTGTCTTAACTCCAAAAGCATCCTTGGATAGAGCCTCGCTGCTAGGGAGCATCCATAGCCCCGACGAGGTTATCTCTATAATCTCACGGAGATTGCTCTACTTCTGACGATTTATATTTTTATTTTCTCCTTTGTTGATTGAGTGTACGCTTGTAGAGATGCCCGCACACCCAAAGCCAAGTGTTTTGATCTTTCATTTTTTTTCCTTTTCCTTTTGTTCATTTTGATATTCTTTTCTTTTCACACGTTTCCACACTTTCGCTTGTAAGTAATGAAGCTCACATGGGTTTGAGCATTATAGTGGCGCTGAAGTAAGACTTTTGATTATTTTCTATTATTTAGTCATGACTTCGCCTAGGAAACCATAATGACTTAGAGAATTCCTTAAGTGGGAGAGATATAATAACTGTAAGACTCAATGTCAAGATACAATAGATGATTCCCTTTCCAGTTAAGTACTAACCTTAACCAAATGATGAAGTTGAAAAAGAGAAACCTTGGATTCAAAAGTACTTAATAAAATAACTATCCAAGAAATGGACTGAACATAATCTAGCATAGATGCTAGAGTTCTTATGGTACAACACCCTTCTTAAATGGGAGCCCCTTTTATTGAAAACAAAACAAAACGGGCAAGCAAACTAAACTAAGAAAGCAAAGCAACTAATCTAAAGCAAACAAAGTAGAAAGAAAACCCTACTCTTAAAAAAAAACGAAAATTTTAAGTGAACAACAGTCAAAAGACCTAAGTATATACAACTCCTAGTATGATTTCTCAGGATGTGCAGGAATAGCAAAGCAACGGTCACAGTGCGAAGTTTTGCAAACTTATCTTTAAACTCAGAAAAATAATCTTTCAAAGGACAAATCTGAAACTCAAGCAAAACTTCAGGAAAGATTAGTAACTGGGGCAACTCACCCAGACCATGATTGATCCATAAACAAGTTATCCTTCCTAAATCTCCATAATCAAAATGATATTCCTTGTAATCAACAATAGGGAAAGATATAACCTGGTGGTCTTCATTCGCAAACATGAATTCTTGCTCGTCATCCATTGCTTCATCAGGAGGTCGAAGTTGATGGTGAACCATACCATTTGCATCTGAAACATGGAGGTCAACATCCCATTCCAAATTGGGTGGAGTGGGGCGGGAATTCGATTCAAAAGAGAATTTTGAAATTTGGAGTATTTCATGCAATGGCTCCTTTTGAATCCCTAACAATGGATCAAGCCCCAACCTGAATTGTTC
Organism: Sequoia sempervirens; assembly: GCA_007258455.2. NCBI lineage: Eukaryota > Viridiplantae > Streptophyta > Pinopsida > Cupressales > Cupressaceae > Sequoia > Sequoia sempervirens. Next base: position 224,079,993 of record VDFB02353493.1, on the reverse strand, counting down.
TTCATTTTCGATATCTGTCACAGTTGCTTGTTTATCAAGTAGCCTTTCATTTGCTTCAATTTCATCAAGCAATTCCTCTCTGACTGTGAACAATGGATCAAGCGCCGACGCAAAATGTATTTCATATTTTCCTTCCATCTTGGTAGCCCATTGATCATCAAACATATCATCTTGCCTCAAGCCGCTTATCATTTCTTCCATCTTGTTCATGCATGATTGAACTTTTTCATCAAGGACCATTCCTTCTTGAAGTGCACTAGAACCAGTTGTTTCTTGTGTCACATCATCCACTTGAGGACTCTCTCCAACTTGTAGTTCTTCATTTTCACACAGTTCAACGTGTTGACATTAGATTTCCTGTCTTGCTTGAATGTATGCTATTACTTCCCTGACCTTTACTCCAATAGCCTCCTTTGGCGTTGCGATGTTTGGAATATTTTCACCCACTTGATCCCTAAGCTTGACCACATTGTCCTGTTGTGACTTAGTTTCCCTGCTGTTAAATGATATTGAGGTACATTCTTCATTTGGTACTAAAAATATTCTCTTGACATATTCAATCCATCCTTTGTCCTTGAAGCATCCATATGGTAGCTCTGGTAATCCGAGGTGACATCTGGCATAGTTGATGACCTCTTCACATGTTGTGCAAGTGAACTTTGGATGAGGTGCGTTGTGAATCCGACACCAACGAGGGAGCAAAACACCTTTCAAGTGAACATTACCTAGTTCCATCTGATTTTGGATTCTAAGTATGAACCTCGTGAAGGCCTCATTTGTAACTTCTAGAATGCCATAATCATCAAGTTCAACATCCAACACTCCTGGCTTGGGAACATCCCAAAAGAAAATTTTCCCTTGGAGAACAAGCTCTACCCTTGAAAGGAATGTCAAGCAACTGATTTCTTCGTGCTTGGAAGTCTCATGAATTCGACATCTTCCTAGCAAAGCAAACTAAGACAAATTTTTGGGATGTAGCTGTGCATTCTAATTTTCTTGGATTTGAGCAATATCCACAAGTGTGTCTTTAGAGCAAGAAACATGGAATGGATGACCATCCATTGAGAAATCTCTTTTTTGATTTTCCAATTTGATTTTTTTTTTTTTCGGATTTTTTTTAATTTTTCACTTTTGTTTGGATTTTTTGACATAAGAGAGATCTAACATATCTCTGATTTGGCACTTCAAAGTTCATACTGGTTCCATCCAGCTGAATTTCTCCACTTGTGAAAATAAACAACCTAATGTTCGACCTCCTTCTAGCACCAATTCATGTTGATGTGCGTATTGTGACACACCGAACATCAGAATAAAATGTCCAAAGAAACCTTATCCTCTCTTGAAAAACCACCACATATGCTAAGATTGTGAGAAGATCATATGGCAATTCCAAGGTTTCTTTTGTCAGGTCTTGACATGTGGAAAAGCTCAATGGTTGTTGTGATATGTTGGTAACACAAAGGGACTTACGCTAGACTTGTTCAATTCAAAATGGAGGTTTAGACAATGAAGTTCTATTGCTTGGGTCCTTCAAACAAATTGAAAAAAAGGAGATAAGGGTTTAGAAGCTCTAATTTACTTCCTAAGAATTCAAGAGACAGTATTGACTTGGTGAAACCAATAACCACGCTTTGCTTTGCCACGCTTAGGACAACTACACAAAGTGGGTGCAATCTTCAAGGGAGTGTGCTTATGATTTTCATGTCATGAATAACTACCATCAAATTGAACAATATTTATCCAGACAAAAGTTAAGCATCCACAAAGTAAGCTCAGGCTAACTTTACACATTGAACGAAAATCATCTATTCAAAGAAAGGATGAGCAAAATTTTCACCATAAATCAATACTTATCAAATCTTTCATTCATCTAACATACATGAAATAAAATCTAAACTATGATGAGGGATAAGAACCATGCGAACTCCAAAATAAAGAAGTAATCACCATCAATTTAAACAATGTATTACTTATTACTTTGGCAGTCATATGCAACAATTTACTTATCTCAACATGTTTTGCAACATGCTCCCATTCTTTACAAATGAGGGATGAGCTCAATTTATAGGCTTCCCAATTACAATTCAATGGCTAAGATTGATTTAGGATCAATGACCGAGATTAAAATAAAACCCTAATTAGGGCTTGTCATAACTAACTCCCTCTTGACCAATGAGAAAATTACATTCGAGGACACTTGTCCTTTTGCTAAATATGAACCAACAATAAAATAGAAAGTTGTTGAATCTGGACGTGCTGACTTGGAACAATTTGATTGGTCGAGGCGCCACTTTAGCAGGTTGGATGTCCTCCTTGGTCACTTTGCTCATTTTTCCATGTTCTTGCCTTAGAATATTTTCCTTGTTGATGACTCTATCCTTTGTGCGTGTTTCTTCCTAGCTTTGGTCTTGAATTCCTTTTGATTTCTTCTTCTCACTTGCGCTTGAGATCTGGAAGTCTCCCCTTGGAGCAGATGTTTAGACTTGAAGTCATTAAGGTTTTCTTTCTTGATTGCTTTGAAATTCCTACAAGCACCTTGAATTTGGAGAAGAACTCCCCTATGCTTTCACCACAATGGAGGAAATTGGAACTTTTTGTGTGAAGTATTTCCCATACTTAGACAAGTTTTGGCTATTCAATTTAATTTTGTAATACCTTCATGTGGACCATTCAACATTTAGCCAAGGTTTCGGATGAACTTTGCCTGTGGATTTGTCTTCAATTTTGAATTTGGCTTGTGCTATGTAGGAAAAATTCCATCCTTGGACAACGATTTTATTCACTTCCTCTTTATTTTCCTCTTCATTCCTCTTGTTTTCTTTCCAAGACTTAGCCAATTTTTTGAATTTCCCTCCTCAAGGTACCAACACTTAGTCAATTTTTTGAGTTTTTCTCATTGGGAAGACTTCACTTGAGCTTGGACATTGCTTCTATCTTGATCTAGGTTGGACTTTCTCTCCGTTGTGCCAAAGTCAGAATTCATTAATGTTTGGACATTTTACTTCTTAGGCCATGTCAGAGTTTAAGACTTCCTTTCCATTGTGCCTTCTAGCTTGGGGGAACTTATTGACAAGTGAATGAGTGGACTTTCTTGAGTCTTGGATGTGCTTTTCTAGCCCAAGTCGGACTTTGGCATGCTTTGGACATTCCTAGGTCGGACTTTCTTGAGGGAGGTCGGACTTTCCTGATGCCTTGCCAATTTTTGAGTCTTCTTGGCTAAGCGGACTTTCTCTCCGTCTTTCCATTGTAAGGGCGGACTTTGATTGTTTCTTGCCAAGGCTTAGTAGACTTAGCTTCTTTTCCATATCCTCTTTTGACATGGCGGACTTTGCTAGCACTTGGAAATTTTTCTTTCACAACCTAGGTCGGACTTCATGACATCTTGGACATTTTCCTTTCACCTAGGTCAGACTTTGTAGCTAGCTTGACATTGTTGATTCCAAGGTAGGGCAGACTTCTAAGTCTTTTTGCTAAGCTTCCATGATGCTAGGGCGGACTTCATCTCTGTCTGGACAAGTGCAAGGGCGGACTTCATTAGTGCCTTTCCAAATGCATGGCGGACTTTGTCGAGCCATCTTGACCAAGGCATGGCAGACTTCCTTGATGCCTTGCCATGTCCATTTCTCCTTCCAAGCGGAGTTCTTGAAGTGTATGACATTTTCTTTGCCCTTCTTCTGGATCATCAAAACCCTCGCCATATGGCTTTTTCTTGGTTTTTCTTGATTTTTCGTGATTTTTGCTTTTGAAGATGGAAACGTTATCTCCATGACCTGGGGGACCCTGACACTTTCCAAAAATAGAAATTACTATAAATAGGAAAAAGCTAAAAAGAAACTTTCTAAAAATAGTAAATCCTAGATTGGTCCAAAAGTACCAAAAAGAGAAAAAGTAAAAAAAGCAAAAATCCCTAAAAAATAGGAATTGTTAAAATTGAGTGAAAGCAATTGCGTTCTTCATCGACCAGGTCTTCTAAGCACTTTGGTGATGTCTATGCACAGTTTCGGGCTTGAATTCTCTACTTGGCTCGGGTGATTACTCAAACTCTAACTTCAAACTTGTCATTGTAAAAAGACTAGCCATTAGCAGTTGCGATGCCAAGGCAAAAACCCAAAAAGCAAAAAGAAAAAACAAGAAGGTCCCCATTTACAATGGGGTGATGTTGTGAAAAGGTCACAACAGGACCCCACCCTTAGAGTTGGTGATGGTATTGAGCGTTGTTGTTGTTTTCCTCTGGCTTATTTAAGGCCTGCTATTCTGTGTGTTCAGTCCAGTGTTTGTTTCTTTTTTTCTTGAATAAAGGAAATAGTGTCGTAACTATTTTTTTCTTGGAATAGCCTGAGCATGTTTTCTTCAATTTCTAATTTTTGCATTTGGTCTTGTTATTGTTTATTGCCCTAAGCATGAACCATAGGTATAGGACCTTTTGTTGGAGTTGATTTTCAGAATAGAGTATTTATTTTCTTGAGATTGATTTGCAGAAGCAAAAATTAATCCACATCAGTTTTTCTATCATTGCAGTCTGTGATGACCCAGAGGGAAGTCCCCATGAACTGGGGAAGGGTGGGGAAGAGGAATGCAAGCCCTCAAAGAAATGTTGATGAATGGCTTAGGAGATGTTGGTGTACGTTTTATCATCCACCGAACACACAGAATAAAATGTCCAAAGACACTCTATCCTCTCTTGAAAAACCACCGCGTATGCTAAGATTGCGAGAAGATCATATGGCGATTCCAAGGTTTCTTTTGTCAGGTCTCGACGTGTGGATAAGCTCAATGGGCGTTGTGATATGCTGGTAATAAACAAGGGGACTTACGTTAAGGAAATCTTCACAAGTTTAGGACTTAGGGAATTTATCATTAAAGGCTCTCTTCAATTGGGACTTCACTTTGGATCTCAAAAAATAGCAAAAGGATAAGGGTTGAGGGGGTCTATTCTACGCCTAAGAATTTAAGAGACAGTACGGATCCGGTGAAAGGGATAAACCACACTTTGTTTCGCCTCCTGTTGGACAACATACGCAAAGTGGGTGCAATCTTCAAGGGTGTGTGATTATAATTTTCAAATCTCGCATGAGACCGAAGTTAGGCGTCCACGATTACGAGCTTAGGCTAACTTTACGCATCGAATGCAAATCATCCATTCGAAGAAAGTATGAGCAATACTTTACCATTGAATCGATACGATCAATCTCTCATTCACTTAACCAATACTTAAAGCAAATTCTACTTAACTTAATGCTAACTTTACTCTATGGCGGAAGAAGATATGCAACCTCGCTTACTACTTGACAATAAAAGTTATTCAAAGCAAATCATGCATAAGAGCTTTTATTATCAGAAATAGTCTCAGTGCAACAATTTCATATACTGTCTCCACACAAATTACAAATGAGGGGGCGAGCTCAATTTATAGGCTCCCCAATTACAATTCAATGGCCAAGATTGATTTCAAATCAACGACCGAGATTACAAAATAAAACCCTAATTAGGGTTTGTCACTTTCGACCAATGAGAAAATTTCATTTGAGGACACATGTCCTTTTGCTAAATATAAACCAACAATAAAATAGAAAGTTGTTGTATGTTGATTTGGAAGAATTTGATTGGTTGGAAGATGACGAGGCGCCACCTAAGCGTGCTGGATGCCTTCCTTGGTTGCTCCGTTTTTCTTCCACGTGCTTGCCTTAGAATATTTTCCCTGCTGATGACTTTGTGCTTGTTCCTTCCTAGCTTTGATCTTGGATTCCTTTTGAGACTTTGATTTCTTCTTCTTACCTGTACTGGAATCTTTGAGGTCTGGAAGTCTCCCCTTGGAGCAGGTGTCTGGACTTGAAGTTGGTTGCTTTGAACTTCCTCCTACTTGAACTGGGTTGATGTTATTCCTTTGGATTTCCCCTTTGAATTCCCCAATTTGTGCCGAGAAATTGTCTAAGTATGGAGATCTGTTTGGAACACTCTTCTTGTCACCATCTAATTCTGATTGGAAGTTTGTTTTTAATTCTTCAGGAGATCAAATCCCTCAAGAAGTTTCCCTGATTGCTTCAACAAGTTTGGGATTGTAGATGAAATCCTTCCAAGATGTCTGGATATCCGTTCAAGTGTCTTGAATTTGGAGAAGAATGCCCCTGTGCTTTCGCCATAATGGAGAAATTGGAATTTCCTCTGTGAAGTATTTCCCAGACTTAACTAAATTTTGGATATTTTGTAACACCTTCATGTGGACCATTCAACATTTAGCCAAGGTTTTGGCCATCTCCATGCTCAAACGAACTTTTCCTGTGGATTTGCCTTCAATTTTGAATTTGGCTTGACAAATTCCATCTTTGGACAAGGATTTTATCCATTTCCTCTTTACTCCTCTTCATCCTTCCTATTTTCTGTCCAAGACTTAGTGAATTCTTCTCCCCAAGGTATCAACACTAGCCAATTTTTTGAGTTTTAGCCAATTTTCTCATCCTCTCCTTGGGCGGACTTCACATGAGTTTGGACGTTTTCTCTCTCGACCTAAGTCAGACTTCAAGCCACTTTGGACAAAGATCTCTAGGGAAAAGTCGGACTTTCCCTAGTGCTTACCATCCTTTTTCCCTCACTCCATTTGGCTTGAAGCAGACTTGCCACCATTCCACGCCATTGCTTCTTCTTTGAAGATTCGCCTCGTGTCGTCATCCACTTGCAAGAAATAAAATAAACAAATTCAGATTTTCTCCCTCCTGAATTCTAGCTCCGAAGTTAAATTTTTAACACTCTCTCTCCTGAAGTCATGGTGAATTTTGTGTCGAATTTATCATTTCAAAGCGAATTCCATACTCTCTTTGCAATTTTCATCTTGGCACGGGCATATTTTAATTCTTCATTTTAATCTCCCGAAGTCGGAATTCTCACTGATTTGCCATACTCTCTCTCTAGAAGTTGAACTCTTTGAGACTTGTTTTATTTATTTTATCAAGGAAAACTTTCAAGACTTTTGTCATTTATTTTTTTATCCAATCTCCTCTTCATTTTCTTTGGCCAAAAGTTTATTTTCCAATTTTATTCCCAATTTCGTCTAGCCAAGCCAAAATTTTAGCCATTTCGTCGATAAATGTTATGCCAGATCCCTATTTTCTTTTGCCATGGCGAATTTTAAATTGCACTGAGCACATTTTCTTCTGCCAAAGTCAATTTTTTCTTGCTCGGGCGAATTTAGGCAAAGTCTTGGTCTGGATGTCTTTGTCAGGCAAACTTCCTTGACACTTGACAAATTCTTATTCCTTCTTGGCCAAGGGCGAGTTCTTCCTCTCTTTGTCTTGTGCATTTTTCTCTGTATACTCGGCCAACTTTTCCTCTAGACATCCAAGACTTTAGGCAAAATTTAAGTTTCTCTTTCACTTTTGTGCTAGGCACACTTCATTTTTTTCTTTGCCATAGCCTAATTTCTTTAGCATTTGTCCTTTCAAACTTAGCACTTAACCTCTTGAAAATGCCATAACACTTAGCCAAAAATCTCAATTATTCATCCTTTAGCCTCTATACTTAGCAAATTTTCGAATTTCTCTTGACTAGGCACCAAACACTTGGCAAAAAAATTTTTTTCCTCTTCATAGACCATGGCGGACTTTCCAAGCATTTGGACAAGGTGAGGGCGGACTTTCTATGGTCTTGGACATTCCTTCTTTGAACATGGCGGACTTCCAAAGATTTTAGCACTTGCCTTAACACTTTATCCTTTGGAAATGATTCTCCACCTTTTTAGGCCCTTACACTTAGGCAAATTTTTGAAATTTTCCTTACTATGCACCAATACTTAGTGAAATTTTTGATTTTTCTCTTTCCCATGTGCCTAGGCGGACTTTCCAACCTCTTGGAAAGTGTATGGCGGACTTCCTTGACCTCTTGCCACTTCCCCTCAAGTGCATGGCGAACTTTCTATGCTCTTTGGACATGCTTGGCGGACTTTGAAGGAGGCTAGGACAGGTATGGCGGACTTCCAAAGATTTTGGCATCATCCCTCTTGAGGCTAGCGGACTTCATCTTGGTCTTGGACATTCCTTCTTGAGTGTTGGGTGGACTTTCCTTAGTCCTTGCCATCCTCTCCTTAGTGCTGGGCGGACTTTGAAGACTTCCAGACACTCCTTCCTTTCGTCCCACATTTCAAGGACCTCCTTCATGGCGAATTTCTTCAGACTTAACCAGATTTCTCATGAATTTCATCTTCTTTTTTGAGTTAATTTTCTCTAATTTTGTGCTTCAAATCTAACTGGTTTTGAATGATTTTTCCAGAATTTAATGTTTTTCAGTCTGATTTTCTCATGCTTTTTACTGATTTTTTTTTCAGATTTTTCAATGATTTTTCAATTTCTCTTTGATTTTCTGAGTGATTTTTTGATTTTTTTGAACTTCTAAGTGGAGTTTTTGGAATTTGAGACCTTTCCAAATATAGAAACTTTCTAAAAATAGAAAAAGAAAAACCCTAAAAAATAGGGAACCCTGTTTGGTCCAAAAATGCCAAAAATGAAAAAGCGAAAAAGCAAAATTTCCTAAAAAGTAGGAAGTCTCATAATTGGCCGAATTCACAGGCGATCTTCGTTTCCTGGGCCTTCTGAGCGCTTCCATGACGTCTACGCACTAATTCAAGCATGGATTACTGACTTGGCTCAGGTAACTCTCGACAAACTGACTGACTTGGAACCCTCAAAATGATGACCTCATTGTAAAAAGACAAGTGATAAGCAGTTGCAACACCGAGGCAAAAAGCGAAAACAGGGGGTCCCCATTTGCAATGGGGCGATGTGTGAAATGGTCACAACAGGAGATTGGAAGATAGTCAGGCCAAATTACATCTGGATGATTCTGAAGAGGAACATGAGAAGAGAAATGTTGCTAGGGTAGTAGACCCTATGAAGAGATTGATTGAAGCTATGACCAAACACAACTCCAAGATAAAAGTTGATAAAGGGCGAGTTCAACCCATATTTATTCCTAAATTGGATCCAAGAATTGGAGAAGTATTTCAAGATGGAAGACATTGATGAGGATGATCCTAAAAGTGAAAATCAGAACATCTAAATTGTTCCACTACCTCAACTTCCTTACAAGTGGTATTGGAGCCTGATCACAAGTTTGGTTTCAATTGTGGGTTGTTGGGTTTTTTGAACTAATCCATATTTGAGTGGGAGCTTGTGCAAAAGATACTTTGTGATCTTGTTGCAATAATTTTCAGATGGCAAGTTCATCAGTGAGAATAAAGGTGGATAATTTTTTTGGAAATAATTTTGAGATGTGAAAGCTAAAGATGGAGGATTTGTTGATAGATCGAGATTTGTGGGATGTTGTTGATGAGAAAGTTTTAATGCCTGCGGATATTACTTTGGTTGCTCAATATGATGTTATGGACCGCAAAGATAAGGGTTTAATCAAATTATGCTTGACAAACTCCATTTTAATCAATGTTCGTGAGGAGACCTCTACACATAAACTATGGAAGAAGCTTGATAAGATGTATCAAGCCAAATATTTTGTGAACAAGACACCCTTTTTGGAAGAAATTATATTCCTTGAGAATGGAAGAGGGTGGACAAATCACAGACCACCTGGAAGCATTCAATATGTTGGTGGCTCAATTGGAATCAGTTGGTGTCAAAATAGACAAGGAGGAGAAATGTCAGATCTTGCCTTGTTCTTTATCTAATTTGTGGGATTCTCTTGTTATGGTTATTGGGAGTACTTATGTTATATTAAAGATTGAAGATGTGGTAGGTTCTTTGCTTTCTAAAGAAATGAGAAGGAAGGTATCCATCACTGCCAAGGAGGACCTAAATGTTTGTGGAAGACCTAAGGAAAAAGGCACGAAGAATGTGAAGCATGATAAATCCAAGTCTAAGGGGCGATCTAAATCTCCTGAAAAGTCCAAAGTTATTTTCAGGAACTATAGTAAGCCTATACATGTTCGTAAGGACTACAAAGAAGAAAAGAAGAAGAAAAAGAAGAGATTTGATTTTGATTCTGATTCTGAGAAAGAAGATGGTGATGGATTTATTACAACTTTGGAAACTTATGCAGGTAATGATGCATGGTTAATTGACTTAGGTGCATCTTTCCATGTGACCTTTAATAGAGATTGGTTTTCTGAATATGGAGAATTTGATGGAGGAAAGGTGTACTTGGGTGATGATTCTTATTTAATTATTGTTGGTTGTGGTAAAGTTAAAACCAAGTTTCCTGATGGTAGAATAAAATAGATTAATGGTGTGTTGCATATCCCTAGATTAGCATGAAATTTGTTATATGTGAGAAAAATAATAGATGCAAGTGTGCAGGTAGTATTTTCTGATGCAAGATACAAGATGGTTAGAGGTGCTATGGTGATTGCTAGAGGTGTAAGATATGGCACATTGTATAAGCTTGATGCATTCACTATTTAGTGTAATAATACTTCTATGAAGAGCAAGTTTGTGGAAGAGGTGAGGGTTTCATCTTCAATAGATGGTCATGGCTTCTAGGTACCCAAGGATGCTCTGTCTTCTGAATCAAAGTTACCTATGAAGAAAACTATGTCATGACACTAGAGACTTGGCCACATTGGAGAAAAGGTTTAAGACCTTGAAAAATAAAAACCTTGTTGAAGGTTTGTTAGATTGTAATCTTGAATTTGATTTTTGTGAGCATTGCATTTATGGAAAATAATACTGCATTTAGTTTTACTCAAGTTCTCATAAATCTTATGGTGTATTGGATCTTATTCATTCTGATGTATTTGGTCCTATATATGTTCCTTCAATTGAAAAATCCACATATTATGTTTCATTTATTGATGATTATAGTAGGACATGGGTATACTTCTATGCTCCATGGGGTTTCGGGGACGGGGAGTACCCGGTACGCCGGGACGAGTTTTCAGTACGGGGGTACTTTTGGGTCATTTTTTAGGGGATTGCAAGGGACGGCTAACAAAAAAATAGGGAAATTTTTAAAAATATAGAGAAATTTCAAATGTTCATAGCATAACATTGATAAAGCATTCATTCTAGACATTGTATAAGCTTAATACATATCATTAGACTTGAATTGAGATTTCACATGAGAATTGGCGAACAAATTAACAAAGTTCAAATGCTTTTCATTATAAATGTGCATACATATCATATAAAAGTCTGATAATTATAACCAAAATGCCCAAAGGCTCCAAGTCTCAACTATGAAATGACATGATAAACATAAAACTAAGAAAATATATCGCTGTCCAAGGTCCCTAATCAGCAAAAGGTAGGTCTAAATCAGCATTGCCCTCGCCATCAGAGCTCGAGTCTAAGTCAGTGTCAGTGTCCATGCCAATAGAAGGATCTGCCTCAACCAATGGAACCCCAACTAATCCCTCATGTGTATCCTCGTCCTCAATCTGCATAGCATCTTCGGGATTAACATCCCAACGTAAGGCTGGAGTCTGACGATACTCACTAGACTGGCGATCCTGTAGCCGCAAAGCACTGTGTACTGCCACCAACTTTTCCGATCGTTTAGAGGTAAGGCAGTTCCTCTTGACCGATTGGATAAAGCTATATGTGGACCAATTCCTCTCTGCAGCAGAGGAACTGGCAACCTGTGAAAGAAGGCGAACGGCAAGTAATCTCAACTCTGGTGCATCCTTCCCATGCCACGTCCACCATCCAATAGGGTCGGTTTGAGCCAATGTAGCTCTATCCGACCTCGCCTCTGGTTTGCTGAAGGTTGGACCACGAAGATTGACAAATGCAAGCCACTGTGTGCGAAGTATGGTAGATTCCTCTGAATTATACATTTTTGTAAGGGCCTTCATGAAGCCTTCTTTCACCTCTTCATCACGAGATGGAGCCACTCTCCCAGGCCTCGATGCATACCATTTCGGATTGAGAGCATAGGCTGCCATATGAAGCGGGGTGTTCATGATGTCCCACCATCGCATCACAATGGGCCTAAGATGCTCCTCATAAAATGTCAAAGAAGGGTCCTTGCTATAAATTGCTTGCTTGACTTGTCCAAGCATACTATCAAAGGTCTCATAAATCTCTCCAAGGCTAGGAGAGTCAGTATCAATAAATCTAATCACTTGCATAATAGGCTAGATGAAGGAGCATACATATCTGCAAGTGCAAACAAGTTACAAAAATTAAAATCAGCTAGCCTATAAATATTAAATAATACAATGAAAATCAGCAATAATAAAATTAAGAAATAAATTAATAATTCAAATAAATAATAAAATCAACAATGCCAATTTTCTTACCTCATTGTGGACCACCAGTCATCATCAAGGATTTTTTGTTTCACCCTTTTTCCCTCCGCTGTGCTTGACTCATGCCATCTACCCCACTCTGCATTGACCATCATTAATTGTAGAGCCTCTTGGACCTCAAGCATCCTCTCCAATAAAATGAAGTAGCTGGCATATCTAGTCTCCACGGGCTTGAGGAATTCCTTCCTCGAAAATGTTCTAAACAAAGCAAGTGAAGTCTAATGGTTGCAAATGAACATTTGCACCTCTCTAGCCTCTGCAACCATTGCCTTCACCCAATCTATCTTCCCAATGTCCTTCAAAGTATTGTTCAATGCATGCACGCAACAAGGGGTCCAAAAAATGTGCTTATAAGCACTCTCCACCATCAATCCAACTAATTTACACACACGGGCTGAATCAGTCACTACCTGGCAATGGCATATCATCAAGTTGATATGAGATTAGTATAGAATCTAAGAACTTAGAATATAGATATCAAAAAATTTAAATAACTAATAAGAAAATCAAAATAAAAAATAAGAAAGAAAGAAAAATAGAAAATCATACCTGCACAACATTAGAGGCTTCAACCTCCTCTATAGCATCTCTCAAAATCTGAAATTGGAAGGTTGCATCCTTCCTTTTGCCTGAACAATCTACAACTCTAAGAAAATAAGAGCCTGCTACACTAGTGACAATAAGATTGATGAGTGGCTGATGTTTGATATCGGTCCACCCATCCATGATTATGGAGCAGCCATCTGTCAACCATGTTTGTCTCATATCCTCCATCAAAACACTCACCTTGGAGTACTCTTTATCAAGAAGGGTGGTGCGTAGCTTAGTTTCTCCAGGTGGAACATATGAGGGACCAGCAACTACAATATCTTTGCATATTTGTTTAAAATATGGTGAACGTGAGACATGAATGGTATGGCATTAGCATAAAAAAACTTGGCAATAGAAGAATCAGCCCCATCTTTTGCTGTAACATTAAACATATCAGCAACATTCATACTCCTTTTTTTTCCTCTAGTAGAATCCTCCCCCACATGAGAATGAGAAGTTGAAGCAACATCCACTGATGGTGTAGACATTCTCGAACTAGGCTGCAAACTCTCAATTGAAACCCCTTTTGATAATGCCTCCCCCTCCATTTGCAATCTAGTTGCCTCATTTTTTTCTTGTTGGGTTATTTTTTTATACCCTTTCACCCCTTGACCACCAATCCACAAAAGATGGCAATAAAATCCCATATAGCTGCCCCTATATTGTTTTTGGCACAAATGGCACTCCCATACTCTACTACCCCCCGAATTTTTTTGCTTGTCTTTATCAACTCTTGTTGCAAATTGTAGTAGAGGTTTTTTGGGGTTAAATGGGCCTCTTGCCCATTTTTTGAGGATTTCAGATGGACATTCAAAGGGGTTTGAACTTGCTGACCCTACTCCACTCCTAGTCTCTGAAGACCCCCTAATGTTTGGAGTTGAACCACCTCTAGGTCTATTTCTAGTTCTTTGAGTTTGAGTTCTTTCCTCCATTTGGATTTCAATATCATGACTTTCACTATCACTGCTGTTACTCATGGTTGTTTTCAAAAAAATTATGAAGTTCTTGATTTCAAAGAGCTGCAAATTCAAAACCAAAAAAAAATACCCTAAATGCCCTTCCTATGTGTTGAAAAACTTAAAAAAATCTTGCAAAAATTAGAAACAAATAGCAAATACAAAACAAAGATGAGAAATATACCTCTAATATGTTGGCAATGATGCCCTAAGCTCCTCTTCAATTTGCTCTTCTCTCTTTCACTCAGCTGCTCTTCTTTTTCTCTCCTTCACTTCACATGGCAAGAAATAAGAATGAATTGTTTTTCACATTTTAGGCCGCATAAAAGGTGAAACTTAGGTTAAGTGGCATGGGGCGCCCCTTGTGGGACCCTCCATACCTTTATTTTAATTTTAAAAACTTTATTTTTTTAAAAATAAGCACTTTACTTGCTGCTGGGCCATAGGGTACGGCTAGTTGTACCCGGTACGGACGAGGGACGGCTGGGCTGTGCTGGGTGCTCCTAGTCATACCCTAAGTCCCCTTTTTGGGAAAAAAGTCCCCGATTTCTGGCAAAACGTCCCCTAAAAGGTTCCGGTACTTGGTGGTCAAAAGGGGACTTCCAGGGTACGTTTCCTAGCCGTCCCTGCATCCCCATTTTGTACCTGGTACGGGAAACGGGCAAAAAGTATAGGGGACGCGTCCCCGTGGAGCATAGGTATACTTTATAAAGAGTAAATCTGAATTTTCAGTCAATTTAAATAATTTTAAGCAATGGTTGAGTTGTAGACTTGAAAGAAAATGAAATGTTTGAGGACTGATAATGGTAGTGAATTTTTCTCTAATGATTTTGATAGATTATGTAAAGATTGTGGTATTCATAAACAAAAGACAACTCCGTATTGTCCACAACAGAATAGAGTTGCAGAAAGAATGAACATGACACTGATGGAGAAGGCTTTGAGTATGTTGATTGGCGTTGGTCTAGAACAAAGTTTTTGGGTTGAAGCTATTGCCATTGCTTGTTACCTGATTAACAGGTCTCCTACGTCAACTCTTGTTGATAAGATTCCTATAGAGGCATGGTCGGGTTGCAAGCCTTCATTAAGACATCTTAGAGTTTTTACTTGCGAGGCATTTGCACGTGCCAAAGGAGAAGCGAACAAAGTTGGAGAACAAGGCTATGAAATGTATCTTCATTGGATACAATTATGGTGTGAAAGGATACAAGCTTTGGGATCCTGTTGCACATAAGGTAATATATAGTAGAAGTGTTATTTTAGAGAAGTTGAGCCTTCTTTTGTTACATTGCAGCCAAAACAAAGTAAATAGGAAGATGTGATTCAACTTCCTTCTACAGCTAAGAAAGTTGAATTGAGGCCCATGGATAGTTAAGAAGTTGAGAGCTTATCTAAATCTGAATCTTCAGAAGAGGAGGAAGAACCTCCAACTCAACCTATTCGTAGGTCTACAAGGCATAGACAACTACCTGAAAGGTATTCACCTAATGATTGGAGATGTATTTTTACTTTGAATACTAACATGGCTGAACCCAGATTTGTAGAAGAGGCATAAGGTATGAATAATACAAAATCCTAGAAGATTGTTATAGATGAAGAAATGAAAATTTTGAAAAAGAATGATATATGGGATCTTGTACCATTGCCTAAAGGACAAAAACCTGTTGGTTGCAAATGGTTGTTCAATAAAAAGATTGGTTCAAATGAAGGTATGGAGAAACGCAAAGAAAGGTTGGTTGCGAAAGGTTAGTCTCAAGTTGAGGGTGTTGATTATGATGAGACATTTTTTCCTATTGCAAAAATGACATCCATTAGATTTTTGCTTTCTATTGTTGTTGCTTATGATTTAGAGGTTGAACAAATGGATGTGAAAACTAATTTGCTTCATGGTGACCTGGAGGAGGATATTTATATGACACAACCAAAGCACTACTTGGTGAAAGGTAAAAATAATTTGGTTTGCAAATTGAAGAAATCGTTGTATGGCCTAAAACAAAGTCCTAGGATTTGGTACCAAAAAATTGATACATATGTGTTGAGTTTGGGATTTGAGTGTTCTAAATCAAATCATTGTGTTTATTATAAAACTAATGGTGGTCGTCTCCTATTTATTGCATTATATGTTGATGATATGTTATTTATTGGCAAAGGGAAAGGTATGATTTCAGAACTGAAATCTCAACTTGCTGCTAAATTTGAAATGAAAGACCTTGGTGTAGCTAGACACATTCTTGGGATGGAAATTAGAAGGGATAAAGATGACAGAAAGCTATGGCTTGGCCAAAGTAAGTATGTCAATTCAATTTTACAAAGGTTTAACATGTAGGATTGTAGACCATTGTGTGTTCCTTTTCCAGTTGGAACAAATTTATCTATTTCAAATTGTCCAACATCTCTATTAGAGATGGAAGACATGAGCAGAGTGCCTTACCAAAGTGTAGTTGGAAGTTTGATGTATGTTATGGTTTGTACTAGATCAAACATTTCCTAAGTAGTGGGAGTTCTTTCTAGATATATGTCTAATCCTAGATGAGTTCATTGGGATGCAATTAAAAGAGTCTTTAGATATTTGTGTGGTACCTTAGAACATTCCTTGTGTTATCATAGTAATTTCACTAAAGATGATATTTCCCTTGATATTCATGGTTGTGGATTTAGACTGGGCAGGTGATATTGATAATAGATGATCCACCAGATCTTATTTATTTACTTTATTTGGTGGTGTAATTAGTTGGATGAGTAAGTGACAGGTTATGGTTGCTTTGTCCGCTACTGAAGTTGAGTATATGAAAGCCACTCATGCTTGTAAAGAAGCCATTCGACTTAAGAGATTATGTTCAGATATTAGAATAAAACAAGGTGTAGTAACAATTTATTATGATAGTCAGAGTGTGATCTGTCTAGCTAAGAACCTGATATTACATGCTAGGACCAAGCACATTGATGTACAATATCATTTTGTTAGAGATATGGCCGACGATGGTAGGGTGAAGCTGGTTAAGGTAGAGACATTGATGAATGTTTCTGATTCTTTATCTAAGCCTATGAGCACAAAGAAGTTCAAATGGACCATGGCTCAACGTATCAACCCATTAGCGACCTTCATCAAAGTAATGATAACTTTTTCCATGTCCTCCACCTGAACCTGCAAAACAGTGATTCTTCTTTTCAAAAATTGAATGTTAGTATCCCAGAAAGAGTAGCACCATGGGCATTGTCCTCCTCTTCCCTGACCTCTCCTGACCTCCCTCTCAACCTCCTCACGATCCTCCTCCCCACATGTACTTCATCCTCCTTATCATCCTCCTCCTCCTCCAATTCTTCTTCATCCATCTCGTAGTCACATTCATCACAATCCATGCCTTCACTTTCCTCTTCCATTTAGGCTTCAAATTCTTCCATTGTTAGTTGTTCCTCTTCGTCTTCCTCTTCCTCAATTTTCTTCATTTTACCTATAGATTTTTTATTAGAGGAAGCTACCTTAGCCAATCTCGCCGATCTTAGGCCACCATGCAACATGCCCACCTTCCCTTCATCCATTTCCTCCTTTTGAAGACCTTCAGGGTCTTCAGTAATGGTGATGACATTACCTTGCTTCGGGTTTTGCTGGTCTTTTTTCAAATTCTTAACTTTGGGGGGTTCCAGAAGTAGCAGGGAGTGTTTCCTTTTCACTGAGGTGGCTTTGAGATATTCGAGCTCAAGAGAATTTTTAGTAGAGGTTGGCTTAGAATTAGAGGCAGAGGATTTGGAACTAGGGGTAGCCAAGACAGCAACATTTGAGGGGCTGCTCTCCTGATGTTCAATATGAGGAGCCAGGGGCCTAGGTTTAGGCATAGGGTTTGGATGCACAAAATTTTGGGGTATACCAACCTCCTCATCATCATTAGAGGGGGGATTATCCTGCCTAATGATTAACAGGTTGCCATGGGGGTTATTCGCAAGGGAAAACTTATACAGAGCTAGCATTAGGCCTTGGTGTAAAGGAGGTGAGGCCCCATTCTCAATGTTTTGTTGTAGGGAAGAAAGCAAGTAGAAGGGAAAATTTATCCTATCATTATGATGAATATGTGTTGGAAGAATGAAGAAGGTGACATCCAAGTTTGTTGTCATTGAGGCTAACATTGGTTGGTAACTAGCTAAGTAAACTGTGTGTCTACATTGATCCGGTATTTTGGTCCGGAAATCCTCTCAGTAAAAAGGAAACTCTATAAGTTTCAGATATGTTGCTCAGGAGTTTCAGTTATAGGTATAAACAAGCCTTCAACAATCTTCGTTGATCCGACTGTGTAATCCAAGTGACAAAAGTTCAATATTCTTTTGGTTGACAAGGTTAAGAACTGTTTTTCCTATGTGTGTTCCTTATTAGGTCCGAACCGACCTAATGTATGGATGACATGTTTGTTCTGTGCACCAAAAGGAATCTTGAATTAGGCTGACAAGTCATTGTGAAATTTGTATGTTCACATTCAATTAGGTTGACCTAATTGATGAAGGAAGACATGACTGTGTATATATGTGTGTGTATGATGGACAAAAGAATAGACATAGACATAGAATATATATGCGAGCAATGCGACAAATGAAATAGTGTGAAGTGACTGATAATGAATATATATTTGCAACCAGAGTAGAATTTTGGTGTTTCAAGAGCTTAACCGTAACTGATTTCTACACTTTGTAGGTGCACTTCTCTAGTTCACTTTTGGCAGTGAGCCATATCTCTTTTTGTATCTTGGCTATAAGCCATCTTTTGTATTTAGGCTGTGAGCCTTTTCAAGGATAGTGCATCCTAGCAATGAGCCCTGCAATATCTTATGACTAGTTATAATATATTATGAGCTAATTCTCACCATAGTTTTTCCCACTTTGGGTTTTCCATGTAAAAATATTGGTGTCAATGTGTTATGATCTCTTTATGTTTTAGTTCACTATTGCAGCTAGATGTGGATTGATAATTGGATGGTTAATAATTAATTTTGTTAGTAGAATACTGATTCACCCCACCTCTAAGTATTTGGTGTATTCAAAAATTGGTATCAGAGCTTGGTTCCTTCGAAAAAGTCTTACAGCTTGAGGAAGGTCCCGGAATTTAAATACATGGCTAACAAAAGCTATCTTGTTGCTCTGGAAGAAAGCTCTGTATTTGAGGAAATCAATGCTGATCTTGAAGAATTGGACGGAAGCGAAGACGAGAAAGAAACTTTGAAAGGAAACCTAAAGGAAGTGTTGACGTGGTTTTTGCGACTACACCAACACAGAATAAAGTTGCCAACGGCTACTCTATCCTCTCTTGAACAAAGTTTCCTGCATGCTAAGATTGCGAGATAGATCATACATTTAACTCCAAGGTTCCTTCATGCAATAGAATACCCTTAGTTGGCTCGATGTGTTTTGCTGGTATTTCAAGGGGACTTACACAATTGTTCGACAGCTGACAGCAGACAGCGGACTAAGGGCTTTCGTGTAATTAAAATGATTTGGCAAGTAAGAACAAGTTTCCTAATTCTAACCAAGAATGAACTGAATTTAAAAGAGTGTAGGGCCTAAGAAGTTTATGCTCTATCTAAGGACGGGGACGTGGGATCAATCTCAACAAACTTCAACCAGACTCTGCTTCGCCTTACTTTGGACAACTTACACAAAGTCAGTGCAATCTTCAAGGGAGTGACGAGAGGTTTTCAAATTATGACTCAACATGTAAGTACCATCAGAATGACACATACAAGCACATGAATCACAATCGAAGTTAAATTCACAATATTTCCAGTTGACCACACAAGGCGAACTTACCGTCAGCAAGCCGCTAGTGGTATGGATAAGATGAAGTTGTCTCAATCGACGCCACAAATCTAAAGCTAACCCTCACTTGCATGAAAATGAAAACTACTCTACTTTACGCTACTTGAAGTCGAAGGGATGAAGAAACCTCGCTAGCTACTTATAACAAAGATGAATTCACCATTCAATGAAAGATCTTTTATTACAATAGTTTTTCGCAACAATCTCTTACAAAAATTTTCAAAGGAAAACTTTCCTTCTCCTTCAAACTACGCTATGCTAAGATATTACAACTAAAGTGCCTCTGCTCTATTCTCTACTTTGATCTCTAAGCTCTGCTTCTACTTCTAATGAGGTACAAATGAGGGGGACTCCCCCTTTTATAGTTGGCCAAGTCCAACGAACGGCTCAGATTACAATCGACTGGATGGCCCAAATTGTGCCACCTCAGCCCTAAACAAGATTTGCCCTAAAAACCGCCACTAAGAGGAGTGGGGTAATAAATGAGCCACTAATGGCCACCATCTTCTAGAAGATTCCCGTTTGTAGACGCGTTCACACTGTTTTGTTGTTCGCGTTCAACCAATTCTGTTGATCGCTTGGAGGAGGGTAAAAGAGTCTCTAAGATTGCCTCCTCAGATAATAAAATTTGGTAGAATCTGGAGTTCAACTGCCCTTGATCTTCCTCTTGACGTTGTTCTTCAACCTTGCTCGAACTTCCACCTTTTTCTCCATCTTGAGTTTTGAAAACGCTCCTTCTTTGTCGCTAAGTCTCAACACTTAGCCATTTTTCACAACTTTCTTCCTTCATGTGAAACTCATAACTTTGTCTTCCTCTGAAGGTTGCAATATCATCGTGCTTCACCGCTTCAAGTCATTGTGCTCTGGCCTCCACGTTCATCCTGCAAAACAAGCAAGGAGAAGAGTATTAGAACACTTCATAATATAAACTCAACTTACTTACCAGGATTTTCATGTTTTGATCCCCAAGGGTTCATCGTTTTCCTCTAGCACAACTTTGCTTTCTTCATGATTGACTTCAACTGCATCCCCCTTTACTTTTCCAGCTGAGGTGTTCGCAATTTTGATCTCGTTCATCTCTGGCTCAGGAAAATTATCTTCACGAAGAACCTAAGCAAATTCACCTAGGCAGTTCCTTTCAAATTCATCGTCTGGAGTATTTTACCTTGAAAACACATTTTTTGTACTTTGCCTTAGAAAATTTTCAAAATTTCCCTTAGGAAAACTCATCAATCCGGTGCCCATCAAAAATATCCATCTTGAAAGCCTCAACGAAGTGTAGAAGACTTGGAAATCAACTTCTCATTGAAGATCTTTAATACCCAGAAGAAAATTTTCCTCAGAATGCATCAAATCCATGGGTATACAATGAACGGGTTCTTTTAATTTTTTGAGTTTTGAACCTTAGAAAAACAATTTTCATCAAATTTAATCCATTTCTTCAACTCCAGGCGCATTTCCTTGCTTTGACTTGAAGACTTTAATTATCCTTGCGAAGCTGACGCTCATTGACTTCATTCTTGCGAAATCCACCCACATCTTAGTCAACTTCATCAATATCTCAACTTGGGCGTATTTTTCCTAAGGGAGAAATTTTGTGCCTTAGAGAAATTTAAATCACTTTAGCATTTTTGAAAATTTGCTTAGAAAATTTTACTCAACCTTAATCACTTTGCCTGTGGTGAGGGATTTTATCAACTCATCCAGAGAAATTTCATTTTAAATGCCTTGAGCGCATTTCACATGTCATGGAGGATATCTTAAATTTCAACGCCTGGCACTCTATTCCACCTTTACTTTTCAACTCAACATTCACTCTTTACTTGGTGCCTTTAGAGGATGGGCGCATATTCTAGGTGGAGGCAGATGAAACTTCAACGCCACCTTTGACTTGTTGACTTTTGACTCTCTTGAGAGGTGGGCGCATTTGAGGGTGTGAGGTTTTAATTTCCATGCCTTAGAATATTTCTGGAGACCCTTCCTCACCTTAGGCGCAAATGACCCTCTGTGCTTTCAATTTCAACACTTAGTGAAATTTGCTAACTCATCATCATCAAGGTCTGGCGCATATCATAGGTCCTTCAAATTTATACCTTGGGCGCATACAAGAGGGTGGTCTTTGAGTTTAAGGCCTTAGTCAATATTCTTCAACCTTCCACAAGTCAAGGCACGTTTTGAGGGGTCTTCTTTAAATTTCGAAGACTTAGAATATTTTGGAGTTCCCATCTTCTAGCAAGGGCGCAAATCATAGCTAGAACTTCCAATTTTTATCTTTAGAGGACTTCGCTATTTCATTCTTCAAGTGGGGCGCAAATAGGAGGTTCTTCTTCAAATTTGAAAGATTTTGAATACTTTAGATCCTCCTTCAAGTTTGGGGTGCACCTTGACCTCTATACTTCAAATTTTTCACACTTGAAAAATTTCTAAGTCATCTCCTTGCTGGGCGCATTTGCTTGGTCAAGCTTCAAATTTACACGTTTAGAAACTTTCAGCCACCCTCTTCTTCCTTGGGTGCAAATGACCTCTTCTAGTTTCATTTTTCAACACTTAGAAAATTTCCAAGTGACTCCTTTTACCTGGGCGCATTTGGAGTGGGCAACTTCTAGTTTTCAATACTTAGAGAATTTCTATGTCATCTCCCCAAGCCTAGGTGCATTTAGCCCTTGGAGCATCAAATTTAGAACACTTAGAAATTCTCTAGATCACCCCCATCTCCCTAAGGCGCATTTTGACCCCAGAGCTTCCAATTTATGAGACTTAGGCAAATTTGTAGGCATCTCTCCAAGCAAGGGCGCATTTTCACGTCTACTTCCAATTTAAGTGACTTAGTCAAATTTCCATTACCTCCTCCTCCTCAAGGCGCATTTTGACCCCAGAGCTTCCAATTTTCATACTTGGGAGAATTTTTTATAAGCTCTCTTCCCTCAAGGGCGCATTTGGAGGCATGAGCTTCCAATTTTTTACACTTAGAATATTCTCAGGTCACCTTCTTGCCTAGGGCGCATTTGGAGGTGTGGGCTTCAAATTTGACGTGCCTTTGATAAATTTCAAGTGCTTTCTCTTCATCTTGGGCGCATTTAGCCCCTCATGCTTTTAATTTGTCAACTCTAACCTCAAGGGCGCATTTGGAGGGGTCTACTTCCATTTT
The DNA here is from genome assembly GCA_007258455.2 of Sequoia sempervirens. Lineage (NCBI taxonomy): Eukaryota > Viridiplantae > Streptophyta > Pinopsida > Cupressales > Cupressaceae > Sequoia > Sequoia sempervirens. Next base: position 224,057,252 of record VDFB02353493.1, on the reverse strand, counting down.
AAACGACTTAGAAAAAGTTTAAACTCCATCTTTCAAGCTTGAGGCGCATTTGACCCTCTGAGCATCTAATTTTGAGCATTTAATGAAATTTCACCTTCCAAGTCCTTGGGCGCCTGTGGAGGGGTCTACTTCCATTTTGTAACACTTTGACTATTTTTCAACCAGCTTCAAGTTCAAGGGCGCATTTCACCATGGGAGCTTTTAATTTATCAACACTTAGAAGGATTTTACCCATTTTCAGCTTCTCAAGGCGGATTTGACTTGTGAACTTCAAACTTCAAGTGCTTAGAGAATTTCCACAAACCCTCGGCTTTTAAAGGCGTTCTTCACCGGCTAGACTTGAAAATTTATCAATTTCAGTGAATTTTATGCTCCTTGCCTGATTTAGGGTGACTCGATCATGCTAACCCTAATTTGCTATTTTTAGAAAGTTTGTCAATTTTGCACTTCAAGCTAATTTCAAGCTCCAAAAAGGCTAGATTTTGCTTTGCTCTGAACCTCGGGATGTGTTTGTGCTACTGATGCCTGATATTTGCCTGTACCTGCTATTTTTAGCAACCTGCTAAAAATAGCAACTGCTCAGAAAGTCTTCAAATTTTGCGTGTTGATTGCTTGAAGGGTGTTGATTGTGACTGAACGCCACTTCTGCTTGACTTTTGTGTTCTGCCCTTGAATTTAGGAAACCCTAATTTCTCTGCCCAAGCCTGCTAAAAATAGTAAGTGCTTGATTTTCCATCTTCTGCAACTCTGTTCACCTTGAAATTAGCGCCATAGGATCTTTATCAGCTGCTTGACCTGTTCATACTGATGCTTCGCGTTGACCTGCTATTTATAGCATGTTTCTGGAGGTGGTTTACTATTTATAGCAGTTGCTTGATTTTGATACCTCCACAACTCCATTTGATTTGAAATTCGAATGACATGCTCCTCACCACGTGACTTGCTCGTTGACACTGGCGCATGCGGCTGACTTTCTATTTTTAGCTTATTTCCAAAATGACTTACTATAAATAGTAAGTGCTCTGTTTGCCTTCAAATTTTATCAGCAGATAGCTTGAGAGACGCTGATCGCGGTGGTATACATCGGTTTTCAAAAATTCTGACATTTTACCCCTCTTTTTGGGTCTTGAAGTTGGAAACCCTAATTCATCTTGCATGCATATCAAACGATCTTCGTTTGTTCTCGTTTCAGCTGCATTGTGATCAGCTTGTGATTCTGAAATGCTGGGAGGTGGCTGCCGGGATGCATCTGCTAAAAATAGCAAGTTCCTGAAGGAGTGATTATCTCTGTTTGCATGTCACACCACTGCGTAGGTCTCGAAAAACCCACAAAGAATCACTTGACATGCAAAGAAAACCTTGACATGCAAACCCTAAAAATAGCCCTGGAAGACTGAATGCTGAAAGTCGTTATCTTGCTTTGCATGTCGCACCATCGCGAAGGTCTCGAAAAACCCAGAAGGAATCTCTAGACATGCGTTGACAAACTCTGCATCTAGGCCCTGAAATTGGCTCCGGAAGCTGAACTGCTAAAATTACTAAGTTGTCCGTTTCAGCTCAAATCTTGCACGCGAGCAGCTTGAAGTGTTCTGAACGCAGTGTGACTGTCAGAATCTCAAAAATGCTGATAGATTGCCTGTAATTGCACACTTACTAAAAATAGTAAGTAGTCAGAATCTGATGAATTTTTTGTGAAAACCTGCAGGAAGCACATTAACAACAGTGTTAGTCTCAATTTTTAATTTTTTCACCTTGCTTGACCTCAGATTGGCGGGAAAGTACAAACCCCTAATTTCTAGACTTGGCGAAATTTCACGTTTAAATTCAATGACGGGCACAATCCCGGAAGGCAGACAGAAAAAAGAATGGAAAGAGAGAGAGAGAGAGAGAGAGAGAGAGAGAGAGAGAGAGAGAGAGAGACAAAAAACCAAAGCCAAAAGACCAGAATGGAGCAAAAATTAGGGGTCCCCATCTAGAATGGGGTGATGTGTGAAAAGGTCACAACAGGAAGCAAATGAATGCATCAGAAAATTAAGAAAGTAGATCAAAAAGTTTAAGGAAATGCATAGAGAGGTTAGTGATCAGTTGAAAAAGGCTAATGAAGACATTACTAGATTGAAGGTGTAAGTAGAAGAGAAGAAGCGAATTGAGGAGTGTCAGAAAGTTGAGATTCAAAACAAAATTGATGAATGTACAAAGCTTGAACAAGAAGCGGTAACCCTAAGAGTTGATCTAGAAAAAACAAAAGCTCATGAAGAAAGATTCAAGACTAGAGCTCTACAAGGCTTGATGAGTTGCTTACCTCTTAGAAACCCTGTAAGGATAAAGGTGGTCTAGGACTTGAAGAAGGACAAAGATCAAAGACAAAACCTATTCCCAACAAAGTGGACAATCAAAGGAAATTTCAAGACAATATTCATCAAATCAAGAACCAAAGGAACAATACCGGAAGGATTCCCATTTGACAGCCTAATGCTCAAAGGTACCCATCTTTTAATGGCTTTTGTTTCTCATGCAATAAATTTGGTCATAGAGCAACAAAATGCAGAAGTAGAATGAACCAAAATAGAATGAGTTAGAATGTTGGATTCTTTACTGGACAATGCTATGTTTGCAATAATTTTGGACATAGAGCTACCGAATGTAGAAGCCCAATAATGATGAACAAATTTAATGTTGGTAGAAGGATTCAATCTTTTCAAGGCTATTGTTACACATGCAATATCTTCAGACACAAGGATAATCAGTGTAGATCAAGGATGAATGTAAATCAGTTTGATCAAAGATATATTGTATGCTACACTTGCAACAAACCAGGACATATCTCAAAATTTTGTAGAAGCAAAATTAGGAAGAAACCTAATCCAAAACCGAAGAACAAGTCTGTCAACAAAGTAGATCCTACCAAAGTAAGAAAAGAAATGGAAAAAAATTGGAGGAAAAAGGAAGAAACTTAGAAAAGGATGAGTCAAATACTTCTGCATCTGCATCTGGTGCAGATACCTCTTCCAAGAACTAAACCTAGTAATGGTTTCAAGGGGAGTAGCTACAGAAAAATCTGCAAATCCCCCGATATATGATGTGTCAAGTAGTGACACAAGGATATGTGATGTGAGTCATTGTTCTGAAGGAATTGAAGAAATTTCTAGTAGAAAAGAGGTAGATCTGGAGAATTGCTAAACTTTTCTTAGTTTATAGTGTGCTTCATAAAGTGGTTGGCAACTTTAAAGTTGAAAAGCAATAAATGTGAACTAGGGAAAAATTTGTAAGCAATAAAGAAAGAGACTAAGTTAAGGTAAAACACATTTGCAAAATTTGGAAGAAACAGTGCAAGCTGAAGTGAGATTGGAGGCGATTTAGAGCATCGTACATCGAAACCATAGTTCTTGACAAGCAAAAAAGGTATTCTCTGTTATTCTATGGAGTCTAAAGTTGAAGGAACTTTTTGTTAAGCTTATTCAAGATTGTTTGGGGAATATGGCCACTCCTACTATTGTGGAAATCTTTGAGAGACCCCAACCCAGATTTAGAAGATGTTCATGGAAAGCGTATGAAAATGACCCCGTGGATGCATTCTCGCACATTTCGAGCCATGTGCTACCCACTGAGGATCCAAGAACATACATTCATGGGAAGTTAGAACAATTCAATCACCAAGAGCTGAAGGATTTGTGGGACAATGAGTTGACTGGAGATGATCTACTGCTTAAAGTAGAATATAAAAACCTAGTTCGAATGAAGTTGAAAATTTGGAACTGGTTTCCAAACTTTTTCAGTGAGAGTGAGGCAAATTTTGTTAGAATGGGCTTTAGTAGGATTCATAGCAAATTTTTGTGGGAAAATGAACCAAGGATTATCAACAAGGAGGCAATTCGAGTTGTGATTGGTCTTTGTGATACCGGTACCATTCCAGTTCTAAAAGCGGTGAAAAATGATGAAGTCACAAGGCTGATTGGTGTTAAGTTTGACGGAAGAGCTTTAACTACTAAGTCTATTGTTAACCCTACCATAAAGTATGTTGCCATCATGATTGGGCAAAAAATCTATTTTACTAACCAAGCAAATTCAGTATCTGTTATGGTAATTCACACGGCTTATGAAATGGTGGAGAATGGAAAGGATTTTGATCTTTGTGAGTTGCTTAGGTTGCAACTTATGGAGAACCTGGGTATGACCAAGGCAAAGAAGCATGTCTTTAAATTTGGCACCTTAGTTGTTTGTCTATTATTCTATTTCTTGAGGGAGTTACTGGGAAGAAAAGGCATAATTTGGGATAATACCAGGCTGATTGCTCATCAGATTTTTGATCATTTGCGCAGTTTAGGATATTTTAGGGCACAAAACAATGCCCTCACTGTTTACTTTGTAGTATTTTAGAATGGAATGCATGAAAGAGAATGAATTCCAAGGAGTTTCGTGAAGAAGTATGAAAAGGAGATAACCTTTCTTGTGTCTATAGATGAATGCATCATTGAGGTTGTAGAACCCAAAATTCGATGGATTGAACCTTTGGGATATGAGATTGAAGAACAAATGGTGAAGAGGTACATTGAGATTCTGTTGAACAATCCTAAGGACCCCTCTCTACCTAGGCATGGTACATATGAGGAAACATCTACTGAAATACATCTAGAGGCTACTGCATCTAAAAGAAGAAAGAAGGTTGAAGCCTTCTTCCAAAGTCAAACATACACTAAGGATGACATAGAACAGTTGAAGGAGGCTCTTGATGAAAGGAAAGCCAAATCTACTGAACAACCCTCTAGACCCAGAAAATCAGGAAGACTATCTTCTGGTGCTACTTCAACACCTATCTCCAGTATTGCCACCTCTAGTGCTGCTAGTATTGAGAAATGAAAGAAGGGACAGAGTTTCCCTACATATGTTGATGTTGTTGCCCCTACCGGTCCCAGTACCAGGGCATCTAAGAAGAAGGACATACCTCCTGCTGCACCATTTGTCGCTTCAAGAAGAAGAAGAGTGAAACAAAAGGCTGATAGGAAATGAAGTTTGAGTAATGTTATAGAGGAAGAAATAGAACTTGGCTTAGAAGAGGAGCATCAGCTGAAAAGGAACAAAAAAGGGTAGCACCTCTGGCGAAGGAGCCAAAACCAGTGTTGTTGTCTCCACAGATGAGGAATCAGAGGAAGAGAAGGATGCTTACCGAATCCATGTACATACAAAGAAGAATGAAGAAGACTCATTTGATCATGTGGAGGACATTCTTGGATCTCCTCCGGTAAGTGATCAACCCCCTTTAAATCTTGGAGCCTTGGTTAACAATATGATTGATAATGACCTTATGCAAACTGTTGAGTTATATGATAAGGTCAATAATGAAGGGAAATAAACTATCATAAATGTTTTTATTCAGTACATTGTTATTTTAAATATAAATATGGATACCATATAGTCCAAACTCCAAAGTTACTGAAAATATGTGGAAAGAATTAGTTCTTAGAAGGCAAGAGGCCTTAAATGTTGAAGACAAGATGAGAAGTGAAGCATTAGAATCCATCAATTCCACTCTTTTGGAGATAAAAGCTGCAAATTTGTTGAAAGAATGTTCTACATTGTTTAGAGTCAAGCAGAGAGTTAACATGTTAATGACTAAGGAAGATGACTATATGGAAAAAGTGAGGAAAGATACTCAAGATGTAATTAGGCAATTAGCAAGGAGCTATGGGGAAAGAACCAGTTCTTCGTCCCACACTACTTAGGCACAAGAACATGTTGTCGTTGCAGAAGTAATGGATAATCCAGTCTTGGAGACTGTTGATGAGACACTTGGTGTTTTAGAGATCCTTGCCCCTCCAACTAACACAAAAGAAACTACAAGCAAAAGGTATGATGATTATCATAAAGATCATTCCAGTGATAAGAGAGAACACCAAGAATCTACCAAAAATAGGGAAGAGGAAAATAAAGATGAAAGAGAAGGGAGCAAGGACAAAAAGAAGAATAATGACAAGGATGATGAGGATAGAAGGGATAAAGAAAATAGAGACAAGTCCTCTAGAAAGTCATCTAGAGAAGAAAAAGAAGAAGAAAAAGAAAAAGAAGAAGAAAAGGAGGAAGAAAAGATGAAATAGGAAGACAAGGAAGCCATCCCAACTGAGAAGGGCAAAGGAGAAATTTCCAAAGGCCTTGAACCATCAAAGACATCTGGAGAATCATCTGAAAGTACCCTTAAAGGTCTTCTTTCAAGGAAAAATATATCTCAATCTGTGCTTCCACCACAACTAGTTAAGTTTCCATCACACCCAGGTTATGTGGACTTGATGAAGATTACACCTAGTGACAGAATAAAATTAAGCGATACCTTTCTTAGCTCTGTCACACAAGAAGCTACAAAGTCATATCAAAAGGGAAATGAGTTGATAAATGAAGCTATCAAAGCTTTACAGGAGACATCCCCCGATGTTAAATTAGATAACTCTTTAGCTCCGATTGAAAATTTGAGGCTTATAGTTGATTCAGTTAAAGAGCACATCTAACCTCAAGGTACAAGCTGCAAAAGAAGTGGAGTTGAGTCTACTAGAGAAAAGACTATTGTTTCTACAAGACAAGTGTACAATTGCACGTGAAAAGGTTTTGTAAACCTTGAAAGAGGTAAGAGAATGTGATGAGGAAGAGCAACTGCTATTTGTTTAGTGATATCAAGTTTCCACAATCCATAATGTTATTGGTAAGTGATTTTTGGATTCGATTGTGTGCGAAGTGGTCGGAAGCCACTCGAGGTATCAAGGATTTAATGGACTTGATTGAGTCTCAACTTACAAATGCTTCCATAGATTATAAAATTGCAGATGATAGAAACTATGTTAGATGGGTTTCTATTGCAGATCTTCAGAGCAAATTTTTCATTCTACAGAGGTAGAAGGAAGATGCTATAAGATGATATGCCCAACTTGGAGACTTGGTCATGTCCAGACATGTCTCTATATCAAATACATTGACGGAAGCATAAAAACTTGAGAAGATGAACATTGCTCCATCCACTCTAGAAGAAGGAGAAGAATGCCTGGCAAAAATAGAATCTTTGCATAAAAACCTTTCTAGGGAAAAAGGAGTCTAGGATGATGAAAAGCTAGCTTGGGAAGCGATTCTCAAGGAGTTACAGGGTGCCCCCAGTTCTTGATTTGAAGTTTTTATCTTTTCCCGGTTCTTTGTCCTTGATGTCAAAGAGGGAGAAGAGGAGGAGAGGAGAAGAGTATGTACATGTTTGTGTCTTGTACATATGTTAGGGGGAGTTCAGCATAATATTTTTCTTTGAAGCAAGTCTCATTTTTGGCACATGTTGCCATCAATGACAAAGGGGGAGATTGTCGGAAGAATGAAGAAGGTGACCTTCGAGTTTGTTGTCATTGATGCCAACATTGGTTGGTAACTAGCTAAGTAAACTGCGTGTCTACACTGATCCGGTATTTTGGTCTGGAAATCCTATTAGTAAAAGGAAACTCTATATATTTTGGATATGTTGCTGAGGGTCCCATAATGGAGCAGGGTCCAATAGTGGGGATAGAAGTAGTCCTCAGTGGGCCCCATAGTGGAGCATTTTAATATCTAATTGCAAAACACTTTTTATCCATAAAGTACGCAGTGGCAAATCGTGTGATGCCAAAACGGCGCAACAATAAAACATGACTTAGTGCACCACTATCGGTCTCACTTTTTTTTGGGCCTTTTTGGATACCTCAACAAAAATCATGCTGATGTGGCATCATATTTGATGATGTGGCGCTAAAACAAAATATAGAAGCACACGAGTTGCCAAATAAACTATTGTATAGAATTGGGAGTGATTTGAAATTTCCACGTAAGATTTTGAGAAATGTGAAGTTAGGGTGCTCCACTATGGGCCCCTCTCCCTGTTGTGACCTTTTCACACATCGCCCCATTGCAAATGGGGACCCCCAGTAGTTTGCTAGTTTTTAGGGTTTTGCCTCCGCGCAACAATTTCATGAGGTCACTTCTTTCAGAGTTTCAAGTCAGTCTTTTTGAGAATCATCCGAGCCAAGTCAATAATCCATGCTTGAATCAGTGCAGAAATGTCATGGAAGTGCTCAAAAGGTCCGGGAGACGAGGATCCCCTGTGCTTTGGGCCAATTTTGACACTTCCTACTTTTTAGGGAATTTGCTTTTTTGCTTTTTCGTTTTTTCATTTTTGGCATTTTTGGGCCAAATGGGGTTCCCTATTTTTTAGGGATTTTGCTTTATCTATTTTTAGAAAGTCAACCCTAGTCAATGGGTCAACGTTTCCATCTTTAGAACCAAAAATCAACCAAAAAATTAAAAAAATCATTGAAAAATCCAAGTAAAAATCGAAAAATCAAGCAAAAAATCAAGAAAAGCAAGGGAAAATCTGAGAAAATCAACCCAAAAGCATGGAAAAATCTGGAAAAATCAATCAAAAATAAGTCAAAATATGAGAAAAATCACCAAAAAAATCAACCAAAGGGCATGAAATTCATGATAAATTTTGCCCAAGTCTGGAAAATTCACCATCAAGAGAACATGTTCAGCCATTAACAAAGTCGGCCCTATAAAGGAGGGAAGGCAAGGATGGAGAGTTCGCCATCAAGAAGAGAATGAAGATGTCGGCCCTTAATTTGAGGGACATGGCATAAAGGTGTTGAAGTCCGCCCATGCCATAAGGATAAGATGGCAAGACACTTCCAAAGTCCGCCATGCCTTAGAGAAAGATGGCAAGACACTTCCAAAGTCCGCCATGCCTTCGAGAAAAATGGCAAAGACCCTTCAAAGTCCACCCAAGCCTTGAGTAAATATGGCAAAGATTCTTGAAAGTCCGCCCTAGAAAGAAGGGAAGTATGAGTGGGAAAAGTTTGCCATGAAGTGGAGAGAAATGAGGGACGTCCAAGACTCTTGAAAGTCCGCCCTTGACTTGGCATGACACCTCCAAAGTCCGCCATGCCTTAAGAGAGGAATGGAAAGACACTTCCAAAGTCTGCCCAGCCTTGGCAAGGCACTTGTGAAGTCCGCCTAAGCATGAAAAGGGGGAAAATTGAAAATTTTTGCTAAGTGTTTGATACCTTGGAGAAAAAAAATCTGAAATTTGTCTAAGTTTGGAGGCCTAGAAAAGGAAAAATTTGAAATTTGGCTAAGTACTTTAACGCTTTAGAGGAGGAAAATTCAAATTTTGGCTAAGTATGAGTGTGAAAGGAAAATGTCAAGAGCTTGAGAAAGTCCGCCATGCCTTGATGGAAGATGGAAAGAACTTGAGGAAGTCCGCCTAGCATAAGAAGGGGAGGAAAGATTAAAAAAAAAATTCACCTAAGTATGAATGCCTAGGGAAAAATTGGTGAATTTGACTAAGTGCATAGAGGAAAATGTACATGGCAAAGAGGCAAGAAAGTTCGCCCTTGGCTAAAAGAGGTTAAAATTTTGTCTAAGTATCATGGAATTTTGCCTAAAGAAGACATCCAAACGCATACTTTGCCTAGAGAAATTCGTCCAAGTAAGAGAAAAATTGATTTCGGCATGAGAAAATGTGCCTTGCACAATTTGAAGTCTGTAATGGCAGAAGAAAATGAGGATCTAACATAACATTTATTGATGAGATGGCTAAAATTTTAACTTGGCTAGACGAAAATCGAAATAAATTTGGAAAATAAATAGTTAGCCAAAGAAAAAAAAGAGAAAAATTAAAATAGCCATGGGTCCAAAAACGAACGGGTTGGAAATAAATTAAATATTTTAATATTTTAATAATTTATTTCCAATACTTAGAAATATAAAACGCCTTGGACAAAATAAAATTTCGCCAGAGATGTATCGGAAGAAAATAAATTGCGCCGGATGGGAAAAATTAAATTCGCCATGAATTAAAACTTGGAAAATCGAATTTAATTGGACATTTAATGTTTTTTTTCAAAATTTCAAAAATTAAAGATAAACATCTAGCAAAAAATCGAATTTTGAAAATCAAAGAGATTTGCCTGGATAAGCTCACCATGGAGTCTTTTCAAAAAAAAAAATGGAAACTTGCTTGTTTGAAGAAGAGAAAACAAATCGAAATCGAGAGAGAAAGAGGCAGTTGCTAAAACAAATCAAATTCTTCAGCATTATAATGAGTTTCAGCAACTCATTTTTCACAGACTCAGCTAAAGAGAAGATTGATCTCTTGAAATTGTAACATGATCAATTCTATTGTAGGCAATATCAATTTTTTATAGAAGGAATAATTTTATGCTAAGGAAGTAATTTTTTTGTAGAAATGAAGGATTTATTTGCTGAAAGTCGAACTTCTCAGCAAGATAGGCGCACTTTGTCACTTGATTTTTGATTAAATTCTCAAAGTTAAAATCTGATCTGCAGCCAGAAGTTCTTTCCTGAGGTTTGGAGTTCAATTAGATAAATTCATCATTTCTCCTTCTGTCTTTTTCCTTCTGGCTAAATTTCAATTAAATTCATTCACTTTCTGTTTACTTTTTCACAGAAGTTTAATTATTTAATGAGCTGAAAGTAAAATATTCGAACACAAGCCACGAGAATGAATTATTTTAAAGTCTTCGTATTAATGTTAGTATTTTTACTGCAAGTTAATGACTACGGCAGGAGAGTCATCGAAGAAGGTGCCAATGAAGTTCGCTAGCAAGGGGGTATAGCAAGAGTCAAAAATAAATTTGAAATGGAAAAATGTTGCAGACACTGATCTAGGACATGTTGACTTCGTAGAGTTCAAGAAGAGAGTATATGGACATGAGGGACTTCCGACACCAATTGCTAGACGAATGGTGAGGAATGGAATTTTTCAAGCAATTGGAATCCCGCCTGCAATGGACTTGTTGTGACCTTTTCACACATCGCCCCATTCAAAATGGGGACCCCTAAATTTTTTTTTGCTCCATTCTGGTCTTTTGGCTTTGGTTTTGGTCTCTCTCTTTCTTTCTGCTCCTTTTCTGCTATCTGTTGTCCAAGGATGCTCCCGTCTGCGAGCTTAAACGTAAAATTTGGCCAAGTCAAATATTAGGGTTTCACATCTTTAGGTCACTTTGAGGTCAAATTGAGTTGGTTGGTCAGCTTTTGAGCCTAGCACTGCTATTACAATGCTTCCAGCAAGTAACCCCTAAATTTTCACTAAATTCTGCCAACTTTCTATTTTTAGTAAGTGTCAGTTTGGGGTTGATTTTCTCGGGATTTTCGCATTTTGACAACTTCATTACATTCTGAACACTTCAAGTTCATTTCTGACAAAATTTGAGTAGAAATAGATGACTTGCTATTTTTAGCAGTCTAGCTTCCAGAGCAGATTCCAGGGTCTACATGTTACATTTTCTAATGCATGTCCGGAGATTCTTTGTGGGTTTTTCGAGACCTTCGCAGTGATATGACATGCAAAGCAGGATAACGACTTTTAGCGTTCGGCCTTTGGAGGCTGATATTAGAGTTTGCATGCAGATTTTCTCAGCGCATGTCGACATATTCCTTCTAAGTTTTTCAAGAGCTTCGCAACGGTGTAACATGCAAGTGAAACTGATCACTTTTCTAAAACTTGCTATTTTTAGCCAGTGCTTGCATGTTGAGGATTTTTTTGGGTTTTTCTGGGTTTTTCGAGTAGTGTGACATGCAAAATCATCCGGCAACCGGTCGGTCACTTTTCAGCCACTTTCTACCACTCAGGCAGCTACTCAGCATTTCAAAACTGCAAACTGATCACCATGCAACTGAAACGAGGTCAAACGGAGCTCATTTGAGGAACATGCAAAAAATTAGGGTTTCGAGCTTGAGAGCTAAAAATGAGGAGTTTGACGTCGAAATGTCCAAAACTGAAATATCCATCATGATCAGTATCCTTCAGAGAGTCTGCTGGCAAAATTTAAAGACAATCGGAGCACTTACTATTTTTAGTAAGGTATTCTCGGCGCAGGCTATAAATAGAAAGTCGATCTTGGGCGCCAGCGCAAACAGGCAAGTTCACCAACGAGGAGCACGCTGTCCAAATTTCAAGTCAAACAGAGATAAGGATGCCTCAGAAACAAGCACTTACTATAAATAGTAAGTCACTTCAGAAGCAGCTATAAATAGCAGGTCAACGTCAAATTTCAGTATGAACGGGTTAAGCAGGTGATAAATGCCCCTTGGCGCGAATTTCAGATCAAACAGAGTTGCAAAAGATGAGAAATCAGATAATTGCTATTTTTAGCAGGCCAAGGCAGAGAAATTAGGGTTTCCTAAAATCAAGGGCAGAATAGGATAGTCAAGTAGAGGCAACACCCAGCTACGATGACCACACTTCAGGCATTTAGCACATGAAATTTGAAGACTTTCTGAGCAATTTCTATTTTTAGCAGGTTGCTAAAAATAGCAGGTGCAAACAGGCATCAGGCATCAACAGCACTAATCAGTTGAAATTCAGAGCAGGGCGAAAATCAGGTTTTCTAAAGTCAAAATTCAGTTGAAGGCGCGAAATTCGGAGAACTTTCTAAAAATAGAAACTCAGGGCAAATTAGGGTTAGCAGGAGAAAATCACCCTAAATCTGGCAAGGGGTATGAAATCCACTAGGTTTGATAAAATTTGGAGTTCGGCATCGAAATTCACCTTGAGAAGCTGAAGAAAGATGGAAAATTGCCTAAGTCTGTAAAATTGAAAGCACAAGGGTTCAAATGCGCCCCTCTTTGAAGAGGAGCTTGAAAAGTTTCTAAGTGTCAAAACCGGGAGCTCTATGGCCAGAATGCGCCCTCCAAGTCAAAGGGAAAAACGTGAAATCTTCTAAGTGTTGGAATTGAAAGCTCTATGTGCCAAATGCGCCCAAGTCAAAAAAAAAAATGAAAGCTTGACACATGAAATGCACCCCTCTCTGCAAATTCGCCTAAGTGTTGAAAACTTGAAGTACCATTGGTCAAATGCACCTAGCTACTTAAGACATTCAAAAATGTTCTACAGCGTAAAAATTAAAAGTTGGCATGGTCATTTGCGCCTAAGGCATAAATTGAAAGCTCCCTAACTAAAATGCGCCCCTGAGGCCTTAGGAGTGAATTGAGAAAGTTCTAAGTATTAAAAACTGGATGCTCAACATGTCTTATGCGCCTAGGGTGTTGGATGACAAAATTGGAAGTAGGCCATGGTAAATGCGCCCAGGAACTTAAATGAGGAGAAAAGGCTTCAAATTTGTTTAAGTTACTAAACTGAAAGCTCTGAGGGCTATTTGCGCCCCTCTTTGAAGGAAGAGTTAGAAATTTTTCTAAGTCGTTGAAAACTAAAAGCTTAGTTTGTCATTTGCGCCTGGGATGAAGGGAGCTGGAGAATACACTAAAGCGTTGAAATCTGAAGCTCCCCTTGCAATATGCGCCTTAAGGAGTACCCTTATTTGCGCCTGGGAGAATAAGAGAACACTTCAAATTTGCCTAAGTCATCAAACTGAAAGTTACATGGGTGATTTGTGCCCCTCTTTGCAAAGAACTTCAAACCCGCCCAAGACACAAATTAAAAGATCAGCATGTGATTTGCGCCATTAAACTTGAAGATTGAAAGTTTTCCGAGTATTTCAAATCTGGAAGTACAAGGTCTTGTATGCGCCTTGAAGTGAAGAAGATGATATGCACCATGGGGCTTGAAATTAGTCTAAGTCAAAGTGAAAGCCACCCCTGTCATATGCGCCCCAAAATGAAACCTCAATATGCTATATGCGCCTTGAAGGGGGAGACCAAAATTTATCTAATATAAGCTCAACGCCCCGCCCAACTTCGAAGAGGAGCTTGAAAATTTTCTAGGGCATTCAAAATCTGAAACTTAACACACCTATATGCGCCCAAGTTTGGAGGATAAAATGTTATTAAATGGAAGCTACTCACCCTATATGCGCCTTAAATTTGAAGATGCTACTCTTAGATGCGCCCAACTTTGGAGAAGGTATATTGCAAATTTCCTAAGCGTTGACATTAAAAGCCACCCATGATATGCGCCCCAAAAATGAAAGCTTACCCTTGATGTTGCGCTTTGAAGAGGGTGATAGGAAATTTCCCAAGGCACGTCAAAGAGAATAGAGCAACTCTCAAATACGCCTAACCCCAAGATGATTTTACGTTGGAAGAAAACCAAAGGCATGATTTGCACCTTGGTTAGAGAGGGGAAGAATAAATTTTAAAACGTTAAAAAATTTAAATGTTCCCCCCCTTTTGATTTGCGCCTAAGACCAAGATGATTGAAAAATCAAAGATGAAGACATAAGTGTGAAGTACGCCTATAGGAGAAATTATTCAAAAATAAACTAAGGCGTTAAAATAAAATAAAAAAACTCAACCTATAATTAATTTGCGCCCCACTTAAAAATGAAGGCTCAACTGTTATATGCGCCTCAAGAGGAAAGAGTTATTTGATGTTTGATCAAGACGTGAAGATAAAAAAAAATTGAAGGCGTTGGGAGAAATTAAAATTTCTCTAGGCAATTAATTTCAAAATTTTGCCTAAGTCGGAGAAATTAATTAATTTAATTGATTTAATTATTTTCCTAAGTCAAATTTAAAATTCCCCCTTTAATTTGGACACATGAAATTTTAAAAGTTTGGACGATTTTAATCGTGGGGAATTTATTTTGGAGTTAATTATGGATGGAAAATAAATTTTGCCTAGCCATTTTAAAGTGTCGACATCGAATTCTCATAGACGCTGGTAAAATAAATTAAAATGGCATTTGAATTAAATTTTAATAAATTAAATATGCCATTTTAAAAAGGCAATTAAGATTATTTCAAATCAAAGCAAAATGACTTTTTCGAGATCACTAGCAGTCGGAAGGGAAGTTTAAATTTGAATCAAGGAAAGAATCTCCCTGAATAGCAAATTGCTATGACGACTGTAAGACGACTGGAATATTCTCTTTCAAATTTAGCAAATGCGTAAGTCATGATGAAGAGAATTAATGGCATCTGCTAAAATTAGCACCAGCTTTTGGTTATAAAAACTCTTGAGGATTTTCATTCTCATCTCACAAAATTCATGCTGGTGAGTTGAGAGTGATTGTTGAGTTGTGAGGTTTAATATTTTCAAGATTGAGAGTTGCTGAAAGTGTGAGGGGTGTTGAAATCGATTTTTCAAGAAGTTTGAATTCCTCGAAATTTGCGAAGTTGCTGAGATTCAAAGTTGCGAAGTTGCTGAGATTCGAAATAAAGTTTGAAGTATAAGCTGCCAAGGTTAAGCATTTTTAATTATCCAAGTTGCTGAAGGTAAGTATTTGAAGATTTGATATTTTCAAAGTTGCTGAAAGCTAAAATCGTTTAATTGTGCTGGAAGTCAAAATTGCTTGAGCTTGAAATTTTCTGAAGTTGTTGAATGTTTAGAATCAAATCAGATTTGAAATTGTTGAAACCTTCGAAGTTGCTGATTTATAACTTTCGAAGTGCTGATTGTTGAAACATGCTGATTTGAAATTATTAAAACTTAATGATTTGTAGCTTCCGAACTTGCTGATTTGAAAACTTCGAAGTTGCTGATTTATAACTGTCGAAGTTGTTGATTTAAAATTGTTGGAAGCTGTCGAAACTTGAAGCTTTTTCCGAAGTTGGGATTACTGGAGTTAATTTCTTCCGAAGGGCTGAAAATTCTTTTGGCTGCAAATTGTTAAAGTTTGAAGTGTTAATTCTCAAAGTTTAAATATACCGAGGTTTGAAGTTGGAGTAATACTGCTGAAACTATTAACTTGTATTTACTTTTGCAGCCAACTCCATTCGCCAGCCGTCTCACATGATTTTTATTTTAAAAGTTTGAAGTCTAATGTTTGCTCCTCATTTTGCAGATGGCTAATGTTGCTGGGACAAGCAAAGCTGGAGCTAAGGCTGGAAATAACGAAGCCGTCAAAGAAAATGCCTCCAGGCGGGCGATCATCAAGAGTTTGAAGAAATCCTTCATTCATAAGTCAAATATTGTGTCGAAGTTTGGGAACTTGACAGACACCAACCTTGGACCTTTCAACCTCGAGGCTTTCATGCGCAGAATGTATGGGCAAGGTGGCAATCTTCCGACAGAAGCGTCGCGCAACATTGTCAAGAGCGGATTATATGCAGCGGCCGGGTTCCAGCCAACAGTTCGTTGTCCAGAGTTGATCTTGGAGTGCGCCAACTTTTACAACTCGGACGATCGGACTATTGTTTCTCCGGATGGTATGATATTGGCCAACTTTGCACCTGACGCAATTGGTGAGGCATTTGGGATCCTGGCTACAGACAAAATGTTATATAAATCCAAGGAAATGGCCGATAAGATGTATGCCACATCTTTCGAAAAGTACATGAAGAGGATCAACACCACCTGGATGAGAAAGCCAAAGCCTCATGCTGCCAGACTGCCAAAGCAGATAATTTCAGAGGAGTTGAAACAAGAGTACTGTGATATAATTATGTTGCTCAGTAGGGTTAACGGCAGCCCACAGTCATTTGTGTTCGAGCCATGGATGTTCTTTTACATTAGTGCGGTGCTCGAAGGGAAGGTGGAAGTAAATTGGGCTCAGATGATAAGTGACAACATTGATGAGTAGTTCCGGAATCTGAGGAGAACGAGAACATTCTACATGAGCTCGTATGTTATCTACATGCTTGCTCGAATGACAAAATATAGAGGGTTGGCATACCAGGAACCAATTGGTTGTGGTTTTAATCAGTTCAAGATTCACGAATCGTGTAGACAGTTGCATCTCACACACACAACTGACTTCGAGAGGGTAAATGACGCTTTCACAATGTATATCACAAGGACCCTTCAGTGGAGGTTGCAGCAAAGGATATCCGAAGAGGCCCAGATGTTGATAGAAGAGTATGGGTTTTGGTTCGTCCAATTCCCGAAGTTTACTTATTTAAGGTTGTCGGGGTACGACTCATACATCTACAGATTACCGAGGTATCCCACCAACAGGATGATACTACTTGAGTTGTCTAGGCAATTGGTGGCCTACGACAAAATCATAAGGAGAAAGAAGAAGGGAGGCTTGCACTTTCCCATTGTGTTGGGAAACTCACTTGAAGAATGCCCTACTTTGCAGGCAGCCAAGGAAGCTGAAGATGAATTGAAGTTCTATAAATTGACTCTCCATACCAGCCGGCAAGATTTTGATCCTCGAGGAAATATTGGAACAGTTCAGGGCGAGGAGTACAGACACAGAGCTCACTAAGAAGATTTTTGGGCGAATGTTGGAGATGAGGCTGAGATTAGAAAAAGAATGTTCTCTAGGTTGCCTCTCAAATTAATCAGAGAATGTGAAGTGATCCAAGTGCCAGATCAAGTTGAAGAAAATAACAGGCTCATTCATCCAGATTATGAATCGATAAAAAACACGCCGATCCCACCGCCAGATTGGGCTGAACCGAGGATTACAGACTTGGACACCTTGTTTATCCCCGTCTTGACTTTTACAAGGGCTTGGATAGAGGAGCGCATTCACAGATTGAGGAGAAGGTCAGTTTCCCTCACGTACGACCTCATGGGTGATAAAAGGCCACCGGTGTTGGCGAAAAGGAAGAAACAAATTGCCCAGGTTGTGGAGCCACCACAGCAGGAAGAGCCTGTTCAACCGGAACCTCAGGGATCGGAGGACACATCATCTACTCAGTTGGTGACCCATTCCTCCAGTGTGCGCGAAGTTTCACTGTTTGCAGATCAGAGGGCTCGCAGGAATGAAGAGCCAGAGGTTGGAGAGGTTAACCAACCAATGCCGAGAGAGTTGGATACTCAGAGTGTCAATGATCCTGAGGGCGCCAATCAGCCAGATGAAGGGGAGGAAATAGAAACAGACACTCACTTTGACCATGTTTTTGAGGAAGAAGATGTTATAGAGTCAAGGCTTGGAGTTCATGAGGAGAGTGATCAAAACGTTGAAATAATTGAGCCTCAACAAAATACTGCTCGAGAGGAGGTTCGTGAAGTGGAGGCAACTAAAGAGCAGCCCCTTATTATTTACGACATTCAGCGCAATTGGCTCTCACATGCGATAAGGAGGGACCAGGACGATGATGTTGATCTAACAACTGAAATGGAGGAGCTTCTAAACAGAACAAGTAAGTCGCCTAAAAGGAAGAGAGCAAGGAAGTATACGAGGATGGAGACTAATGAGGCCGGTTCACACAGCCTCCATATTGCTGTCCCAAGGGAGGATCATGATTTAAGTGATGCAATGCCAGAAAATTACACGGTCACCACAATTGAGTTGGGACGTCCCTTCGGAGCGCAAGTGGTTGAGGAAGCTGAAAGTTCATTCCAAGCGTTGAAGGATAGGCTGGTGAAAAAGGAAGTGAAGTATAAAAGATTGAAAAAGGAGCACAAGGCATTGGTCGAATATGTGCAACATCTAGCACATCCAGTTGCTCAAGAGAATCCAGTGGTAGAGCTTCCACCTGAGCTACCACGAGAGCCAATCAGTGGGCTTGAGGAGATGAAGAGAGCTATACGAGAGGGAGACAAGTGGATAAGCGGTGTCCGTGCTGAAGCAGAAAATTTCATGGCCGATCTTGTCTCATCATTTCAAAATGCATCTGGTATCCTTTCACGCCTAGATGATGTCGAGCAAGCTTGGGGAGACACCCATATTTTTTAGGACAAAACTATTCCCCGCCTTGCTGTTTTGGTGAGTGTGCCCACGCAAACTTTGGTGAATGAAGGAGTGATCCAAGCAGGCAACAGGTATGATTTTCGTGGATGGCATTCGGCGGCATTCACTGGAAAGGGCTTCTTCGACACGGTAGCTGTGGAGTCCTCTAGGATCAAGAAAGCAATGAGGAATATTCATGAGGGTATCCTCAACACATTGGATGCATTGTTTGCCAAGAGGCTGGCTCCTGAGGAGGTTGAAATTGACGAATTAAAGGCAAGATTGCAGCCTTTCTTCTCTGAGATGAGGACGTTTTCCCAGCTTGACTTCGAGAACATTTCGACATTTTTAGCAATTATTCAGAGTACACAGGATTCTATAGAGGCATGGGGAAAGTCTTGTGACAAACATGAGCAAATGGTGGCCATCTTGGAATATCAGCTTAATCTTACTCCGTCGATTTCTGAGGAGGAAGTGGATGAGGTGCTGGCCCGATTCGTGGCATATGCGGTCAGAGAGAAGAACAAGGGAATCTAAGTCATGGACGAGAATCTTCTAGAAGGATAGTGGGCATTAATTGCTCATAGTGGTCAAAGAGGAATCTACTATTTTTGGGATCATTTATGACACCACTCCTCCACCTTCTGGCAATTTTTAGGGCAAAACTTGTCAAGGGTTGAGGTGGCTCGATCTGAGCCCTCCATTGTAATTCAATCTGGACCGTCCGTTGGACTTGGCCAGCTATATAAGGGGGAGTCACCCTCATTTGTAATCTAATAGTTAGAATCAGAAGTAGTCAGCAATTAGTGGATATTGGAGCAGAATAGAGAGTAGATATTTTTGAGTTAGAGTAGTTTTCATTGCATTGTTTGAAGAAGAAGGGGAATTCTCCCTTTGAGAATTTTTGTAAGAGATTGTCACAAAGGCTAATCATAATAAAGCATTTCATTGATGGTGAATTCAAACTTTGTTGTGACTAGTTGTGAGGTTTCTTATTCCTTTGACTTCAACTAGGACTTAATTTCATGCTAATAGTTAGATATGGATGCTTATGTTTGATGTAAGTGAGCTTCTTTGATCCATACCACTAACAATCTTACTGATGGTAAGCTTGTCTTGCGTGGTCAACTGGAACACTCTATACTTAACTTCGATCAAGATTCATATGTAGCTATGCATCGTTGTGATGGTAATTGCATTATCGAATCGTGATTTGAACATCCTTTTTATCCTTTGAAGATTGCACTAACTTTGTCAAAGCTGTCCAACAGGAGGCTAGACAACGTTTGTTTGAAGTACATTGAAATTGAGCATAACATCCCTTGCATTTAGGTTAGAATTTAGATTTTCGAAATCTCTGCAGCCATTCAATTCCGCTTACCTTTGATTAGTTTTAGGAAACTCGCACTTCAAAGCTAAATCATTCACACGAAAATCCCTTTCAAAGCATTTACTTGTTGTTTACTACACGTATCCTAAACAATTGTGTAAGTCCCCTCGTAAGAACACAGCAAAATCACATCAGGCCAACTGGGTCTATTCGCATTAAAGGAACCTTGGAGTTGAAAGCATGATCTTACTTGCAATCTTAGCATGCTGAATACTTTGTTCAAGAGAGGATAGAGTATCCGTTGGGAGACTTTATTCTGTGTTGGTGCGGTCTCAAAAACCACGTCAACAGGACTGTGCTGAGTTAATGGTAGAATGTGCCATCCACTACAATGCTTAGAAAAGACAAATCATTGCACTTGATGGAAGGGTTCTGGCTCACCTTGGCGAGGTGGCAATACAAGAGACATTCGGCATCCCAGCACATTCCCGTACTATCTACAAAACCAAGGAGGAAGCCAAGGGATTGTATGACAGCCAGTTTGAGTTATGCGCCACAATTGTTAATAAGGCATGGCTGGAGAAGCGTAGACCATCCACAAAGAAAATGCCTAAGAAGCCACAACGGACAGATTTTAAAGAGGACTATGGGGATATCATTTTGATGCTGAACAGGATAGTTGGCAACCCATAAGGTGCATATTTTGAAACATGGATGTATTATTTTATAGACAGTCACTTCCGGCGTGAAGATGTTCAACTGGTCTCGAATGATAAGCGACAGTCTTCACGAGCAGTTGACCAATTTGGAAAAGACCAAGTCTTTTCACATGAGCTCGTACATTGTCTATTTATTGGCCAGGACATATAAATACTCAGGACTAGTTTGCAAAGGCAAAGTTGGCAATGGAGAAAATGAACTCAAGCCTTATGATTGCTACCCGCAACTTCAGCTAAGGGAGAAATCTCATTTCAGGCAGGTGCACTATGCTTTCTTAATGTATATCACAAGAACACTTCAGGGAGGAATGCATCAAAGGCTGAGTCACGAAGCAAAAAGTTTGATTACTAGGTATGGATCCTGGTTTATCCAATTTCCAAAATTTACATATGTCAGGATCCAGGGATTCACTAGAAATCCTTACAAGTTGCCTATCTATCCAACAAATCGAATGATTTTTCTTGAAGTCCTGAGGCAGTTGGAAGAATACCAGAACATCCAGAGGCCAAGTAAGAAGGTGACTGTTACATTCCCATTCTTTATTGGGAATATGTTAGAATCATGTCCGTCAACGCAAGCAGCCGAGGGCGCCAAGCTAGAAATCCAGTGGTACCCATTCATAGCCTATAAGTCTAGGGCCAATTTTGACCCGCATCATCATATTTAGATAGTGGATGGGAGAAGATATTGACACAGTGGAATTGGAGGACTTTTGGGCAAACGTTGTTGATGAGTATGAAGTCAAGAGAAGATTGTGGTCTAGAGTGCCAGTGGACTTTGAGGGCAACCGAACTTTGCCAGGTGCCCGATCAGTTGTAGGACGATGGAAATTATGTCCAGCCATGCTTCGAGGAGAGCCGACCTCTTCCTTCCGTGAAGTGGTCGAAGCCTGAGCACTCAAATTTGGCAACATTGTTGAGACCAATGATTAAGTACTCTTAGTGGTGGGTCGACCATCAGGTCCAGGAGTTGAGGCAGAAAAGAATAACGCTCACGTATGATTTACTGAGCGAGACGGAGTCATACTCCTCCAATGCTGGCGCATCCCATCATGGTGATTTGGTTGAGATTGGAAAGAAGAGGAAAGAAGTAGTTCCAAGCATAGAGCCTGCTCCAAAACGACAGAGGATAGAACCATCTCGTTTCGCAGTGTCTCATAATATTGATGAGCTGGTGGCTACCGTAGACGAATCCTTGGCCAAAATGATGAGACCTTCTACAATTCAGGCAAAGAACAATGAGCCGATCCAGTTGGATAACGATGAGCCCTCATCACCTACGGGCATAGAAGTTTTGGGTTCGGATAATGAAGTGGAAGTCCAAAATGATGACTTCGAAGAGGGAATGATTTCCGCCCTCAGAGGAGTGTTGGATGTTCCAAATGAAGAGAACGCTCAGGAGGAAGATGATATCGAGTAGCCTACCATTCTGAATTGGCTGATAGAGAGGATGAAGATTCAGGCACTAGTAGAGGTCCAAGAAGAAAATGATACTGCAGATTTCTTGGCAAGGTTGGAACAGGTTGCTACCAAGAAACTTGCCAATAAATTTTCCACCATTCAGAGGGACGAAGCCAACAGCCGTTCCATACACGTCGCAGTACCAACAGTGGATAAAGCACAAGATGAGATCACTCCCCAGGAGTACACCATAACTACTATAGATCTTGGCCCAACAACAAAAGCCCAGGAAGTGGAAGAACTGGATAATTTCGTCTCAACTGTCAAGGCGAGATTGGAAAAAGAAGGAATACAAAAAGGAAGTCAAACGCCTGAAGGAGTATATACGGCATCTAACCCAGCCACTCAATCAGGGTGATGCAGTAGCTCCTTCTCTTCTCAATTCCTCGCAGGAGATGGCCAAGGATGTGGAGCAAGGGATGGTCACGACCAAGGAGGCCCAGGAATGGATGTTAACCGAGAGCATAGAAGCAGCCACGTTTATGGAGAAATTGGCACTTGCCTACGGACAAACTTCTTCTTTTCTTTCCAGATTGGTTGACATGGCAGAAACTTGGGACAACCTCCCAGAAATCCAAGAGAGGCTCATTCCATGCCTCAAAGTATTGAAGGGTGTTCCAAGGGAAGAATTGGTTGAAGGAAAGGTGATTGTTGCACGAGCGGCTTATGATTTTCACCATTGGTTTTGGGCAGTGACTATACGGAGCGAAGTTTTGGAGAAGGAAAAGGCGGATGGGCTCAGAGTTGAGGAGCAAGTTAAAGAAATCCAGGAGAAGATTTATATGATAGCTGCAGATGTGTTTGACCGAGAGATTGTCCAGGAAAACGACATGCAACTAGAGAGGTTGAAGCATAAGGTTCGGGAAGTTTTCTTCTCTGCTACTGGACCAATTTTGAGACAGGATTTCGCAAAAGTGGCAAATCTCTTGTCTATCTGGGATGATTTTGTGAGACAGGAGGTAGATTGGGAGAACACCTTCGCCAAATGTGTTGAGGATTTGGACGGGCTTGAATTCAGGATAAGCATGTTGCCGCCAGTCACGATGGAGGAAGTTGTCACGGTCGTGTCCAGATTTATCGAGCACAATGCTGCCCAAGAAGATAGGGACGCCTTCCCTTAAAGATAGCTCCAACTGCGACTTCACTGCTTGTTACTGCTTGTTTGCTGGATGTTAACTAATGTTATTTTGGGAAACCCTAATTAGGGTTGGGATGTATTAATCTTGGGCGTTGATGTTGTTTTAATCTCGACCTTTCATTGATTTTGAAAACTCTATTTAAACTAGTGATCTCTCACTTTCATTTGTGTGGAGACAGTGTATGAAATTGTTGCATTTAGACTATTTCCGATAATAAAAGCTCTTATGCATGATTTTCTTTGAACCGCTTTATTGTCAAGTAGTGAGCAAGGTTGCATAACTTCTTCTACCATAGATTAGAATTAGAATTAAATTAAGTAGAATTTGCTTTGAATGTTTGTTAAGTGAATGCGAGATTGATCATATAGATTAAATGGTGAAATATTGCTCATACTTTCTTCGGATGGATGATTTTCATTCGATGCGTAAAGTTAGCATGAGCTTGTGATTGTGGATGCTTAACTTCGGTCTCATTCGAGGCTTGAAAATTATAATCACACCCTTTGAAGATTGCACCCACTTTGCGTAGTCGTCCCAGTGACGCGAAGCAAAGTGTGGTTACTTGTTTCACTTGATCTTTACTGTCTCTTAAATTCCTAGGCGTAGAATAGATCCTCTAAACCCTTATCTTTTTGCCTTTTTTTTTTTTTCAAGATCCAAACTGAAAGTCCCAATCAAAGAAGCCTTTAATGATAAATCCGTCTAAGTCCCGAACTTGTGAGGAATTCTTTAACATAAGTCCCTTTGTGTATTACCAGCAAATCACAACACCCATTGAGCTTATCCACATGTCAAGACCTGATGAAAGAAACCTTGGAATCGCCATATGATCTTCTCGCAATCTTAGCATACGTGATGGTTTTCCAAGAGACGATAGAGTGTCTTTTGACATTTTATTCTGTGTGTTCGGTGGATGATAAAACATACACCAACACTCCCCTAATTGCATTAGGAGTTGGTATGCTTTTTAATTGATGCATTTCGCCCTTTATATTGCATTCTAAATCTTAATAGATAATGGCAATTGAATTCTTCCATTTAATTGCTTTATTTAGAATTTTTCTCTAAATATTTTTTCCCTTTTTATTGCATTTGAGATCTCGGCCATACCAATGCCCACTTAAGATTTTTGAATCATTGAATTACTCTTGTGTTTTATTGCACTGGGAATTTGTGTACTTATTGATATATTTGGATAGTTAAATGAATTATTTATGTAGAATAATTCCTCTTTGATGTAACCGCCCTCTTTAAGGCAGGGTCCCCCACTCTTTCATCAGTTTCCCATATTTTGTTTGTGTTATTTTGGTTTGCAACGGCTGTTATGATAGCTGTTGCGGTCTTTTGAGGGGTTTTCCCTTCATAGCTTCTAGTCTTTGGTTTTCAGTAGTGTTGGGAAAAAATCCCTACTAAAGTGGGCAAAGATAAAAACACAAACCAAAGAGACAACAAGACAAGGAAGTAGAATATTTTCTATTTCATTCATTCACAAAAAGATTACATTCAAAATGATTATACAAAAAATCTGTATATTTTTCTTACAACAAACTGTGTATCGCACTGGAGTTTTCTGTGTGCTGGAGATATTCTGGAGCATTGGAGATATTCCGGAGCACTGGAGTATTGCTGTCTGTCAATGTCTTGTGCTGTTGCAAGTTCTCCTGAACATTCCCTTCCTGTAGTTCCATGTTCTACTGAACATTCCTCCTTGTCTTGCTGCTGCAAAAAAACTAACTAAAAAACATTCTATTCTTCTTTTTGTCTTGTTTGCCCTTTTCCAAAAGCTGCCGCCCAATTTTAAATTCACCTACTTGAGTTAATTTTCTGCCAAAGCACATTAATTGGAACAACAAATATCTGACAATGCAATTGGGGGGAATGATCCAAAATGGATCTCATCTGACTTTGCATTAAATGCACTTTCCCGCTCAAGATTAAATATTCCAACAAGTAGGAGTTTTGTTGTTTTGGGTAGTTTTTCTTTGGAGAAAGTGAATCGATCTTGGAATAATGGAGGGTCAGAGGTATTAGAGTTGGTGATGGTGCTGAGTGTTGTTGTTTTCCTCTGGCTTCTCTAAGGCTTGCTATATTGTGTGTTCAGTCCAGTATTTATTTCTTTTGTTCTTGAATAAAGGAAGCAGTGTCGTAGCTTTTTTTTGCTTGGAATAACCTGAGCATGTTTTCTACAGTTTCTAATTTTTGTGTTTGGTCTTGTTATTGTTTATTGTCCTATGTATGAACCATAGGTATAGTACCTTTTGTTGGAGTTGATGGATGGCTTAGGAGATTGGAAGATAGTTAGGTCAGATTACATCTAGATGAGTCTGAAGAGGAACATGAGAACTTGAGAAATGTTGCTAGGGTAGTAGACCCTATGAAGAGATTGATTGAAGCTGTGACCAAACACAACTCCAAGATAATAGTTGATATATTAGACTTAAAGGGTGAGTTCAACCATATTTATTCCTAAATTGGATCCAGGAATTGGAGAAGTATTTCAAGATGGAAGACATTGATGAGGATAATCCTAAAAGTGAAAATCGAAACATCCGCATGCAACTCTAGATAGTGGGAGAATGTGCAAAGTTTGAGAAAAAGATAAGGAAAGGAAAAAACTAGACTGTGCCATAAAATGTTGAAACATCTAAGAGATCGATTCTTGCCTTTTGATTACTAGCTAAAATTATTTGGAGAATTTTAGAACTTGAAACAAAGGGATCAACTAGAATAGACTTATGCTGAGCAATTTATGAGGCTTCAAATATGAACATATATATAGGAGAGTGAAGGGCATGTTGTAGCCCAATTTATAATGGCCTTACGTTTCAACTTCAAGATGAGCTCACTTTGGTAAAAGTACCTATTGTAGACAACGCTTATGAATATGCCTTAAAAGGAAAAGTAGAAATTGAATTGAAAAAACCAAATGGTGAGTAAAAGGGGTGATAGTAGTCAAAATAAAGGGAAAGAGGTTACTTCAAAACCTACCATAAGTGAAGAGACAGAAGAAGGAAAGAATGTGAAGGATGAATTTCGAGGACAGGAAGGCTTTGGAGGTAGGGGATGAGAATGACAATATTTTGGAAACTAGAAGCACTTGAGAGGCTTTATTTGTAATGAAACCCATAGGCCATAAGCTGCCCTCAAAAACTCAAGAAGGTGATGGTGGCCCAAGAAAAAGAAGAACCCTAGATAGAAGAACCTAAAGTAGAGTTGGGAGAGAACTTGATGTTGAGAAGAACCTTAATATTTGGGGACAAAGAAACACTTGAAGTTGATTGCAATAGGAAGAGTGTCTTTTGAGTGAAATGCAAATGTCATGACAAGGTGTGTAAGGTGATCATAGATGGTGGATTGACCAACAATTTAGTAAGTATAGAAATGATTGACAAATTACAGCTTGCTTGCATTCCAAAATCTAACTCCTACAAGATTTCTTCGTTAAAGAATGATCATAGTGTGTTTGTGGATAAATCTTGTCTTGTTGCATTCAAAATTGGTCTTTATGTGGATGAAGTGCTCTATGAAGTGGTGCCAATGAATGCATGTCAGTTGTAGGATAGGCCTTGGTAGTTTGACTAAGACATAATCCATCAAGCTAGAGAGAATACTTATGAGGTTCAACATGAAGGAAGAAAAACACTCTTAAAACTGTGGAAAGAGGAAGGAGCATTTGAAGTGGCAGCTTTTTCTATTTTAGCAGGCCTAGGTGTAATAGAGGAAAATGACTTAAGAGTGAGGTACAACCAAAAATTGATGTGGAGCTGCAACAAAATTCAACTAACAAGATTATAGGTGCACCTCAAGAGATAGATGTTGAAGTTTCAGTTGATTGTGATCTTCACTCTCATTGGACTGAAGGGGATAGTGAATTGTGAGATATGAGCACGATCATAGAAGAAACTCCAAAAATGTCAGCAAGAGTTTGGTCAAGGGTGACATCCTAACTCAGTCGAAAAGAAGTGATACAAAACATGATTGGAACAAGGGAAAAAGTCTTAGGTCTGTGGGTGGTAGTAGCAGCAATTATTTGGTCAGCCCCACACTAGAGACTTCTCCTGGTTTTGCCTACCCGACCAAATGGTGGAATCAGCACTGGACTTCTGACTTTGGAAGAGAATGGGTTGGAAGTTTTCGTGGTGACCTGGATTGTGCCAAGAAATCCCATGTGACTACTTTGAAGACAATACTACTAGAAGGTCTACACTCATAATAATGGCTACGAAATTCTAGATGAAATTTAGAAAATTCAGTTCTTTTGAACTCGGAGGTTCAGAATTCTTTTTAGAGGTGGGGAGGATTATGTAACTTCCCTCTTCATGTTGGGTCCCCCACTATTCCAGCAGTTCCCATCTTTTGTTTGTGTTAAATTTTGGTTTGTAACAACTCTTGTAGTAGTTGTTGCAGCCGTTTGATGGGGTTTTCCCTTGCTAGCTTTCAGTCTTTGGTTTTCAGTAGGAGTTTTGTTGTTTGGGGTAGTTTTTCTCTTGGAGAAAGTGACAAGGGATCTAAGAATAATAGAAGGTTACAGCTATTAGAGTTAGTGATGGTGCCGAGCAGTGCTATTGTTTTCCTCCAGCTGCTCCAAGGCCTGCTATATTGTGTGTTCAATTCAGTATTTTTTTTTCATAAATAGTGCAAACAACACCGTAACATTTTTTGTATCATTTTTTTGCTTTGAATAACCTTTTAGCATTTTTTCTTCCACTTTTAATTTCAGCATCTGGTCTTGTTACTGTTTATAGTCCTAAGTATAAACCGTATGAATCATAGTTGGAAAACTCGCCAATTGCAAGTACTCGGCAAGCCCGAAAAACTCGACTCGGCAAAAAACTCGGGAAAAACTCGGCAAAAACTCGGCAAAAAACTCGAGATATTAAAAAATTGCTTAAACTTCACTAAAAACACATTTTTTTTGCAAAATTCAAAGATAAGATGCATCCAATGAGTCAATAAATGAGTACATATAAGAAACAAGCAGTATTTGATTGATATGAAAGAAAATTGGATACAAAATGGCATCCTCATGTGGAATGCTGAGTGCTCAATGCGTTGATATGATAATAGTCTGAAACAAAATGAAAATAGCAAATTGTTTTTGTAAAACTGAAAGTAAATACTACATAAACATTAATATATTTCAGTTTTTACAAATTCACATGAATCACATCTTCCTCTTCCCATGTCTAGATCTCAGTAAGGGACCGGAAGAGGGTCTAATCGTAGGAGTCTGCTCTTGCTGTGCCTGTGGCTCCTCAACCTCCATCTTGGATGTAGATCCTCCTGCAGCTGGTGGTGGTGGCACTGGCAATGACTCCTCCTCAGGGTCATCCTCAAGGTTGTCCAATGAGAATGCAAATCCACCCTCCTCCATTGCCTGTCGCTCTAAATCATAAATCTCATCTTTAGTAAACAATGGAGGTTGCTCCCCTTGCCCTATCCAATCATTGTAGTCCATAGCATTTGTGACCCAAAAGTCGGCAAGTTTTTCACAAAAGTCGGCAAGTTTTTCACAAAAGTCGACGAGTTTTTCACAAAAATCGGTGAGTTTTTCACAAAAGTCGGCGAGTTTTTCACAAAAATCGGCGAGTTTTTTCCTGCGAGTTCTTCTCGTTATTACTCATTTGCAAAAAAAACTCGCGAGTTTTAGGCGAGTTTTCCAACTATGGTATGAATAATGCCTTTTGTTGGAGTTGATGTGCAAGATAGAGTATTCGTTTTCTTGAGACTAATTTGTAGGAATAGAGGCTTATCTGCATCATTCTTGTTGCCACAACCGATGTTGGAAAGCACTGTTGAAGAATATTTCTGCTTTTTGCTGCACTTGGTCAATGGTGTACTTACCTCACTAAGGTATCTGATAAATCTCTTAAAAATGTTCATAAACCCATTAAAACTCCTCACATCTATAACGCTTTAAGGAACAAGCCATTTAAGTATGGCTCTAATCTTTTTTGGATCCATGCTCATTTCATCTTTCGAAATCATGTTCTGAAAGGTAGATCAGCCTTTCTTTACAAAGTTCAGTCTTCTTAATGTTTACCAATAATTTTTTTACTCATAGTGCATCAAACACTACATTCAAATGTCTCAAATGCTCTTCCAAATATTTGATAAAATTCAAAATTTCATCAAAGTAAATTATAACAAATTTCCCAATGTAAGGGTTGAATACCAGATTCATGGTTAACATAAAAGTGGCAAGAGCATTAGACAATTCAAATGGAATTACCAACCATTCATACAAACTATCCTTGGTTTTGAACTATAGTTGTCAAGATTCTCCATTATGGGAACATAGACAATGTACCAGTCCCCCTACCAAAAATTTCCAGTGAATCATTTACATATAAAATAGCTGTCTCCTTATTCATTTAACTCACGTACCCTAATTTGATTGATGTCCCCATCCCCGTACCAATACAAGTACCCTGCGTCCCTCGGTAACTATGTTTTGAACCCTATCTTCCATTCATCACCTTCCCAAATTTGGATCTAATAATAATTCACTCCTCAAATATACCTTGGAGAATATAATCGAACTAGCCAATCAATCAAGATGTCATCCTTTCTATTTAATGGATATTGAAACTACACTATGATCTTGTTGATAACTCTAGATTCTAAAATATTTTCCACTTTCCTCCTTTCTTAGGTGAAAGTAAAGAAGGTATGGCACAAGGACTCATGCTCTCCCTTATGAATCCTTTTGCTAACAACTCAGAAATTCGCCTTCTCATTTCCTTATTTTCTTATGAATCCAACCTATAAGTAGCTTGGTTAGGGAATTTTGATCTCGAGACCAAGTCAATTAGGTGAGTTATACCTCAAGAGGGAGGTAGTCCTTATAGTAATCCTATTGGATTCACATTGGAATACTCCGCTAACAATTTTTGCACTCCTTTTGGGATTTTCTCTCTAGAACTTTCTTCTCTTGGGCAATAGTAGATAAAAGACTCCTCCTTTAGTCTATTTGCAAAAATTCTTATAGCCTATTGTTAAAAATGATAATGCTGAAATTTTAGATGTCCCCTCTTCCTTCCATTGCTCTAAAAGATGTTTCTTCCCATCATGTTGTACTCTATAGGAGTTCTCTTCCCCATAGTTGAATACCTTCCAATTATATTACCAAAGCATTACTAAATCCCAATAATAAATAACATGCATCCATCAACACTATGTCAACACTTTGTCTTCATAGGGACCAGTATTAAAAGCAACTAGACAAGATTGATCCACTAGTACACTATAATCCTTTTTCGAACAGGAAATTTTATATGCATTTGCTTTTGAAATGCATACAAGCTTTACTTTTTGTACCATTTCTATTCTCTCCAGATTGTTGGTAGAACCTCCATCAATGATCACCTTGCATACTTTGTCCTTGCACTTGCATTTTGTTCAAAAGGCACTCTTCCTTCTCCAATTATGTTTTGGGTTCTCTTCTTTCCTTGATAGTTGTGTCATTTGTAGCATCAATTTTTCTCGAGTATTTGTATCTGCATCTTGTTTTGCAGGCTCCTCTTGGGATACCATTTCCCTTCTGGGGTTTTATGGAAAGTCTAGGGCTTTATGGCCTCCACTACAAATGAAAAATTTCAATAGGTTTTTGTAACCAGACCTTTTCGCTCTTTTGAATCCAGCCCTTCCTTTAGAACTTGGTTTCGGCTCCTTGTCTTCCTTAGGCTCTTCATTCTTGGCAGTTTTCAAGAACTTCCTTTTACTCTAAAGGAAGTATTGTCACCTTTCCTTTTCAACAACTTACCCTTACCTTCATTCAGTTTCTCCTATCTTTCAAAGCATGTTGATAGGCTGCATCCACCTTATGCAGCTCGAGTAATGCCAGTTCATCTTGCAGTTGGAACAGCAGTCCATTGACATATATAGCAGTAGACTGGTCATTGTTTTCTTGGAATTTTTCTCTTCTCTGCAACTTCATAAAGTGTTCTGTGTATTTAACAACAGGAAGCTCTCTTTGCTTCAAAATCTGGAAATGTTTGAAGACCACCTGCAAATAATTTGTAGGTAAGAATTTTTCACTTTTCCAGTTATTTTGGAGGTTATTCCACCACAAGGCAGCATGTGAATTCATCTTTACCACTGCAAATTTTACTCTCCTTGGATCCTCTTCATCCATGCCCTCCATATCAAAATACCTTTCTAGTTCTTATAGCCAATCTATTAACAAGTCAGGGTTGAAATCACCATTGAAGTCTGAATCCTCGGTCTTAATTTCAATCCCCTGTTTTGAAATGGCTTCTATCAGTCTTTCCATGGGATCTGCTGCTCTAATTGGGGCACCCAAATTTTCTTGTTCATCTTCTGATTCATCCAGTTGGAATTTGGCTTCAATTGCTTCTAATATACCAAGCATTTTATCT
Source organism: Sequoia sempervirens (assembly GCA_007258455.2). Classification (NCBI taxonomy): domain Eukaryota; kingdom Viridiplantae; phylum Streptophyta; class Pinopsida; order Cupressales; family Cupressaceae; genus Sequoia; species Sequoia sempervirens. The sequence goes on along the minus strand of VDFB02353493.1, from coordinate 224,025,686 downwards.
CTATCATTCCTTCTAGTCTATTCCTCCTATCTCTCATTCACCAGTTCATGGCCATTTTATAGTGTTCTCTGATACGAAAATGATTCAGAATATTTCTTCTTGCAGCTGCGGCTGATGCTGAAGATTACCGTTGCAGAATATTTCTGCCTTCTGCTGCAATCCTGCAACCAAACTTTGTGGTAGTATCTGCACAAGAAAAAAACAGCAGAGTGGATTAGGATGACAGTTGAAACATGGTAACAATTTATGCAATTACCAGCAGGAGATAACCAAATCCTCACAACACAAATTGTCATGCAAAACTTTTCCTATCTTCTTCATCCAAGCAGAACAAATGTCTTTTCTTTATACAACGGAAAAGTTAAAGTCCCTTCACCAGCTCTCCTATTCCTACAGCTGGTAGCATCTCATTCACGACTCAGAAATGCATCAATTATTCTAATCTTTTGATTGCATTCTGAAATGGATCAGGCTAAGTGCTCATTTGGACTTTTTGGAGCAGTGAATTATTTTATGCTATTCAACCGCAAAGGATTTGTTGCATATTTCTGAGATTTTTACATTCACTTGCACTTAGAATTTATAGACTTTTCTGAACATTTTCGTCCTTGCTTGCATTCGGAATGTTAGACCAATAATCACTGGGTTTCTTAGAGCATCGAATTGCTTTCTGAAATTTAGTTGCAGCCAATTTTGGTCTTTTTCTGAGATTTTGCCCATTTAAGTTTTTAATTTCATTTAGAAATTTATAGATTTCTCTGGACAATCTAACTTTTTTATTGCATCTGGATTCCAGGAGACCATTGCCCACTTGCACTGTTAAGAGTGTTGAAATGCTGACAATTAATTGTATTTGTAGTTGCTGTGTCTTTCCTCATATATTTTCCTATTTTATTTCATTCTGCATTTTTACAAGCAAAAGAAAATTTGAGCTTTCTAGAGCATTGAATTTCTTTCTGCCATGTAAATGCAAGAAGAATTTGTGTATTTCTCTGAGATTTCTGCTCTTTGTATTTCAAATATTTGAATTTCTTCAAGAGTTTTCCACTTTTGATTGCATAATGAAGCCTAACAGAGAAATACCCATCCAGAGCTTTAAACCATGAGATCTCTCCTCTTGTATGAGATCTCTGATCTCTCTTTAAACCATGACTATTTATAAAACTTAGCCAATTATAATATAATGATATCAACTCACCATCGAGTGTTGGTTCCACCAAACATTACTAATCCATAGTGTACAAATATACACAAACACATAGGGTCATATTATTCCATAATCCTCCAATTCCCATAGGGAGTGACTCAAGCATACATCACATATACACAAGGTGACTAGCTCCTACAAATCACATATACATAGTGATTGGTTCCAACATATGTCACACATACATAGTGACTAGCTACAACATACGTCATAAATACCTAATGACTAGCTTTAGCATACACCACATATACACAGTGATTAGCTCCAACATATGTCGCATATACATAGTGACCAGCTACACCATACGTCATAAATACCCAATAACTAGCTTCAACATATGCCACATATACACAGTGACTAGCTACAACATATGTCCACAACAAAGTGACTAGCTCCAACATACGTCACATATACAAAGTGACTAGCTTCAACATACATCACATATACACAATGACCAGCTCCAACATATGTCACATATACACCGTGCCTATCTCTAGCATACATCACATATACATGATGGCTAGCTTCATCATACATCATAAATACCACTAGTTTTCACATATGTCATATATATACAATGACTAGCTCATACATGTCACATTGGCTAACACACACTTGCCCTTAGTGAATCCCAAATAGAAATGGAATGTCGGTGCATTGCTCACTATATCGTAGTTTCCATCCTTTTCCCTGGTCTTCTGCACCATTGTACAAGGATTTGGTGCATCCCATACTACACCAAGGTCCACCCTCAACTCAATAGGATCAAGTATACCATTTCCACATCAAGATATGCCAAAACTATATTATGAGGTTGGTCAAATTGTTATCTATCTATTCTTCATTAAAAACTCTTCCTTGAAATCCATCAAACGACTAAACAACTAAGGACGACCATCACTAGCATAGTATGCTCCTTGACTACTATCCATCTCAAGCATCCTAGTATTGCTCCTTGACTAATGTCCATCTCGAGCATAATAGTATTGCTCCTTGACTACTATCCATCTCGAGCATAATAACATTGCTCCTTTACTATTGTCCATCTCAAGCATACTAGTAATGCTCCTTGACACCTTTCCATCTCGAGCATAATAGTACTGCTCCTAAACACCTATCCATCTCGAGTATAATAATAATGCTCCTAGACACCTATCAATCTCAAGAATAATAGTACTGCTCCTAGACACCCGTCATCTCGAGCATAATAGTACTACTCCTTGACCCATGTTTAGCACTATAATTGGAAGAGAGGTTCTAGTTAGAAATAAGTAGATCACAATCGACTGATTTAGAAGCCTATACATTGACATTTTTGTCTAAGGTTAATTTTCACAACACAAAAGAAATCACTTAGAACCAACACGAGGTGAGCTCAACTCAACATGTAACCACTACCATTCAAACACATTGACATATATGTCTAAGAATAATAGTACTGCTCCTAGACACCCTTCATCTCGAGCATAATAGTACTACTCCTTGACCCATGTTTAGCACTATAATTGGAAGAGAGGTTCTAGTTAGAAATAAGTAGATCACAATCGACTGATTTAGAAGCCTATACATTGACATATATGTCTAAGGTTAATTTTCACAACACAAAAGAAATCACTTAGAACCAACACGAGGTGAGCTCAACTCAACATGTAATTCATTCCTTTCATTCAGCTTACTATTCAAACACATTATGTATTGAAGACAAGTTATCGGGTTTTTTTTCATAACCATCTAATACCCATTCGGCCTCATCCGAAGCCTATTGAAGAGAGAAGGTCAAACCAATTGGGAACAACCCCCAAATCCAAGATTTATCCCTTCTAGACATTCCCCCTGTAGACTTGAAGTCACAGGGGCATCCTTTGCCCAAGGACTTCCTAGTACCTACTTCCAAATAGATCAAAGTCACATGTAGTTCTCCTCACAAGGTTTCTCAGAGGACCTACACATAGGTTCCCATAACCAAGGTTTTCCTTATCAACATAGCAGCTAAGCTTATTACTCAACATAAATCTACCTTGGTTTACACAAACACATAGGAAAGCACTTTCATTTGAAATTCACACAATAGATTCAATACTGATGTACTTATACTCAAGGGGTCAATAGTCATATAATTTATTTTTTTTACCTCAACACCCAAATACCATTCTACAATTATATCACATGTCTTATTATTACATTTAACAAGGAGGATAAAATGACATTAAAGAAGCTTATTACACCTATTGCCATTGCAATAGAATTTCCAAATGGTCTATGATTCAATGTTTTGATATATCTTCTTGATCTAACACTACATCAATTATTCCAACCTTATAAAATAAAGACAAGCTTCATTGTTACCAAAATAGGGTTTCCTTTTTTTATTCTCAATTTAGTGAACCTATACCATGACACTTCCATCCCAAGATGTTGAGATCTCAAATCAAACCTCACAACAATTTTTATTCTTAACTCAACATGCACAATCTTCAAAATATCCTATATGTCATCTCCTTGACACAAAGGTTAGGTCGATTACTTAACAAGATTTCCTCTTTGTTTACACAAACCATGTTTATCATTGGATCAAGACACTAAGTCATTGTGGATACATAAACTTCAAGTTACATCATTGAAATCATAATCACCATATCCCATAGTTATATCTTGGTACAAATCCATATAAGATTTTCATTTGGCTAGCTCAACCACACCCCTTAGGAACCACATTACAAGGTTGGGGATCCCTTATTTCTTCTAATTAAGCATACCATGATGCACTAGAAGGTATCATTTATCAATGACATTCTACATTCATAACTCATTCATAGGGGATTTATAGTAATATTGCGTAGAAGGTTATAGATTTATAGCAAGTCTACATCTCATATTGATTTATAGATTATTCGAATAACCAATATTTTAATCTAAAAGTCAATAAAATGCAACTGTGAAACCCACAACACCCTTAAGAGTTAGAATACTTTGATTTGACTAATATAACACTTACTTCAACTATACTCAATGGCTTTACAATAATCTTCTTCTTATAAAAATGGTATTTCTTTTACACCACAAAATAGTCTTGATACTTAAGCGAAGCAAGGATAAGCACAACCACAACTCACTAACTAACTAGATTGGTGTTCAGTGGTAAAGGCGAATTTCTTGGCATAGCACAATAAGATGAGTGGATCTTTATCTAATCATCAACCCGATGTCAATGAAATGACATAGAAGTAGGTATTTACACCATAAGCCATCAAGGGTCTCGACACATAAAAGGCATTAGAAAATAATTAATCATATCCCCCTAGTACCAAAGTGATTAGTACTCTACAATTTTTCAAACCAGCCTTGGCATTAAGATTTTTGACTCCATTTCTTTCATATTGTTCTATTAACAATAATGTATTACCTACAAAAGAAAATCCTTTGAGGTCTTAGATTAAACAACCCTGAGAGTTCAATCAAATATGACTTATAACTATTCGATTCATACCAAAAATTGATCATGATTCAAGAGATTGTTCACTAAGATTCAAAGCCCTCTAAGTAAAATAAATTATACTCCTTAGTTCCAAAGGTCCTCAATCACTAACATATTTGTGCAATAAACTCTTATACAAAAAAGAAAGGAAGATGATTTTCCCTTTATATGCAAGGGAGTCACTAGCTAGAGGTCATTGCTGGTAATTTTACTACACGGGCCATTTCAGAATTAGCGAGGTCTTTATTAGAATTTATAGCATTATGAAGTCTGGGTTCTGTAATTGGTTGTATAAAATCGAATGTATGACGAGAGAATGAAAATTCCATGGGCTTTGAGCAATGTTTGTAACCCATCTAAGCACTCAGAGAAGAGTTCATGATAACGAAATCTTGCAATCTGGTCTAGGCATCTAAGAGCTTGGAAAAACATTCATCGACTCACAAACATTAATATCTCTACATAAATTGAACCAAAGTGCCATATATTAACAAAAGGAGGAGAAAAATATTGCGAAGGGCAGAGAAAGCCATTTGCTCTTCATCATGTAAAATAAATGTTATAATAAACTTAATGGGGAAACTGCACACTTACACAATCAACAACGAGTCATGTGTCTCAACTATAAAGTTGATGGAGATAATGCATGACACGCCCATGCAGAGGTGCATAAATTTGAAGAAAATCTATGTTGAATTAGCGTTGAGCTTCCTCACCTACCCACGTATACACAAAGCCACTACTGTCACAAAATCCGATGCAGCAAAATGTAACTCGCCACACTTACAGTCACTCCTTTCCATGCTTCCTGGTGCTTGATGGTCTTCTCACGCTTCGAAAGGCACCCATACCCAGTGCTCAGCACACATACTTGCCATGAAATATTTCAAGGAGCCACCAAAATCGCCTCTATTTCACCTTTTTCCTCAACCACACACACACTCTCTCTTTCCCACGCCATCCTTGCATTCTTTCCCCTTTCTTCCCTTGAGATAAAGCTCGAGTCCCCAGAATAAATGGTTGCGTAGGTTTAAACACTTCCAGGCACCTCCTTTTTTCCATTCGACCTGCAAAATCCAGTTGTCCACGGACAGGGATGCCATGCTTATTAATGGCAGTGCCCCCCACTTAGTCAAGCTTGAGCCTCACCTATTTATTGCATTTGTCTCTTATCATAGTGCTTTTCCTTCACGTTTGATGAAATCCATGCGTCCTTTTTAAGGTTTAATGGATGGCCATGCCTCTTAATGGCATTGCCAGCGACCCCTTCCTCCGATTTTTGTACTTTGACTGTGGAGATGTGACACTGGACTTGCTTTTCTTGGTTTTTATTTTATTATTTTTCATCCAATTTGAAGTATCTAGTATTAAATAGAAGATGCATGAGAAAATGATTAACTGGTTTTAGATTTAAACTATGCCAATAGTGTTTGCTTAAAATTTGATCTTGTACAAAACTGGGGAAACAAACTGGGCCTTGCAAATCATTTATAAATCTATAATGTAATTGTACACATTTGTTGATTACTGTTTAATGAGAGCTGTTACAGATGTGAGTTGATGTTTACAATAGATTTTGTGTTCATGCAATATATGCTTTGTGTAATTCTGTTTGAATTTTGTTTGTGCTCTAACTGCTCCAATCAATTTCTTCTCGATAAAATTAGTTTTAACATGTATTTTTTTAAATCTCTGTTTTTCACTCCATTCTTTCAATGAAATAAGGTAGTATGTTTGCAATTATATGAATTGATTTTTTTCGAATTGACCCATTTTGCATAATATGAATGGTATGCTCCAAAGAGTTTGATGCCTTTACATCTTCAGTATTTTTTAAATGTTTTACTCTGCTCTAACAACTTTCCTTTGATTGGTTCTTGAAATGTAGAGATATGTTGCACTTAAGGTGCAAAAAAGTGCACAAGATTAAACAGAGGCAGCACTTGACGAAATCAAAATTCTCAAAGAAATTCTACATGGGGATCTGGAGGACAAGAAATGTGTTGTCAAGTTGCTTGATTATTTCAGGCATAGTGAACCCAACGGACAGCATCTGTGTCTGGTTTTTGAGTATCTGGGTGACAATTTATACTCTCTTATTAAGTATTATGGTTATAAAGGCATACGTTTAAATATGGTGAAGGAAATTTGTTATTATGTCTTGATAGGACTGGACTATATACATCATGAACTTTCTATCATTCATACTGATTTAAAACCAGAAAACATCCTTCTTGTATCTCCCATCGACCCAACAAAAGACCCTTATAAATCTGGGCAATACCCTCTCAAAACAATTAGTAAAAAATTCAACCAGACATCAAATTCTTTAGCCTCGAAGGATACTGAGGAGCTACAATATTCTGAAGTTCCTAGGGAGTCATTAGATTCTGCAGCCCCCAAAGGTCCACCTGATTCTACAGCTACAAAGGAATCATCAAATTCTGAAGCTTCAATGGTGGCCCCTATCAAGCCATCGGTTTTTGCAGCCCCAAAGGCTAATACTGCAGGTTTAACCAAGAACCAGAAAAAGAAATTGAAAAAGAAGGCCAAGAAGTTGGCTCTGGGTCTTGCTAATAGTTCTAAAGATACAGAATTGGTTAGCCAAGGACTGGAGGGAAATAAAGCAAATTGTAGTGTCAAGGAAGCCAAGTGTGAAAGTGTTGCTGAAAAAGATGACCTGGGTAACAATGTTGTTAAAGAGAATGTAGCAAATGTTATACCCCTTAAAAAATTGAATCTTTCTATAAGGAGGAAGATATTGGCCAAAATGAATCTCAGATGTAAAATTGTAGATTTTGGAAATTCTTGCTGGACTTATAAGCATTTTACTAATGATATACAAACAAGACATTATAGAGCTCCTGAGATTATCATTGGAGCTGACTACTCCACCTCTGTAGATATGTGGTCATTTGCATGTATTGCTTTTGAGCTTGCTACTGGTGATGTGCTCTTTGATCCACATGCTGGATATTATCATAAGATGGAAGAGGTAAGAAAATATGTAGTCTTCGTTGCAGCCATTCTTTCTCGTGTCATTTGCACTCCTTTATTTGGCTATTGGCTTGTTACTGTCATTTACCTCAAATTATTCTTGAATCCTATTTCTTTGTTCAAGACCCGAATTTTGGCTTCCGCATCTTCTAAACTAAGATGTTCGTTACCATTCCTTTTCAGGACCATCTTGCCTTAATGATGGAGCTTCTTGGTCGAATTCCCAAGAAAGTAAGTATTGATTTGATATTATTACCTCTTCATTTTTTAATTTTATTTCTTTCTCAATTTATTTCCTTTTTAACTCTTAGTATTTAGTCTCCAATTCTTTCCTTTGGCATTATATTTACTTTTGATTGAAAAGGTTTCAACGATTTCACAGGAATTTGATATAATCATTGTTCATATTAGAAACTCGCTATACTAGTCCAGGGTTTTTAGATTGACTCTATTTCTTGAATTTTCTGAGATATCATATATATTCAAAATGTGACTGAAAGAAGTTGGATTGGTAAATAATTGTCCTATTAGCACTAATGAAAAATTATATTTTCATGGTTTCAGGTTGCCTTGAGTGGATGTTATTCTCGCATGCTTTTCAACAAAAAGGGTGAATTGAAAAACGTTGGGCAGCCATACTTTTGGCCCCTGAGAGTAGTTCTTATAAGGAAATATAACTTTAAAGAACAATCAGCTAATGATTTTGCTAATTTTCTTGTCCCGCTCTTGGACTTCACACCAGAGAAGCGGCCAACTGCAGCAGAATGGCTTCATCACCCATGGTTTAAAAGTGCATCTCGTGCATCATCATCTTCTGGAGAAATGCGGAATAACAGACATATTCATTGAGCAGTGACTTTTCAACAAGTCCCAAGTGAGCACCAACCTACCCCAGCTAAAACAGAAAATATAAAACCCCAGCTAAAACAGAAAATATAAAGACAAAGGACAAAGATATACAAAAGGAAAAGATTTTGGTCTTAAAAGAAAGTGAACCTTCCTTGGATAAAATAATAAAGTGTTGCAGTGAGGAGGATGTATTTCAGAAGGCAAGGTTCTTGACAGACACTGTTGTCATTGAAGGGTGCAAATCAGGAACAAGTATCCAGATGAAAGCAGAAGAGGGAAACAGTGACACCATTAGGTGCAAACTAAGAGGCAACATACTGACCAATGAAGCAGTTGCCAAAGATACTACCAAATATTTCCAATCAAAGAAAGATGGGTACAATGTAAGAGTTAAAGAGAAAACTGCAAAAGGCAGTTTACTTTTTAGTAATCAAGTACCATCTATAGATCTGTTCTCATTGAGTGAATTCACAGCTTTAGGTTCTAAATTTAAATAAAGCATTAAACGTGGGAACTCGACACATTTGAAATCTTACTCCTAAATATTTTTTCTTGGGCCTTCTCATTAGTTGGAGTAATACAGAGAAAACAGAGTAAGAAGGTAGAAGTGGGTTAAAACTATAAAAAAGAGGTTTTTAGCCAAGAAGAATGTTGGCTCTTCTTTGTGAAACCAACTTGGGCATTCATGCCAGTCTCTCTAAAAGGAACATTCTATGAATTAATGATGGGTTGTTTCCGCCACTGTTTACAGAACTTAAGTTTTTCCTAGTATAATTTTGTCCAAAATTAACTAAATGATTAGATTATATAGTTAATCCACTTCTCCTAATGTATACCACCTAATCATTTTCCCTCTCACACATAACTAAATAATTTTATTATTTAATTATCCTATTTTCACCTCACATGACTAAAATAATTAAATAAGTTTATTATTTAATAAAAGGCTATATTCCCTCCACCAATTCCAAAAATAAAGGAGCCACTAAATGCATTTGTCTCCACATTCCTATGATTGCAATGACTTACTATTTCTAGTAAATGCAATCCTCTCCCTTCATTTTCAAACAAACTCCATCATGACCCTTCATCGTCTCTTCAATCCTAGGAAAGTCTTCTCATTCATTCTCCAGCTTTGATCTTCACATCACATCTCCACCATCCATTTTCCCTCCCAAAATTCAATAAGTTGGCACACTATCCTATGCATTTCATCATCCAATCTATGCTATCAAAATGGATAACTTTTCTGAGCATTCAGATTCCAAATCACTTAGAACAAATTAAAACTTGCAATGGAGTTTTTGACAACTTTACTTTGTTATCTTATTTGAATTCTATTTGCATGCTCTATCTGAGGTTTGTTGTGGTTTAGGATAGGAAGCTCTTATTTTGCATTTGTTTCCTACTTTGAATTCTACTGTACAACTCATAGTATACAAGATGTTGGTCCTTACCATCTTTTCTTATTTAGGACCTTCTAAGTTTTTGGATTACAATCTTGTTCTATAGTATTAACCATATGAAGATTTTAAATATTGGCAATGCTTTACCTTCCCAAAAACATTTCCATTCTTTTTCCCATTGGAATGAGGTCCTCACCTAATAACATTGAGTTAGTGTATGTAAGTGTTTCAGCTTGCTTTTTTACTGCCTTTATCAGTCCTGGTAATGAGGAAATATTATTTATGCTTGGATCTGGATGAAGTAACAAATTTGATGTGTGAGATGTAATGTTTCCTTTTGGGAAATTTCTAATTTTAGGCCTGCAAAACAATAATCATCACTTAAAACTGATATTAGTAATAACAAGTATTAACTTTACGGTTATGTTCAAATTAATATATAAAATATTGCAATATCGAGAGCAATACATCATAGTTAAACTATCATTAATGATTATTCCATGGCATATTCCTATAGTCAATCATATTAGAAATTCATTTGAAATGCTTGCAAACTGCACTCTCAAGGATGGTTGTCCTTGTATTGCGAGAGCATGGGTGGATCCCCATCCATCCATTTTAGGGTGGCGTACTTGAGAAGACTTTCAATCCCAAGAACACTCATTTGCCTCTCGTTCCATGAACATGGTAGGATCTTGGGTCCACTCGATCCCTCAGTCCACCTTGGAGGTGCACCATCCTCTTTGATCAAGTCCAAGAGCACGCATTTGTGTCTCAGCGCACGAGCATGGTAAGATCTCCAATCCATCCATCTCAAGGTGGCATGTTTGATAAGATGCATGAAGATTGTCTTCCTCAACAAGCCCAGGAGCACTCATACACCTCTCAGTCCATGAGCCTACATCTCGGTGTGGTGTGCTTGATGAAGGAAAGGCTAGTACTTCACCTCTCGTGAAGTCAAAAAAGTGATCGGCTTTCCTATTTGCAAAACACTCCCAGAAATTTAAAATTGATTGTTAAAGGAACCTACTATATTCATTGGTAATAGAATATCGTTATGTAATTATATGTATGTATGTATATTTATATATATATATGATTATTCCTAATTTATATTCTAAAACTTACTCCCCAATAATATTCTTTGCTGAAAACAATATTTATTTTTAGTAGATATCTTATATTGCAATTTATTATTTTCCTTCTTCCAATTTTATATCTTTTAATTTTAGGGAGTCACACCCCTTCATCTAAACATTGCCTTTGCAAAGAGTTGCACCCTTTCATAATTTAAGTGCTTCTTTAAACTCTTAGTGAAATCGCTGCTAATAGCCTCTCCTTTAGTCTTAATCGGTCATTCTTTTTTCTTGCCTATGTGCAGACCGCGATCTTCTTTTTCCGTAAGGTTGTGATTTCCTTGGCGGAGGCATGTCAAGAGAGTAGAGTCAGGACTAATAGCAGAATAATCTCCTATTGCTAGCAAGCTTTTTGACTCTAGAGCTTACTCTGTTGTTTTGAATTTTTTATGCAAATGGGTGTTCTACAAAGGTAGACAGGGGAGGGTGAAGGCTGTACCTGTGTCATTTTCGGAGGTGGATAAACATTTATCACACATATGAGACTATGTTCCCAGGAGCTGATAAATTGTTAAACACTTTTCACTGGAAGCAGAGACTTGGAAAAAGTGTCACTTTTACCATATTTGCACAGTCAAGAAAATAACCACATGTAACCTCATACTATTATCATAATAAAATAAAAAAACTAATTTCAAAAGGCCTTTGCACCTACAATAAATACACAATTAAATTAACACATCATATAAAAGATAAAGTAATTAAATAATTAATTATTGCAAGCAAAATAATATAGGTGCCTTAAATTTGATATTTCTAGGCTATTAACAGAACAATTGTGTTTAAGATATGTGAGCTAGTCAATATGAATTTTATCTTGGTATGCAACACAAGTATGAAATTGAATCTAATCTTTGTACGCCTTCTGCAAATGTGCCTTGAAATGATGAAGTCCTTATTTCTTATATAAAAAGAAAAAAACTCTTTTTCTCGAGAAGTGTCCAAAACTACTTCTTGACAAACAAGAGTGCTTCAATCCTATACAGGGTTTCAATCTGCCAATCTCATGACCAGTTCTAACTAATTGTAGAACCCATATGTGATCCGGGGCCTAGGTATAGGGGACAACACACTTGAATTGATTTAAAAATTAAATGTTTTATGAGTGTGAGTGAATGAAAAGATGATAGGTGTAAGTGAATGCAAGGATCATAGAATGCAATTGTTACTTAAGAGTATTGCATGACAAGAGAGATTCATGAACAAGAAGACACCATCCTTGAACCATAAATCGCAAGATTGTACTGTGCAAAAATTTTGTACCAAATCCAAGAGGTTGGTTGTACAACATGACATATAACCTTGTCAAAGAAGAGTTATACCATATTAATATACAAGAATGAAATGTGTAGAAACGTCATGGTAGTTGCAAGAAACAGAATTGTTTTCTTTTTGCCAGTTTGTAACCTTTTTTATTATTTTCTTGAAATGTTTCAGGACAATTGCACAGAATGTAGCTGACACTGTCAGAGTTATGTGGCATAAGTGAAGAAGAGTTAAACTTCATGGTATGCCCATATATTAGGAGAGGCCTAGAAACTAGTGGTGAAGATGGCATATGACACTCGATCATAGTTGTAGAACCTCTTGGGACACTCATTCCTCCTTGAGAAGTAGCTGGCAAATTGAGATTCAGTGTACCATTTTCAAGAGAAGGTATTTGACTTCCTTTGACAAATTGGTAGACATCACTCTTTATTTCTAGTGCATTTGACTCTGTTGTCTACTAATTAATTAGCTTCTGTTGATGTGCTGCAATCAAGATTGATCTTTTTTAGCTGAATTTCTTCTGCAATATTTAGTGTATCCAACAAAAGTAGAAAATAATGATAGTTTTTTTTTTTTTGGAAAATTAGATGCAAACTAATATAAGTTAGAAGATTCAACCTGAAAAGGGCCATACACAATAGGGTTGTGCAATTTTGTGTTGCAGTTGTGCTGCATGAAAGGCAGTCTTTCATACCTTATGCGAGACCTCCTACAATTGTGCATTTGATCAAGATGCATGATCATCCTATTTATCCTTTTTGTCTATTCATTTGTTTGAGGATGGAATTTGATGGCTCTCTTTGCTTGCATTTGCAATAATAATGATGATTTATGATCCATATGGATGATGGCCCTGTTTTCCAATATGTAATGTTTCCAGTGATTACATTTTGGACAATAGCATAATGCTCTTGGTCATATGTGGAATATATTCTCACTTGAGCACTGAATATTTCACTGTGGTAAGCTGTTGGGTGACCAAATGGAGTGAGTTCTGCTCCAAGTGTGCACTTAGGTGCATCCATATCAACGTCAAATAATTGAGGAATATTAGGCAACCAAACACCAGCACATGGCAGAGTTTGCATTTCAATTCCTTGAATGCTACCTGTTGTGCGGTTGACTTGGTGAATGTCAGCATTTCAATTCCATGTGTTTAGGGGAAGATCCTCAAGTTAGTATTGAAGATAGCATATGCCATGAAATAATGCCTTTGCACCATGTGAGGTAAAATTAGCTGTCTATGTTCTCAGTCAATTTAAAATTACTGCAGGTAATAAGGGCTGTTAGAAATTGGTGTACAAGAAAAACAAATTACTATTAGAAAAGGAGATACAAAGCAAATCATTGCATTAATTCATATTTCTCAGAATAAAAGATGATATACGATCATATTTATGATATACAATGGCTTTTTGAATGACAGGATTTCATAAACAACTTATATCCTTTCATATTTCAAACCCTTTCAAATCTTATTTTATCATTGCCAAACATTATACCTTATCAAAAAAATATTGTTGATTCAGAAAATCTATCCAGCATATTTGTAAATCATCAACCCTTGCACTCTTATTTGTTGGATTTTTTAGAACTTGCATGTTATTGTGACTTTCGTGCTTTTCATTTTTCATGGCCCGTGCTTTCACAAATTTGTATCCCCTTCAGCTGAACCAACGATTTGGGCCGCAGTAGTAAAAGGAATGAAATAAACTTTGTCGACTGTGGCAATAAGAGCATTCTTTTTCCCCTTCAGGTCAATTGACGATTTGGCCATGAATTACATGAGGAAGGATATTAATTGAAACAATCCATCATGGTAAATTCTAAATCTTTCAAGTATTTTCCGTGGAAAATTATACTCTTGTATTTTCATCCAAACTTTCAATGTTATCAGTAGGAAACCCATACTAAATTTGTCTGATGATTTGTAACTTTCAGGTTATTCAAGGATTTGGGCAGATAGCCATGGGTTGCTAAAGGAGAAGCAAATTTTATTGACCATTGTAATTCTTAATCCACTAGGCATTGGTTCAGAGAAGTATTACACTTTTGAGGATCTGTTCATATGTTCTCTATTAAATATCATGAAGAAATAATAGTGCTGAACATTTGAATTTGAAGCTCATTCAACAATGCATCTCTTCCTCAGGTCAATCTGATTCAGCCATGAATAATTAGTTATTAAAAGAGGCATTAGTGCATGGATTTTTTTCATAATTTTTGTTATATATATTTTTTATTTAGTTTTTGAAGTCAAGGTAATTATAATTTTGATATAGGTGTATGCCGTCAAGCATAACTTGTGTATATATCAAAATTCATTTTTCTTGGTGAAACAAGGAAATCAATACATAATGCACAAATATTCTTTAGGATTTTTTTCAATATTTTACTATTTTTCCACTTGTGTAGAATGAAAAACTTGATGTTCAATGAAAACCCTATGTTCAATAAAAGTTAAAAATTGAATACATAATAAAATGAAAAATATATCAAAATTATACTTATTGGAAAGCTCGTTTCAAGGACTATGATATGAGTAAGTGCAAGAAGATGGGAGGCCAAAAAGGGGTCTTAAACTATGGCCATTTTTTTATGAAATCAGGAAATATTGATTTTGGATGAGAAATTGAGCATAGTTACACTCAAAATTTTAAGATGCAACAGAAACAATGGTCGTAGTGCTTCAAGTCTACTTTCTAAACTACTATTTTTTTTAAATGGTATAGGTTAAGGCGTTCAAAAAAGGGAGCCACAAAAATTGGTGTTGTTTCTATCAAAAAAACATAATATAGCGTGTTTTGTGGCTCCCTCAAAAGGTTAACTTTTTTTTTGGTATTTTTAAAATCACTTCAGTGAGAAAATAGCTAACAATATGTAGTTTATGTTCATTTTTTTGATAATTTTTTAATGAATATTTGATTTTTGTACTAATTTTCAAGTGGACACATCCTGAAAAACATAATTTTGGTTGTGTTACCCCTATAAATTTTGAAAACTAATTGAAAATCATTTTTTAAATATGTGTAGAATGGAGTCTATTTTATAAAAATGTAATTTATTTGGAATTTCAGTGAACGGTTAAAAAATAAAGTAAAAATACCAAACACTGGTTTTTGCCAAAAAAAGACACAAACAAAATAAATTTAAGATGAAAGGCTTAACATTGTCAAAATGTGAAAAAAATAATATTGTTAAATAGCTAAAAGAAATCCTAACATTACCTGGATGTTTGATCTGTTTGACTTTGAAACACGTGCAATCGAGCCTCTCAAGGTGCTCAAAACACGTAAGCTTCGCTTGCATAACAAAGAGGTTCTGCAGTGTAAAGTCCAATGGGACCAATATGCAGAAGATTCAACCACTTGGGAAGACTATGTTGAAATTGAGCAAAAGTTTCCACATGTCTTACATGCTTTTCTAAATGTTTGAAAAACAATGATGTGTTTGTTTTGTTTTTGTATTATGTTAGCTACATAAAATCATTGGGGACGATGATTCACGAGGGGGAATATGATATGCCCCATTGTGCATTTACCTATTTACTATTACTATGATAGGGTAAATTACTAAATAAATGAATGTGCTTGTATTTTTGTTTGAGAAACATGTGTGTTTGCACTTTGATTATATGTGTTATTTGGAAAATGATGAAAGGAAGTTTAATTGATTTGATGATTATGACTAATATTATTGTTGAAAATGGAGGTAATTATGTAGCTTTAAAACTTGTAAAACTATTATATTGTAGATCTAAATAAGTGTTCTTTGTTACAATTTTTTTTGTGGATGATTATCTGTTTAATTCATTTTACCATTTGTAGAAATAGATAGAAGATTGTAGAAGAATAAGACCAAAAAAAAGAAGTTACACAACATATACCGTGGAAAAACCTTTTCGGGGAAAAACTCCATCAAGAATCAATGTATTATTTAATCTCAAAATAAGATTACAATAATTTCAATCCTTGCTTAAGATCCTTCTTTTTCCTTTAACAATTCTTCTTCACAACCTACAATAAAATCTGATAAACTCTCTTCAACCTGCTGCAATAAATAGACAATAATGAGCCTTGTAAACTCCAAGAGTTTACAATTACAAAGCACAATGCTTATCTCACAAAACCCACACCTATTCTTTGCAAGTAGAGTTCTACCGTGAAGAACAATGTCAAAATAAGTCCTTCATCCATTTGAGCGTCCCAAACTAAAGTCATAACTCAACGTTGATTTCGAAGATATCTTGTAAGCTTATCCTCAAAGTTGGCACCCAAAAATGGGCCCACTTAACTCAGCCTTATAAAATATCTTATCATGCAAAAGTTTTAACTCCAAGATGCCAACCTGGGCACCCAAGGTGGGTCCAAGTCAATCTCTATTAACTGAAACATATCTCTCCACCATTCATGCACATATCATGCATGATTGAGCATCCCCACTTATTTAAATGTATCACCTATTATCTGTCATGCAACTCAATTCATCAGTCATGCATTCCAAGTCAACTAAAGTTAACTAGCATTCAACTAAAACTAACTACATGCAACTGAAGATAATTGAACCATAACTGAACTGAACTCCATGCATGTAAATATCAATTCCTAACTTCTAGGATCTTTACATGCATTACTGAAGTGTTATCTTTTCTCCAAATAGTTAACTTAACTCAAGGTGAGTTCCACCTTCCATGTGGGTGCCCCATGTGCTCCTATTATTTAGGAACTCTTTTTGGATGCCCTCACATGTTCCTATCATTTAAAATTAATTACAAATGTCAATTTACATGTTCATTTCATTTGAGGATATGTGCAGGATCATCATAGAAAAAACAGGCCCTTAAGTGGCAAAAAATTTAGAAAAATCAAAGTTAGGCAATTTGACGTAAATGAATAAGTTATCTATATTATTTCAAAAACATGTAAGAATAGAATTTGTAGTAAATTTAATTTAGTTTCTTAAATACTAGGCTTTTTTTTTTTAAATCTATTTGGTGAAAATTTGAAATTTCAATGTAGTAGTACTTAAATTTCAAGGAAAAAATAAGAAGTAGGTGTTTGTCACCACCCTAACCACAATAAAATGATAATATTTTTTGTAATATTTTAGATATAAGTAAAGGACTCATGTCCCTGTGATGCACTTTTTTGTAATTTTTTTCCAAGTAAATAATTAATTATGAATTTTTTATTACAATTTTAAAAATATAAAACTCATATGTCGACCACCTTAACTTGATCAAAACTTCATGAAATTCAATTTTTTTTTTAATCTTATAGTATGCAAAGCATAGAATGTGATGCATGTTTCAGATTCAAAAAATGTGATACCGTTTGAAAGCTATAGATATTTTTCAATCAACCTATCAATCAAGACTTTAGTCATAATTCAAATAGAAAATGAATAATAATTATTTATTAAATTCAAAATAAAGCATAATTTACATTGGTGGAAAGTTGAGAATCTCTTTTATAAACCCTTTTTGTTTCATCAATTTTGGGTAAAAAAAAGTTGTCAGCCACATACCCTACACATACCCATCATATCGCCACTTTTTGGCCCATCATGATCCTACACATACCCTCAAATTTAATCTCTTTCTATTCCTAGTGTTGGGGAACACTTTCCAAGGACTTAGGAGATACATGAAATAATGTTTAGGATTGCAATTAAATGGCATCTTATTCCCAACAGTTACAAATGTTGATCTAATTTCGTATTTTTCTTATGAAAGGAATATATATGCAAATGATCATTTTGATGACTAGCTAACTACCATTGCAATGTTCTAAGTTAAATGCAGATATAGGGATCAAGCCTCCTGAAGGAGGGGAAGTATCACTCAAGAGAATTGATTGGTTAGTTAACCCTTAAACAAAGCCTAACTGAGCTTTTTCACAGACATGCACATTTAGATTGGTCCAGTTGAGTCATAGTTTGAGAAATTGATAAGTCATCCCTTAGTGATTTTGTGCTCAAATTGTGGTTATGTGGTGAATGTTCTTGTTCGTGATATTATTGTGTCTCCTTTGTACATTTGAGTTATTTCTTACATGTTCTATGTTCAAAGCGATAAGATATATATACATATCATGTATATATATGTATGCATGTATATGTCAACGGTATACCCATGTAAACGTGAATTAATACATACATGAGTATACGTAGGTAGACGTACCTAGGAATGCTCATGGATGGATTGCTCATGGGAATGAGAATATCAAATGGATAATAAGATATGTATATATATGTATGTATGTATATATATTTATTGATAAGTTGTAAATATGTACTATTATTTGTATAAGCAGATGTATATACGGATACATGCATATAACATATGTACATACATATTGAGTATATCAATATATGTATGTATATACATATATATATGTATATATACATATGACTTTATTTATAAAATGATAACATAGATATATGCATTCGAAATATCGAATGATATATATATATATCTTTAATATTATGTGAGTTGATGAATATATATATTGTTAAAGTGTTGTTTGTTTTAATAAAGCATTGATGTTTCAATGAAATAAAGTGCATACTTTATATCACACAGTGCACACTACATTTAAATGATATTGCAACATATCATATGTGTCTTATGCAGCGCTATAGACATTAAATATGAATTGACCAACTTGCTAGTGCAACACATTATGTTTGAAGACTCGACCAA
Source organism: Sequoia sempervirens (assembly GCA_007258455.2). Classification (NCBI taxonomy): domain Eukaryota; kingdom Viridiplantae; phylum Streptophyta; class Pinopsida; order Cupressales; family Cupressaceae; genus Sequoia; species Sequoia sempervirens. The sequence goes on along the minus strand of VDFB02353493.1, from coordinate 224,006,644 downwards.
AAGTTCAATGAGATATTTGAAGGGAATTTAGTCGCTGACTTAGTCTAAACACAACAACACCAAAAATGCACGATGGAAGAAATAGGTGGAGCCAAAATATGAAACTGCATTATAATTAGAAGTCTAAACTACTGGGTATTAACCAGCGATGGAAGACCAAGTAAAAGGTAGAATAGGTCATGTTTTAGCTGGCATATTTGGATTCAACCTATTTGTCTTTGACTTTGCATTTCTGAGATGAATTTGTGATGTCTCTATTTTAGTTGATTTGTTTTTCTATTTTGATGAGTATTGTTTTAAAATGCTGACACCAATTGAAGTAAATTACTAAGTCTAACCTTATAGCTGAGAAGTTTCAATAAACATAGCTTGAGTTTAGGAAAATAAGTCTCATAATTTTGTATAAATAGGGGTGAAGATTACTTCATTGGGATGCCCTATTCAATTGCATTCTACTATTTTATTCTGAGATATTCTTGAGTAAGCCAAGAGTTATTTGAAAGGAGAGTTTTGTGAGATTTTGTGAGTAATTTTCTATGTGGATTGGGAGAATTACTGAGGAGTCTTGGAGTAGATTGAGCTTGCAAGTTAATTTATTTCATTTGGGATTAGCATTTTACAAGCATGCTATTCTGCCCTCTTACATTTTATATGTTTTTGAGAAGATTGAATGTTGTTGATATTTTGTGTGGAAAGAGAATTGATTTGTTAAATTAGGAAACATTATGTTATTGAAAGAGTCTTACTATGTTTTACTTCTTTTGTACCTTACTTGGGTGTTTGTACATACTCCATATTAAAGAGTGATTGTGTTCTTAGTAAATTATATACTAGGGAAAGACGAAACTAGGATAGCTTTTGTTGTTTTTGAGTCAAGTTATTGTGTATGCAAACTAAAGAGAGTTCATTGATTACCTTAGAACTAGATTGTTCTATGAAGAAAGTAGCTTATGTGTTACATCTACTTAGTAGGAATGTTATAATAGTAGGTTGTTCTTGGGTTTAAAGATTACCTTAAGAAGAGAATTGGCTACGTGCAGTTTATTGAAAAAGAAATAGGTTGTTCTTGGGGTTAAAGATTACCTTAAGAAGGGAATTGCCTATGCATAGTACATGAATGGACATTAACCAAATTGAGCTAGATAGTGAGTGAAGAGGTGACCTTTTATATGAAACTTTGACCAAAGTAGTGTAAGTAGCCACTGTATACACTATCAAGGTTCACTTTGTCTAGTATAAACATTCTAGTTTGAGATTTTCATACTTGTAGGTGTAGCTACCATATGATTAGGTTCTGGTTTGTAGGGTACAACACTAATCTCAGTAAGGCTATTTGTTATGGGGTTTTACCCACCAATCTCTTCATCAAAGGGTAGGGCCATTTTTCCATATGTGGTAGATGTGTGGGGGACTGCATTTGAGTCTGTGGTTGGTGGAAAAGCGCTTGAGTGATGCTTGGTGGAAAAGCACTTGAGTGATGCTTCTCCTCATTAGTTGGCGGCCGAGATTTGCAAGGGATTTTTTGGACCATTTGTTACTAGTGCTAATGAAGCTTGTGGAGCTATATATGTTTTCTTATATTCCATTTATGTGGAAATTATAATGCAAGATATGTTATCTTGAGAATTTATATGTATTGGAGGAATTGATATTCAATTGTATTGCAAATGGAAAGTTTGGAATATGTTTTATTTCAGATGTGCATTTAGTCTTTGAAATAGAAGAAAAATTTAATTGCTATGATTTTTGAGCATAGTTATTTACTTGAGGTTAAAACTTGGTGAATTTACTTTTGTTGAACAATTGGCATGTTACACCAACTCTAATAAGGCCAAGATAGATGTTTTCAAATTCCTCATGGAGGAATGGGAAAACATATCCAAGTAATGGGCTTGGGGATCTTTTGTCCATTTCATGTGCTTGTTTTTATTTCTCTACTGTTAGTTTATTGTTATTGGTTTGACTATTTTTTGTTAAATATGGTTATTTGAACTTTTTCCCTATGGACCTTTTGTATTAAGGGTACAACACCCTATAAATGATGCTTATATAATAAAAAAACATAAGTTTAGCTCAATGGATTAATGGAGAGTGAAAGTGATGTGGCCAAAATTGCATACCATAAAATTCATTCTCATTATTGATAGTAAAAAAAAATCAATAATATAACAATTCATTATAATCTCAATTTTTCCTTCTCCACTAAAAATTCCCCCTTTTAACTACAAAAAGTTCTTCCCAAAATCTACCTATTTTTAGTAATTTTACACACTTATTTGTTTGGCCATGAAACATGATATTTATTTGAGTATAACTAAATTAAGACTAACTGTCAGCTAAAAACTTCTAAAAGCGTGTAATAGCTCAAAAATAACTTAAAAATCTCATTTTGAAAAAAAAAATGAAAAAAATATTAAAACCTTAATTTGAAACCTTAGATGGTTGAAAATGGACCCAGAAAGTGTTGTTACTTGTTCTAATCAAACAAGTTAGATTGGGGTTCAACACAACTCTTCTAGGCGCTCCACCACGTAAAATCTCAACTAAAATGAACTCTTGAGTCAAAAGTTATGGCCTTTAAAAGTCCCTACATGAGAAATCCAAGGCTTCAATTTATATATATTTTTTATGGCAAGAATGCAGGGTTGAGATGGATTGTTGGATGAAGGTTTGATATTGCTTAAGAGGATGGAGGCTTAGCCTTGTGGCAAGTATCAAAAAGCGAAGTCTTGAGAAAATGATGTGTGGCATGGGGAAGAGAGCTAGGTGTGCTCACATGTGCGACCACACATTGGGAAGAACATGAGGTTGACATGTAAAGAAGTTTTGGAAAATGTAAGACGAGAGAATTCAAGGGGTGTGACATGTGGATGGAAGAGGAAAGTATACACTACCTACACATATGCGAGATAATCTCACACATGTGTGAGTAACCAATGAAAGAGATGGTCAAAGGATGAGGTGGAGGGTGATGGTGACCTTTGTATACTCACAGATGTATGAGCATTGAAGATGGTTAGACACTTATCATGTGATAGCAAATTTGAAGATTTGAAAGAATTTTTAGTTGAAGAAAATGTTAATGATAATTGATATGGATTAAAGATTTAGAAAAAATAATGAATGAGGACTATAATTAATCAAACTAAATTAATCAATCTTTAGAAAGATAAATTTAATTAATTATAAAAATTAATAATTAATATTAATTTTGAAATATCTATATTTATGATAAAAAAAAAATATTATATAATAATAAAGATATTCTCACCTACTTTACAAAACTTAAAGGGTGAGAACTAATATCATCTTCTTACACTTAAAAATACTTTTAAAAGCAATTCAAAGGTTTTTAAAATACTATGGGCTCTCATACTTTACAAGAGATATTCTTGCAATGAATACAACGTTCTACATAATATTTTTCATATTTCTAATGTATCAATTTTGGAAGATTGTGTGCAATTCACATGTATTATTTTAATTTTTGGTGTTAAAGAATGATAAAAGGGAAAGTGATCTTTAAGACCATAGATTCATTCAATAGTTTAAGATGACTTTATGAACTTTATTATTATTGTGAAGATATGTATGAAACTAAGAGTTGAGAGTGCATGTCTATTTTTTTAATATTTATAAATTATATTTTAAAGTTAAATTTTTAAAATTATGATTAAAAAATAGTTTTAAAAAGTGAAAATAATGATTTGTTAATAAGGTTATAATATTATAAGAGAAATTTTATTTTATTAATTTAATATAAATAAAAAGAAATATATTATTTTCATCATTATCAATCAAGTTGTATATTGGTTAATCTTGTTATTATCTTCACTTTAAAGTTATCAAATGAGTAGTCGCTATCTCTACACTATTCTTAATAAATAAACTCTTCTTAAAATCTTTTTGTAAATTTTAATAATTTTTCTCTAAAATAGAAAATAATTTATCATGATATTCAAAAACATAAATCTTTTTTATTATTCACACATCAATTCTCAAAGCATTGTTTACTTCTAAATCATCGAAAATGCACATTACATAATTTAAAATCACATTATTACAATTTTGACAAAGAAATTCAAATTTAACCAATATTTAGCTTTTATTTTATAATAATAATTATAACTACTAACACAAGCCCTTTCCCTTTTGTCTAACCTTTTTTTGTAGACTGACATAATTTCTTAGAATTCGCACACATTCTTTGCCCATAATCAAATATAATTACATTCAATACACCTTTCCAATCATTAAAACAACATTTCAATTTCATAGTAATTACAATTCTATAAATCCCTTTCCATTGAACACACAAAAATTCACATAGATTCAACACAAATTTCATCACAAGTTTCTAATTATATAAAAGTCTATCTCTACTTCCACAAATGAAATACATCTAATTATAGTTCAATATAAACAATACATTTCATATTTCTATAAATTTATATTTATATTCTATTTTTAAAAATAACAAAATTTTCATAAAACAAATTTTATATCCAAAAAAGGAAAGAAAAAACTCAAACAACTTAATATATATATGTATGTATAAACTGATTATATATAAATTGAATCTAGAAAAGTATTCGAGATAGAACTTGGAAGTTGTGACATGCTTTCGAGAACATAAAGGGTAATAAACAAAATCTTCTTCTTACATTTAAAATACTTAAAACAACATGCAAGCTTAAATACTACGTTCTCTCATACTTTTAATTGATACTTTATGAAAGGTATTATTAGTTTTTCATATTTTTTAGCACGTGTGGAAATCCAAGTATATTCGATGTAACTTTTTGCAATCTCGTGCAACTCATATGGATTATTTTAATTATGATTAAAAAAAGAGGAAAGTGGTGTTAAGGCTATACATTCATTCAATTCTTTACGATGAATTTATGATTTTTTTAGATGAAGATATTATATATTAAATTAAAAGTTAAAAAAGTTAAAAATATATAATTAATTTAAAATATATATATTTGTATGAGATTATGTAAAGTTATATTAGTAAAATTGGGACTAAAAGTAGGTGGTTCCAAATCCAATATATCATATGATATAGTAATATATAATTTTATAAAGAAAAAAACTATCAAATTATTAGTTCAATGGAAATAAAAGATAATCATTCGTATATCATCATTAACAATTAAATAGAGGATCTGGTAGTTGAGCACCCTAATTTCACACTTCTCAAAATCTTGCTTGAAAATTTCAAATCACTCCTAATTTTTTGCAATATCTTATTTGACAAGCCCCCTATTTATGACTAAGGTTTCAAGCCACGTCATCAAATGTTATGCCACATTAGCATCAACACTAACAACTTTAAAGTCATAACTATTGGTGCAAAATTGTTTAAAATATTGAACATTAAATTAACAAATTGTATAACTATTAAAACATACTCAACTTGTGATATTGCTATAAGATTCAACCGTGTAGTTTTACGAGTCAAGCTCATTGACCCATGTTTCATGAGTAGTGGTTCACAAGAACCCATCTCTCATGATAATGAATGGTCCACTTAGCACTCATTGCATCTAGGTGATGCTCACAAAGGTGAAGCACTAGGTCACCCATCCCAGTACTACTCCAATTGAAATGCGCTTAACCACGGAGTTTCCCCTATCTACTAAATAAATACTCAACATAAATAAACTCTTGCTAAATTATTCCCAATAAAAATAATACAGTTCAAAATGGAACTCCACAAGAAATAGATAGTTCTCACCTATATGTTGGCCATCAATTTTTCTTTTTACTTTTTCTCGATGCACTTTTAACGATAGGGAGCTTATGTGGGTTTAATCTATAATGAAGAATTTATATTGGACTATAATTCCATTATTTTAAGGAAGACACGTGGCAAGTTGAAAACCGTTACTTTCCACTTCATAATGATAAGAATGGACGCTTCAAAAGTGTTTCTTTTATGTCAAACCTCCAAATATTATATTTTATGCATAAGTCTGCATCTAAGACTTATTTTATTATTTTGGTTGGCAAAGTATATTATTTTGATTAAAGCTAGTGTAGTATGTACTTGTTGATTGGTTAACTATATTTTTTTAATAAAAGGAGGTGCATTTTAAGAGGGTAAAATTCTTCTTTGTTTGATGCCACTCCAAACTTAGTTTATAACTGGTGGAGGTATAATATTATAAAAATAATTTATCTCTAAGAAGTGGATGCTTCATCATAAGAGTTCACATTCTTATTGCTCTCAAATGACTTTTAATTAATTAATTTAGATTAATCAAACATTATTATATAGAATATTTAAATTAATTAATTGAATGAATAAATTATAATAAATTAAAAATGAGTTGAAATTATTAAAGAAGGAAAAATGTGTTTAGTTTTTGTGTAATAATAGATAATTTATTTTAATGATTGTTTATATGGTCTAGCTTACATTAATGTTTTTTAATATAAAATAGATATCATCTAATAGACAAATATTAGATAAAGTAAGAAGACATGATTATGAAATAGCATGTAATACAAGACAATAAAGTGTCATAATAGTCTAAAAAAATAACATGTAATAGTAGCCAATGTGCTAGATGTCAACATGTAGATAGGACATATAATGCAAGTATTTAAGCATAAATATATTTCAAGTAAGATGTGAAGATGTTGTCATGATAGCATAAGACAAGATCATGTAAGTGTAATGTTATGTCTAAGTGAACATTATTGAATGAGACACAAGTAGCTTAAGGAGAATGATCAAAATGGGGAACATAAAATAGACAAAAGTGATGAACAATAAATATAAGAATATTAGACAAAATTCACAATACATCATTTAGAAGGTGAAATAAGAATAATTGCACAACATTGCCAAGTATAATCCAAATAATAATAAAAAGTACAATCTAAATAATGAGATAAGATAATAGAAGATATAAAAAAGAACACAAAAAAACATGTTATATATTTGTTTAGCACGATGAGAGTGATCACTAATCACTCAATAACTTTACATCATCTCAAAACTATAAAAAAAATACAAAAGATGACACAAAAGAAACTTAAAATATAAAAGTAGCAAGTCATAGGAAAAATAAGATCAACCAATACAATCATTAAATATTTCATCATCTCACTCATTAATCTTGTTATCCATCTTTATCTTCATATATATACAACATATAACTAAACACTTAATTATCCATTCACATACTAATATCTTAGTCTAAATTATCACCTAACTCTCTATTAATCCATCCATTCATGAACCAACATCCTCATGTTTACATTATATAGATTTATATGACTTCCCATATTTGAAAAAAATACTAATATTAAATTTTTCCATGTACATTTATAAGTATAAAGTATTAAATATTTAAAAAAGAATACTTCCTAAAATAAACAAGAGCTCTAAAGGAGCTAGAATCCCTGTCAAGGAGAAGAAGATTGGGTTTTGAAGTTGAGCATGTTTGAAAAGTTGTGATAGTAGTTGTTTATATAATGCCCAATAGTTGTGACTTGAGTATCCATGGTTGAAGAAATTGTATTCCTTTGATGTAAAAAGAAATCAACCACACGATGCCACATCAATGCTCAACTACCCATAAGGCTCCTCTCCACTGGAGATTGGAAAACAAAGTTATCTATTGCAAACCATGGTGTGAAATTTATAATGATTAGTGAATTGGTAGAATGTGTATGTTTTTGTATATTTATTTGTATATACGCATAGTTATATGTGTATTGTATGTATGTGTAATGGCATACATACATTTAAAAATTTATATGTTTACACATATATATACATCCACACATACATAGGTACAAACATAGGTACATGTTTATACATTCTTAAGACATTTATATATATGTGCATATATATACTTGCATATGTATGTAAATACATATGTACATACATACATATATGCAAACATATATGTACATCTAGAGATAGATAGATAGATACATAGATAGATCAGTGTATGTTATAAAGAAAAGACTTTGGTGGATTTTAAACAAATAGGGTGGAATAGACAAACTACATGAGAGATAATTTGTCATATTAGTGGTAATAGAAAATATTACATAATGTAATGTAGTGTGGCGGAAGGAATAAGATGCTCATTATGACTGTGTTCATAACATAAGAAAATGGACAAATACAAATTTTGTTCATGTAGATTTAGGCTATCCGTCTTTCATTTTGTAGAGTTTTATGTCTTAATTGCTCATATTTAAGCATGTAGATGACAAACAATTTATGGTCTTTGGATAGTGTGCTCATTTTGATTGATATGGCATAATCTAAGATATGTAAAGATGTGTAAGAGGTTTCACTTTGTAATATAGGATGTTCATCATGAGCACTTTTTTTATAGTTTATTATGTGTATGTATGTATGTAATGACATACATATATATAAAGAAGTAAATATATAGAAACATATATATGCATATACATATGCATATATATAAGTGTGTACACACATATATATAGATATATAGACATCTACAGTGCATCTATAGACAACAGATGTGTGTATCTATATGCATCATATATCTATCTATATTATGCATAGTATTGATGTATATAGATGCATATATACATGATATATAAATATATAAAGAATAACAAAATATTTGCCCATAATTGTTTTTTGTTTTTGGTTTTTCGTAATGCCCCGCCACGCAACCCTAGAGGAAGTTGCAATTCATTACTTAAACGTACCAATTTTTTTTGTTTGTTTAAGTACAAATAACATGTAAAATGAATGCATATTGCCAACAACCTCTAAGGCCACGAGACAAAGATTACTTAAAAACCCAAACAACAATTAACATCAACTGAAACCAAAACATTAATCACTTACAAAATTAACATTACATACATCCCATACAAGATAAATTACAACAAGGAAAATAAATACCTCAAGATTCCAATTAACAACATTTAAACAATAAGATTACAACACTCATTCCTCGAATGAGGTAAATTCAATATTCAAGATTACAATTTACAAATTCCACCTCGATAACAAATGAGGGGTAATAAAATACAATAAGAACTGAGAGAACAAGGCATGAGAAGAAACTGATTCCCACGAGCTCTCCCACTGGAAATCACGACCACACGAACAAGAAGAAGAGCCAACGAAAAAAAAATGCACGCCACCCGACCACGTGGAACCCAAAGGCCCCACTCCCCCCGTGCTAGGAGATAGTAACAAGGATTTCCTAGACAAGACCATCTACCTCTAAACACAGGATAACACATACACTGAACTGAATCAAGGACAAAACCCACATCACTTAACACAATAGTTACAATGCTTCCAGAGTACAAAATCGAGTACAATCACTGTACAAAATAAACCAATGGTACAACACTATATCGACTACTGTCATAGGAGAAGTGTCATCGCAAAGGCTGCATTGGTTATCCAATGGTGTTCTTCCTAGGTCCCGGCCCCCCTCTAGGAATATCCTGGTAACCTCTCACGAACCCGGCACCATATTCATACCAGAGCGGAATCGGTTATCTTTCGAGAAGACAAGATAACGATCTTGCCATTCCAGGCCTTTCCGACTCATCTCAAGTCTCGTACAAGCCCTTGAGCCAATGAGCGAGGCTAAATTATCTTATTAATGTTCAAAGCTACTCTCTCCCTAGTATAAGTTATTTTAATTTTCACTTAATTAACTGACTCTCACACGAGTTATCCTGGAACCACTTTGGGCCCGGCGCTCGTTGAAAGTCACTCCCCTATCGACAACACATAACTCAACCACATGCCAAGGGTAGACAATTCACTAAAACTTATCACAAATAATCAATACACCTCAACAGGTAACACATCACTACGGATGTCCAAAACTGAAACCAAAGCATGCACTACCCAAGGCTAACACAAGGTTGACTAACATAATGACAACCCACATAAAAAACTGATAACAAGACTCAACCTTAAACCATAAGGTCACACAACCCGTTCATAGTAACCAGGTTTCTTTTGAAGCATATCTCATGCACTACCCAAGAGAGACAATAACAAAACACAAGGGACATAACATCACTTCAAGATAACACAACTGGAAGGCTTACATAAACAAATAACTCTAAAAGAATAAACAACTCGATCAATGGTTCCCTAACCTCTGGAAACCAAACTTAGTACAACCAAAGTACACTCACAAATATACAATCATACGATATTGCCCATACACCGAGAATGAATGAAAACACCACTAGAAAACATTCTAAGCAGCTAAATAAGCTAATATTAGGATTTCTTAAATCCAAGTCACATGAGGACACATTGCATGTAATCAATTTAAATGATTACCATTCTTTGCAAATTCTCAAAAGTAAATCAAATCACATTTTTACACTAAAATAACAAATCAGAAATTTGAACAAGCAAATAGATCTGAAATGATCTCATTCAAAGAATTCATATGCATTTTCTATCATTCCCTATTATAATATGAAATATTATTCTCAAAAATCCACTTTTAAACAAAGTCCAATTTTCACAATTATCCAGGTTCCACCATTGATGAAGTATGAAAAAAACTTAAAATTTAAAATTCAAAAATAAAATAATGTAAGAATACCCTTTTGATTCAAAAGTGCCCAACAACACACTTCTAACATAAAAACACCAATTAATTTTAAACCAATTTTCACAAATATCCAGGTTCCACCATTGATGAAGTATGAAAAAGCTTAAAATTTAAAATTCAAAAATAAAATAATGTAAGAATACCCTTTTGATTCAAAAGTGCCCAACAACACACTTTTAACATAAAAACACCAATTAATTTTAAACCAATTTTCACAAATATCCAGGTTCCACCATTGATGAAGTATGAAAAAGCTTAAAATTTAAAATTCAAAAATAAAATAATGTAAGAATACCTTTTGATTCAAAAGTGCCCAACAACACACTTCTAACATAAAAACACCAATTAATTTTAAACCAATTTTCACAATATTCAGGTTTCACCATTGATGAAGTATGAAAAAACTTAAAATTTAAAATTCAAAAATAAAATAATGTAAGAATACCCTTTTGATTCAAAAGTGCCCAACAACACACTTTTAACATAAAATCACCAATTAGAGCCTCTAATTAAAAATTGGGCATGGTAACCTTGTATTTGGAAAAATTCTCAAAATTTTCTCAAAATAAATTCTACACTATCAACTTGATTCAAATAAAATACATGAAAGGATTCCAACATACTACCAATACAATTAGAATCATTCAAACCATTTAAGATCAAGTAAATATGAAGAAATGATAAAATACCTCCATTCCCAAGCAAGGAATTCAAATGAGAGGATGTTTGCACATAAGCAACAAGAGCACGTAAGATCGCAGCCATCACTTCCTTTCCCCATTCCTATCCAAATGCAGTTGATCCCATGCAATTTCATGCCCAATTGCTCCCACAATGAACAAATCAATTTTCCTTCAAAAAGAGGGTTTTCTTTTCCCTCACATTTTCTCTCCAAAAATTATGTTATCCAAATTTAGTCAACTCTCCTAAAAATATCTTTTTCACCCAAAGTTATTGCATTTTGAAGATATATTGAATTTTAAATAACTCAAAACAAAATTCCAATTTCTAAATAGAATTCAACATATTTTAAAACCTTCTTTTCACACAAACTAATTTAAATATTTTAACACTTTTAATTCAAAATAATAACTTAATCAATTCCACACAATTAATTTAATTAATCAATAAAATAAATCTAATCCAAGATTAGATTATTTTATTAACTAAATTAAATTAATTAATAAAGTAACATTCCTAGCATTATAATCAAAAACATTTAATCAATAGTTAAGCAACTTAAGCCATTTAACTTGAATTTAATTAAAAACCAAGGCGATCAGGGCAACATGAAACAACCAAACCTGACTACAACTCGACGACACCTGGTGACTAGGGTAACGACTTGACACAGAAAACCTAGCTACTATCTCCCAATTAATTTTCGTTGGTCAATGGACACGCTCAAACCTGGAAACCAGGTGGAGTCGATGTCATGTACCTGCCAACCTGCA
>VDFB02353493.1:223934758-223991977 GCA_007258455.2 Sequoia sempervirens | reverse complement strand
GATCCTACACATACCCTCGAATTTAATCTCTTTTTAATCCTAGTGTTGGGGAACACTTTCCAAGGACTTAGGAGATACATGAAATAATGTTTAGGATTGCAATTAAATGGCATCTTATTCCCAACAGTTACAAATGTTGATCTAATTTCGTATTTTGCTTATGAAAGGAATATATATGCAAATGATCATTTTGATGACTAGCTAACTACCATTGCAATGTTCTAAGTTAAATGCAGATACAGGGATCAAGCCTCCTGAAGGAGGGGAAGTATCACTCAAGAGAATTGATTGGTTAGTTAACCCTTAAACAAAGCCTAACTGAGCTTTTTCACAGACACACACATTTAGATTGGTCCAGTTGAGTCATAGTTCGAGAAATTGATAAGTCATCCCTTAGTGATTTTGTGCTCGAATTGTGGTTATGTGGTGAATGTTCTTGTTTGTGATATTATTGTGTCTCCTTTGTACATTTGAGTTATTTCTTACATGTTCTATGTTCAAAGCGATAAGATATATATACATGATATGTATATATATGTATGCATGTATATGTCAACGGTATACCCATGTAAACGTGAGTTAATACATACATGAGTATACGTAGGTAGACGTACCTAGGCATGCTCATGGATGGATTGCTCATGGGAATGAGAATATCAAATGGATAATAAGATATGTATATATATGTATGTATGTATGTATGTATATTTATTGATAAGTTGTAAATATGTACTATTATTTGTATAAGCAGATGTATATACGGATATATGCATATAACATACGTACATACATATTGAGCATATCAATATATGTATATATATATACATATGACTTTATTTATAAAATGATAACATAGATATATGCATTCAAAATATCAAATGATATATATATATATATATAATATTATGTGAGTTGATGAATATATATATTGTTATAGTGTTGTTTGTTTTAATAAAGCATTGATGTTTCAATGAAATAAAGTGCATACTTTATATCACACAGTGCACACTACATTTAAATGATATTGCAGCATATCATACATGTCTTATGCAACGCTATAGACATTAAATATGAATTGACCAACTTGCTAGTGCAACGCATTATGTTTGAAGACTCGACCAAAAGTTCAATGAGATATTTGAAGGGAATTTAGTCGCTGACTTAGTCTAAACACAACAACACCAAAAATGCACAATGGAAGAAATAGGTGGAGCCAAAATATGAAACTGCATTATAATTAGAAGTCTAAACTACTGGGTATTAACCAGCGATGGAAGACCAAGTAAAAGGTAGAATAGGTCATGTTTTAGCTGGCATATTTGGATTCAACCTATTTGTCTTTCACCTTGCATTTCTGAGATGAATTTGTGATGTCTCTATTTTAGTTGATTTGTTTTTCTATTATGATGAGTATTGTTTTAAAATGTTGACACCAATTGAAGTAAATTACTAAGTCTAACCTTATAGCTGAGAAGTTTCAATAAACATAGCTTGAGTTTAGGAAAATAAGTCTCATAATTTTTTATAAATAGGGGTGAAGATTACTTCATTGGGATGCCCTATTCAATTGCATTCTACTATTTTTATTCTGAGATATTCTTGAGTAAGCCAAGAGTTATTTGAAAGGAGAGTTTTGTGAGATTTTGTGAGTAATTTTCTATGTGGATTGGGAGAATTACTGAGGAGTCTTGGAGTGGATTGAGCTTGCAAGTTAATTTATTTCATTTGGGATTAGCATTTTACAAGCATGCTATTCTTCCCTCTTACATTTTATATGTTTTTGAGAAGATTGAATGTTGTTGATATTTTGTGTGGAAAGAGAATTGATTTGTTAAATTAGGAAACATTATGTTATTGAAAGAGTCTTACTATGTTTTACTTCTTTTGTACCTTACTTGAGTGTTTGTACATACTCCATATTAAAGAGTGATTGTGTTCTTAGTAAATTATATACTAGGGAAAGACGAAACTAGGATAGCTTTTGTTGTTTTCGAGTCAAGTTATTGTGTATGCAAACTAAAGAGGGTTCATTGATTACCTTAGAACTAGATTGTTCTATGAAGAAAGTAGCTTATGTGTTACATCTACTTAGTAGGAATGTTATAATAGTAGGTTGTTCTTGGGTTTAAAGATTACCTTAAGAAGAGAATTGGCTACGTGCAGTTTATTGAAAAAGAAATAGGTTGTTCTTGGGGTTAAAGATTACCTTAAGAAGGGAATTGCCTATGCATAGTACATGAATGGACATTAACCAAATTGAGCTAGATAGTGAGTGAAGAGGTGACCTTTTATATGAAACTTTGACCAAAGTAGTGTAAGTAGCCACTGTATACACTATCAAGGTTCACTTTGTCTAGTATAAACATTCTAGTTTGAGATTTTCATACTTGTAGGTGTAGCTACCATATGATTAGGTTCTGGTTTGTAGGGTACAACACTAATCTCAGTAAGGCTATTTGTTATGGGGTTTTACCCACCAATCTCTTCATCAAAGGGTAGGGCCATTTTTCCATATGTGGTAGATGTGTGGGGGACTGCATTTGAGTCTGTGGTTGGTGGAAAAGCGCTTGAGTGATGCTTGGTGGAAAAGCACTTGAGTGATGCTTCTCCTCATTAGTTGGCGGCCGAGATTTGCAAGGGATTTTTTGGACCATTTGTTACTAGTGCTAATGAAGCTTGTGGAGCTATATATGTTTTCTTATATTCCATTTATGTGGAAATTATAATGCAAGATATGTTATCTTGAGAATTTATATGTATTGGAGGAATTGATATTCAATTGTATTGCAAATGGAAAGTTTGGAATATGTTTTATTTCAGATGTGCATTTAGTCTTTGAAATAGAAGAAAAATTTAATTGCTATGATTTTTGAGCATAGTTATTTACTTGAGGTTAAAACTTGGTGAATTTACTTTTGTTGAACAATTGGCATGTTACACCAACTCTAATAAGGCCAAGATAGATGTTTTCAAATTCCTCATGGAGGAATGGGAAAACATATCCAAGTAATGGGCTTGGGGATCTTTTGTCCATTTCATGTGCTTGTTTTTATTTCTCTACTGTTAGTTTATTGTTATTGGTTTGACTATTTTTTGTTAAATATGGTTATTTGAACTTTTTCCCTATGGACCTTTTGTATTAAGGGTACAACACCCTATAAATGATGCTTATATAATAAAAAAACATAAGTTTAGCTCAATGGATTAATGGAGAGTGAAAGTGATGTGGCCAAAATTGCATACCATAAAATTCATTCTCATTATTGATAGTAAAAAAAAATCAATAATATAACAATTCATTATAATCTCAATTTTTCCTTCTCCACTAAAAATTCCCCCTTTTAACTACAAAAAGTTCTTCCCAAAATCTACCTATTTTTAGTAATTTTACACACTTATTTGTTTGGCCATGAAACATGATATTTATTTGAGTATAACTAAATTAAGACTAACTGTCAGCTAAAAACTTCTAAAAGCGTGTAATAGCTCAAAAATAACTTAAAAATCTCATTTTGAAAAAAAAAATGAAAAAAATATTAAAACCTTAATTTGAAACCTTAGATGGTTGAAAATGGACCCAGAAAGTGTTGTTACTTGTTCTAATCAAACAAGTTAGATTGGGGTTCAACACAACTCTTCTAGGCGCTCCACCACGTAAAATCTCAACTAAAATGAACTCTTGAGTCAAAAGTTATGGCCTTTAAAAGTCCCTACATGAGAAATCCAAGGCTTCAATTTATATATATTTTTTATGGCAAGAATGCAGGGTTGAGATGGATTGTTGGATGAAGGTTTGATATTGCTTAAGAGGATGGAGGCTTAGCCTTGTGGCAAGTATCAAAAAGCGAAGTCTTGAGAAAATGATGTGTGGCATGGGGAAGAGAGCTAGGTGTGCTCACATGTGCGACCACACATTGGGAAGAACATGAGGTTGACATGTAAAGAAGTTTTGGAAAATGTAAGACGAGAGAATTCAAGGGGTGTGACATGTGGATGGAAGAGGAAAGTATACACTACCTACACATATGCGAGATAATCTCACACATGTGTGAGTAACCAATGAAAGAGATGGTCAAAGGATGAGGTGGAGGGTGATGGTGACCTTTGTATACTCACAGATGTATGAGCATTGAAGATGGTTAGACACTTATCATGTGATAGCAAATTTGAAGATTTGAAAGAATTTTTAGTTGAAGAAAATGTTAATGATAATTGATATGGATTAAAGATTTAGAAAAAATAATGAATGAGGACTATAATTAATCAAACTAAATTAATCAATCTTTAGAAAGATAAATTTAATTAATTATAAAAATTAATAATTAATATTAATTTTGAAATATCTATATTTATGATAAAAAAAAAATATTATATAATAATAAAGATATTCTCACCTACTTTACAAAACTTAAAGGGTGAGAACTAATATCATCTTCTTACACTTAAAAATACTTTTAAAAGCAATTCAAAGGTTTTTAAAATACTATGGGCTCTCATACTTTACAAGAGATATTCTTGCAATGAATACAACGTTCTACATAATATTTTTCATATTTCTAATGTATCAATTTTGGAAGATTGTGTGCAATTCACATGTATTATTTTAATTTTTGGTGTTAAAGAATGATAAAAGGGAAAGTGATCTTTAAGACCATAGATTCATTCAATAGTTTAAGATGACTTTATGAACTTTATTATTATTGTGAAGATATGTATGAAACTAAGAGTTGAGAGTGCATGTCTATTTTTTTAATATTTATAAATTATATTTTAAAGTTAAATTTTTAAAATTATGATTAAAAAATAGTTTTAAAAAGTGAAAATAATGATTTGTTAATAAGGTTATAATATTATAAGAGAAATTTTATTTTATTAATTTAATATAAATAAAAAGAAATATATTATTTTCATCATTATCAATCAAGTTGTATATTGGTTAATCTTGTTATTATCTTCACTTTAAAGTTATCAAATGAGTAGTCGCTATCTCTACACTATTCTTAATAAATAAACTCTTCTTAAAATCTTTTTGTAAATTTTAATAATTTTTCTCTAAAATAGAAAATAATTTATCATGATATTCAAAAACATAAATCTTTTTTATTATTCACACATCAATTCTCAAAGCATTGTTTACTTCTAAATCATCGAAAATGCACATTACATAATTTAAAATCACATTATTACAATTTTGACAAAGAAATTCAAATTTAACCAATATTTAGCTTTTATTTTATAATAATAATTATAACTACTAACACAAGCCCTTTCCCTTTTGTCTAACCTTTTTTTGTAGACTGACATAATTTCTTAGAATTCGCACACATTCTTTGCCCATAATCAAATATAATTACATTCAATACACCTTTCCAATCATTAAAACAACATTTCAATTTCATAGTAATTACAATTCTATAAATCCCTTTCCATTGAACACACAAAAATTCACATAGATTCAACACAAATTTCATCACAAGTTTCTAATTATATAAAAGTCTATCTCTACTTCCACAAATGAAATACATCTAATTATAGTTCAATATAAACAATACATTTCATATTTCTATAAATTTATATTTATATTCTATTTTTAAAAATAACAAAATTTTCATAAAAAACAAATTTATATTAAAAAAAAAAAACAACAACTCAAACAACTTAATATATATATATATATGTATAAACTGATTATATAAAGGGTAATAAACAAAATCTTCTTCTTACATTTAAAATACTTAAAACAACATGCAAGCTTAAATACTACGTTCTCTCATACTTTTAATTGATACTTTATGAAAGGTATTATTAGTTTTTCATTTTTTAGCACGTGTGGAAATCCAAGTATATTCATTTCTAAGATGTAATTTTTGCAATCTCATGTGCAACTCATATGGATTATTTTAATTTAATTATGATTAAAAAAAGAGGAAAGTGGTTGTTAAGGCAATACTATGAAGATTTTATATATTAAATGAAAAGTTAAAAAGTATAAAATTAATTTAAAAAATATAATTTGTATGAGATTATAGAGAGTTATATTAGTAAAATTGGGATTAAATTAATAAATTCTATAACTATTAAAACATACTCAATTTGTGATATTGCTATAAGGATTCAACCGTGTAGTTTTACGAGTCAAACTCATTGACCCATGTTTCATGAGTAGTGGTTCACAAGAACCCATCTCTCATGATAATGAATGGTCCACTTAGCACTCATTGCATCTAGGTGATGCTCACAAAGGTGAAGCAGTAGGTCACCCATCCTAGTACTACTCCAATTGAAACGCACTTAACCACGAAGTTTCCCCCATCTACTAAATAAATACTCAACATAAATAAACTCTTGCTCAATTATTCCCAATAAAAATAAATAAAAATAATACAGTTCCAAATGGAACTGCACAAGAAATAAATAGTTCTCAACTATATGTTGGCCATCAATTTTTCTTTTTACTTTTTCTCGATGCATTTTTAATGATAGGGAGCTTATGTGGGTTTAATCTATAATGAAGAATTTCTATTGGGCAATGATTCCATGATTTTAAGGAAGACACGTGGCAAGTTGAAAACCTTTACTTCCCACTTCATACTGATAAGAATGGATGCTTCAAAAGTGTTTCTTTTATGTCAAACCTCCTAATATTATATTTTATGCATAAGTGTGCATCTAAGACTTATTTTATTATTTTGGTTGGCAAAGTATATTATTTTGATTAAAGCTAGTGTAGTATGTACTTGTTGATTGGTTAACTATAATTTTTTTTATAAAAGGAGGTGCATTTTAAGAGGTTAAAATTCTTCTTTGTTTGATGCCACTCCAAACTTAGTTTATAACTGGTGGAGGTATAACATTATGAAAATAATTTATCTCTAAGAAGTGGATGCTTCATCATAAGAGTTCAAATTCTTATTGCTCTCAAAAATGACCTTTAATTAATTAATTTAGATTAATGAAATATTATTATATAGAATATTTAAATTAATTAATTGAATGAATAAATAATAATAAATTAAAAATGAGTTGAAATTATTAAAGAAGGAAAAATGTGTTTAGTTTTTGTGTAATAATAGATAATTTATTTTAATGAATGTTTATATTGTCTAACTTACATTAATGTTATTTAATATAAAATAGATATCATCTACTAGACAATAAGTTAATATATAAAAAATATACATGACAATAAATTAATATATAAAAAATCTATGATGTAATCCCACTATAAAAGTGTCATAAATATCATTATGTGAAATATTATATAAAATCAGAAGACATGATTATGAAATAAAATATAATACAGACAATAAAATGTCATAATAGTTTAAAAAATTAACATGTAATAGTAGCCAATGTGCTAGATGTGAACATGCAGATATATGTCATAAAATGTAAGCATTTAAGCATAAATATATTTCATGTAAGATGTGAAGATGTAGTTATGATAGCATAAGACAAGATCGTGTAAGTGTAATGTTATATCTAAGTGAACATTATTGAAGGAGACACAACAAGTAGCTTAAGGAGAATGACCAAAATGGGGAACATAAAATAGACAAAAGTGATGAACAATAACTATAAGAATATTAGAAAAAATTCACAATACATCATTTAGAAGGTGAAATAAGAATAATTACACAACATTGCCAAGTATAATCCAAATAATAAAAAAAGTATAATCTAAATAATGAGATAAGATAATAGAAGATATAAAAAAGAACACAAAAAACATGTTATATATTTGTTTAGCGCAATGAGAGTGATCACTAATCACTCAATAACTTTACATCATCTCAAAACTATAAAAAAAATACAAAAGATGACACAAAAAAAACTTAAAATATAAAAGTAGCAAGTCATAAGAAAAATAAGATCAACCAATACAATCATTAAATATTTCATCATCATCTCACTCATTAATCTTGTTATCCATCTTTATCTTCATATATATACAACATACAACTAAACACTTAATTATCCATTCACATACTAATATATTAGTCTAAATTATCACCTAACTCTCTATTAATCCATCCATTCAAGAACCAACATCCTCATGTTTACATTATATAGATTTATATGACTTCCCATATTTGAAAACAATACTAATATTAAATTTTTCCATGTACATTTATAAGTATAAAGTACTAAATATTTAAAAAAGAATACTTCCTAAAATAAAAAAGAGCTCTGAACGAGCTAGAGTTCCTATCAGGGAGAAGAAGGTTGGATTTTGAAGTTGACCATGTTTGAAAAGTTGTGATAGTAGTTGTTTATATAATGCCCAATAGTTGTGACTTGAGTATCCATGATTAAAGAAATTGTATTCCTTTGATGTAAAAAGAAATCAACCACATGATGCCACATCAATGCTCAACTACCCATTAGGCTCTTCTCCACTAGAGATTGGAAAGCAAAGTTATCTATTGCAAACCATGGTGTGAAATTTATAATGATTAGTGAATTGGTAGAATATGTATGTTTTGTATATTTATTTGTATATACACATAGTTATATGTGTATTGTATGTATGTGTAATGACATACATACATTTAAAATTTATATGTTTACACGTATATATACATCCACACATACATAGTTACAAACATAGGTACATGTTTATACATTCTTAAGATATTTATATATATGTGCATACATATACTTACATATGTATGTAAATGCATATGTACTTACATACATAAGCAAACATATATGTACATCTAGAGATAGATAGATACATAGATAGATCTGTGTATGTTATAAAGAAAAGACATTGGTGGATTTTAAACAAATAAGGTGGAATAGACAAACTACATGAGAGATAATTTGTCATATTAGTGGCAATAGAAAATATTACATAATGTAATGTAGTGTGGCAGCAAGAATAAGATGCTCATTATGAATTTGTTCATAACATAAGCAAATAGACAAATATAAATTTTGTTCATGTAGATTTAGGCTATCCATCTTTCATTTTGTAGAGTTTTATGTCTTAATTACTCATATTTAAGCATGTAGATGACAAACAATTTATGGTCTTTGGACAATGTGCTCATTTTGATTGCTACGGCATAATCTAAGATATGTAAAGATGTGTAAGAGGTTCCACTTGTTAATATAGGATGTTCATCATGAGCACTTGTTTTCATAGTTTTTTATGTGTATGTATGTATGTAATGACATACATATATATAAAGAAGTAAATATATAGAAACATATATATGCATATATATAAGTGTGTACGCACATATATATAGATATATAGACATCTACAGTGCATCTATAGACAACAAATGTGTGTATCTATATGCATCATATATCTATCTGTATTATGCATAGTATTGATGTATATAGATGCATATATACATGATATATAAATATATAAAGAATAACAATTTCCTTGCCCATAATTGTTTTTTGTTTTTGGTTTTCTAAATTAATAATTTTAATTGAGTATTCAAAGTTATGTGCTTAAAGACAAGTTTTTAAATATGTATGTATGTATGTATGTATGTATGTATGTATGTATGTATGCGTATGTATATAAATGCATACATATATGTACATAGTATGGATGTGTAATTGCATAGACATGTGTAGAGGTTTATATACACATACATATATATACACGTATATATGCATAGACATGTATGTACACACACGTACATACTTATACATACACCCACACTTACATATGTACATACAAATACACATGAGCAAACAAGTTAGAATAGCAAAATCAAATGAGGGGTAGTTGGGCATATCAATGAAAAAAGAAAAAATTGTCAATATTTGATTCAAAAATTGGATGTGAAAGCAAGGAGAAAGAAAATACACGTAGCCTATTGTAGTATTGATGTGGAAATGAGATGTTGATTATCACTTTGTCCATAACATGAGCCAATGATCAGAATTAATTTTTGTTAGTGTAGATCTTGGCTATGCAACTTTTGTCTTGTAAAGCTTGATTGATCATTTTCAATTTGTCTTTTTAAATGTAGGATGTTGATCATGGGCACTTGTATTTATAGTTTTGTAAGTGTATGTATGTATGTAATGACATACATATATATATAGAAACATTTATATGCATATATATGTATATATTTCTATGCATATATATGTATATATTTCTATATATATATATATATGTATATATATATGTATACATGTATACGTATATATATGCATAGAAATATATATACATATATATATATATGTATATATGTATATATATATGTATACATGTATATATATATACATATATATATATATGCATACATATATGTATACATATATATAAATACATAGACAGATCTACAATGCATTTATAGATAATAGATGTGTGTATCTATATGCATTATATATCTATATATATTATTCATAGTACAGATGTATATAGATGCACATGTACATAATATATAGATATATACAAAATAGCAAAAAAAAATTTGTAATTTTTTGTTTTTTTAATTTTTTTAATTTATAATTTCATTTCAGTATCCAAAGTTATGTGCTTAAAGACAAGATTTTGAATATGTGTATTTATAAATACTGTATATATGTATGTATATATATATACAATATGGAAGTGTAATTGCATAGGCATGTGTAGAGGTTTATATATGCAAACATATATATACACTCATACATATATGTGTACATACAAATAGACATGAGCGAACGGGTTACAACAGACAAATCGAATGAGGGGTCATTGGGCATATCAACCGCAAAAGAAAATGTTGTCAATATTTGATTCAAAATTTGAATGTGAAAGCAAGGAGTGAGAGAAGACACATAACCTATTGTAGTATTGATGTGGAGTCCATAACATGAGCCAATGATCATAATCAAGTTTTGTTAGTGTAGATCTTGGCTACACACCTTTTGTCTTGAAGAGCTTGGTTGTAGAGCTATTCAATTCTTGAGCTTGAGACATGACATTTGCAACCTTTTACAAAATATATTAGTTGCGTGATAAGATTTGTTGTTAGGGATTAAGTGAGGAAAATTGTGTGATAAGATTTTTTGTCAAGGATTAAGTGAAGAAAATTGATAAGATTTGTTGTCAATGGTTAAGTGAAGAATCTCCGGCGGGAGATTGCTTCGACGACGTACGTTCTATTTAAATCAAATATTTTTTGAAACTGTTGAATGGATTTACCTTGAGATCAATAGTACGTGAACAGATTATAGTGATAATGTTTTCGGGGTCATCGTATGAAAAGGTTTCAAAAATTTGCAAAAAATCATAGTAAGTTTTAACTAATATGGCACAAGATTTTTTCTCTTGACCATCTTTTCAATTTATAGTTTTGATAATGATAAAAGGTATTTTTATTTGAATCAAGGTGAGTTGACTTTGTCAATCAACGATACACATTGCCTAATGTATTGATCGTTTTTTTGTTGATTTTTTTTTTCTCATTCGTTCTTTAATTTCATTCCATCACATTCACATTTTTTCTAAGAACATGTAAAAATAAATCCAGGGGCATGATTTTCATCCACCATCATACATATTAATGTTTAGAATTTTGGCTAAAAAATTTAATTATGTTTCTTGGGAATATTTTTCTAGGTACACATATCGTCCTAAAGGTGCGTATTTGTATGATTTACATTAATACCTAGCAAGGCGCTACACAAACACTTATGTGTGACTCCTTATCTCAAAGTGTGATAGAAATGTTAGATAACCATGAAGGAGGCTTTTAATACAGTGTAAGAGACATACAAACTTACAAACGTAAATCCTTTCACTAGACACAGATTTAATGATTCTGTGTATGTTAAATATGTATAATCAAATTGAGATAAACAAAACACAAATAATAGAACTTTAAACTAAAGGAAAGCTAATTAAATTGATTTCAAAAGAAATAAATGAAGCTTCTTCAGAGGCGTTCCATCTTCCTCTATCTCCAGAGATTTGTTTGAAGCTGCTACTCTCAGATTGTGTAAGCTTGGCTTCTTCAAATGGAAATCTACAGAATGAGTATGCAAAGTGATAGAGCTTCTCTATGCTATATGCTGATGGAGGAAAGATACTGATACGGATATGCACAGGGGCTGTGGATTATGCACAGGGGCTGTAGTTTGTGGATGCTATGAAATGAAATGGATATGCTATAATATGCTATGATTCTATACTATGAATACTAAAGACTATGCTATGGATGCTTGAAGGCTATTTGCAATTTGGCTATAGTTTATCTGTATGAAAGCTTCTCTGTAATTTCAAAGACCCGGCAGTCCTTTTATAGCTTTTTGCAAGCAAAATCCTGGCTGGCAAGGATTAACGGTTGTGAGGTTGTCTGGTAAGTTTGAATGGTGAGAGATGGAGAGGTTGAAAGGAAGATGGAAGAGGTTGGGAGGTTGGAGAGAAGAATGGAAGCCTGTCTTCAACCCACGGGAACAAGCTTGCACAGGAACAGAGAAATTTAATTTTTCTATTTTGGCAGTTTGTTTCACGGTTGTTGAAGATAATGCAAATTAAATAAATAAATTTAATTTCATGTGAATTTTGAGGAAATTAAATATTTTTGAAATATTTAATTTTTAGAACTATAGAAGATTTAATTAAATATTGGGAATATATTTAATTGTGATGTGACTTTAGAAGAATTTAATTAAATATTTAGAGATATTTAATTATGGATGGATATTAGAAGAATTAATTAAAAGAGAGAAATATTTAATCTTTATTTGAATAAAATATTCAAGGCAAGATTATTGATAATTAATATAAATAAATCATAATGTTTATTTAATTAATTAAGAAATGAATACGAAAAGATGATTAAATAAACTTATTTATTTAATCGAAATGAAAGAATGAACAATATAAATAAATTATTTAAATTTATTTATACGTAGATGGAATTCAGAGATTTAATTAAATATTAAAAATATTTAATTAATTACCAAACTATTGTGATGTGACCATTTTTAGGTGTATACAGATTCTATACCTAGACATTTTCCAATTACTTAGACCTAATTTCCATTTTTGTTTAATAAATTTGGCTACAATTGCAATGCATGTGTGCAGAAAATTCAGTGAACAACAAACAATAGGCATTAACCCATAAAATTCAGAGTTGTAAAAAACTAGAAAACGACACTGTAAAAGACATACAAAGTTATAAATGCCTAGTTTTTCGTTCCCAATACAGTAGACATAGATTTAATGATTTTACACGTAGATATTTTCTAATTACGTAGACCTAATTTTTATTTTCATTTAATAGATTCAACTGCAATTGCAATGCATACGTGCAGAGAAAATATTACTTCCATTCTAAACCATGATCAACACACCATCGTGTTAAGTCTTTATCAAAACAGAATGAAAAATGCTTAAGGAAAGGAATAAGATAAATCATAAATAGGTGTAAGAGAATGTGATGTTGTACAGGAATAAGATGAATTCAAATAAACTTTGTATCAACAGCTATATATATAAAAAAATATGTGGTGACATAAGTTTTGTTCAATAGGCGTTATCTAAAGTAGGATAAATATCATTGGTTTGGTTGTTCAAATGTAAAAAATGAAATTTGATGCATTACAATGAATTATGAAATGTATAATTTATATAAATCCGAATAGTTTTATGTACATAGAATCAGTCAATTTGATGCATGTGGAAATGATAATTTCAGTGTGATTATAGTGGCATGAGTATCATTGACCACCAATTGAGTTGTCTTTTCAAACTTCATTGATTTAGGTAGTTGCATGGAGAGATTAAAAGCAATGATTAGTTAAAAGAAAAATAGTTAAAAGAAAAAAAGCATGAAAATATTAGAAAGAGAAATTGATTAATATGAAGGAGCTCGGCAAGATGGAAAAAATCTTACAAATGTCCTTTCAAGTGAACTTGGCACCTAAATCCATTGATGGTGACCCCTTCTTACCCATGGCCAACAAAGAAATGAACATTGATGAATTATGTTGTTAAGCTTGTAAGTGAAGAGGAGACAATGACTGATAAAGGTAGTCAAGGAAAGGGGACAAAACAACACAAAAAATAATAGACATTAAACAATAAAATGTAGAGAACAACAAACTGTAGATTTTAACTGGAAAAATGCGGAGATGGAAAAAAATACAGAATAACATTGTAAATGATATAAGAGCTTACAAATGGATTTTTTCTTGTTTTTAATACAATACAAATAATCCCTGGTAACAGAGACAGATTTCATCTTGATGAATGTTGCCAAGAAAATGAATAAATAATGCAAAAAATGAATATGTAAAAGATATAGGAACTTACAAATGGCTCCTTTTTGGATTCCAATGTCGTAGATAGAAACCATCTCAATAGACATGGATTTCATAGACATAGGAAATTACAACCACTTCTTTCTTTGTTTCCAATATGAGAGACATAGATCTTGTCAACAAACACTGATGTCTCTCTCATCAAACAATATGAGGCCTTGAGTAAACAACATGAAAATGATAGTGTAAAAGATATAGGAACTTACAAACCTCTTGATTTTTTCTTTGAATATGAAATATGTAAAGTGGCTAAGCAAATGAGAATGTGAAGAATGAGAGAATTGGATCATTTAATCTTCATATATGGGCAGAGAGAAATGGGAAGTTGAATGAAGAATGCAGCTATTACATGTGGAAGCAATGATCTTGAGTGAATTCAAACAATAGACTACAGGGCAGAAGAGACTTCGATAATTGAATGATGCATGTAGACTATGTGAGTAGACAAAGATGTCATTCTTTTGAGCCAATCTAAGCAAATGAATAGACACTCCAAATCATTGAACTTTATACCATAAGCCATTAATGACAATTGCATTACAGTGTAAACTTCAAACCCAAGAAATATTTCAAACACAAAAAATTCTCATTTTGATCGAATATATTGAAGTGAAGCTAGCTACTTCCATTCTTAGTCATGGTTGGCATAGAAATTGACATTAATGAATTATGATCAATGTTAAGTCTTTAACTCAACATCAGACACTAACCCATAAAAGTAGTCAAGGATAGCGATATTTTATAAGATTTTTCGCATACACTTTATCTAGGCATGCATGGCATTTTAAGCAGTACATTTACATTTACTGTTGGCGAGTTTTCATTTATTCAAAGTAAACTAAAGTGCAGGTGTCATTGGTGGCTTATGGTCTGAATTTTTAAGTCTGTCGAGCAAAGTATTACTTGCCTTGTTTGCTCATTTTCTCAAGTTGTTTTACGGGGCTGAAATTTTTGTGTGTCGAGAGGGTTTAGATCTACTATGTTGCTCTGAACCTTCAAATATATAAGTGTATTGATATTTTGTTGGAAAACTCTAAATTTTTTTCATTGAGACTATTTTCTTGCAGTAATTTAGCAAGCCATGAATGCATGTTGCAGCACAACTATTGTATATCTTGTCAAGGATCATATCATGGTCATGGCCTATTCCTTGTACATGCAATGCAGAGCTACATGTATTCAAAGAGAATATGATACAATGATTTGCAAAGAAAGGAAAAAAGTTGTGCGGTGCTTTCCATAGCACAAAAGCCATAAGGCGTTGTATTTTTCCATTTACTTTTTCTGAGACTCTAAAGATTTTTTGTTACAAAATTTGCATGAGATATAGTGACTTGATGCCTGCCACATGCGATAAAGCAGTGTAGACAAGGCCATGTTGATAGACAACCTACTATATAGAAGATGCTTTCAAAATCATAGTAAAATCCTTTATTCTAAGAAGATTGTTCATATTCTTCCCATCATAACAGTGAACAAAAGCATTAGTCATTAACGTAAACTTTGCAAAAGTTTCATCAAATTCTACTTCTCCACCCTCCTTTCCATTGTTAATTTTATTTCCAATTTCATTCATGAAGAATGCCCCAAGCTTGTAGATCGCACTCATAGCCATAACTTTACTAGGTGTCGAGTATAGCTTCAAATTTTTACCAAAGCAACAACTGGGAAAATTTGGTCTCGCTAGATACAATGTGTTGAAAAGCTCTTTGAAGTTATTCTAGGAAAAATTTCTTGAGAGTATAATGTGCAGTTTTGAATTAACCCTTTTGCATAAACTCCATATGTTTGATTATTTACATCAATTTTTTGGATTTGATTGCGTAAATTTTTTTGCATCAACGTTTCAAATCACACTCCATGATCCATCATCAGGATGAAAGCAAAGAGCTGAAGGAAAAGATGGATAGTTGCAGACCAAGATTGACTTAAAAAGAGGAAGGGAGAAAGAGAAGGTTGCATGGAAGATGAGGAAGACAAGACCCACAAATTAAAAGTACAATACGAAAGGAAGAAAGAAATAAGAAATTGGAGAAAAAGGCCTCTAAAATTAAACCAACTAAGGATAAAATGAAAAAAGGGGGATAGAAAAAAGAAGAAAAATTAAGACAAAGACAATTTTGGAGGACCAAATAATAAAAGAGGACAAAAAACACAAAAAATAAAGACAAGACAAAAGGAGAAGAGAAAGACTAAAACACTTGAAAATAAACAAACAAAGAGAAAGACTAAAAAATAAAGGAGACTAAATTAAACCAAAAAGAGAATAAAGAATAACACTAAATCAAATTAAAAGTAAAATAAAAGATAATAAGAAAAAGATAAGAATACAAAGCGCGCGCGCACACACACACGTGTTTGTGTGTGTTTTTTGTATTTATATATTTATATATATTTATGTATATATATATATATACAAAAACACACACACAAGCACATAAATATATAAATACAAAAAACACACACAACCATACATATATATATACACAAAAACACAAAAATACAAAAACCCACACACAAACACAAAAATAAAAATGCAAGCATAAAAAATTATATACAAATAAAAGATGTAAATTATAGAATAAAAAGATAAACAACAAATCAAATAAACTGCTAAAAAATAAGAGAATTGAAAAGAGACAGAAATTGTGAAAGGATAAAAGAAACAAAAACACAAAAAACAAAACTAAATTAGAACTAAATTCATATATATATGATAAAAAAATGGGAGAATATATAAATGTAAATGTAAAAATAAGTATATGTATGTGAAAAATATATGTATCTATATATATATATATATATACAAGAACAAAAACAAAAACAAGTCAAAAATTGCAAACCAAGCAATAAAATGCAAGAAAAAGAAGCAAAAAATAAAACAAAACAAGGGGGAGGAGAGCAAGCCCAAGGGAAAAGAAGAAAGGGAGGAAGACAAGGAAGGAGGAGCCAAGAAGAAAACTAACCAGTGACACCAAAAGAAATAACTCGACACAACAAGCTGCCTAGCCAAAAGCAAAGGAAAAGAGAGGGAGAAATGAGGAAGAAAGGAAGACGGAGAGGACAAAGAGGGGGAAGAGGGAACAAAGAATCTAATGAGAAGAAGGGAGATGGTAGGATCTTAGTTTGGCTAACAAGGGATGGGATGCCAAGATTGACTTAACTTCCACCCTTCGTCACAACTAAGATTCAAAGGGTGATTTTTCATTTTGATGGCTTCTTTTAGCTTTTTTTTGAAGAAGTTGTCCTCTTTACACATGATTTATGTGTTTTCCAAGAAAATATGGTGCTTGGTAGAAGACGAGTGGTTGGAAATAGCAGATTTGAAAACTCATTCATGTTTGATGTCAGCACTATGCTCTTTAATTCTAGTGCTAAACGAGCGACCTGTTTCACCTATATAAGGTGTGCCACATGAACAAACAATCTTGTAGACTCCAAAGTCGAGAAGGGTGTCCCTTTAAGAGAGGGGATACAATTTTTAAGTGGAGCAAAGGGTTTGAAAACACAACGAAGACCTTTTATAAGAAGGATCTTAGATATTTTATGGGATAAGCCATCGATATAAGGGAGGGTATCCATAGGAGGAAAGGAGAAAGGGTTGGGTTTAATGGAAGAGTGAAGACTTGCCTTTGCTTGGTTGAAGGCTCTAGAAATTTGCTTATTGGAGCATCCATTTAGATTGAAGACATGACAAAGATAGTTTAACTCAAGGATTAAGTGATCTTCATCACAAATTTGGTAAGCTCTAAAGGAAAGGGTTTTGAGGACACCACCATTTTGGCTAGGGTGATGGTGAGAAGATGAGTGGAGTTAGAGATCAATATGTGTAGCCTTGCAGAACACACACCTACCAAGGGAACCATCAAGCTTTTTGAGAAGAAAAATGTCAAGGAAGGGAAGTTGTTGGTTAGATTCAATTTCCTTGGTGAAGGAAATGCAAGGAAACAAGTTGTTGAGGTGGGCATGGAATTCCTCTAACTTTTCCAAGCCATGTGGCCAACAAACATTAGTATCATCTACATAATGTTTCCACCACTTTGCCTTGAGAGGAAAGGAGTGAAGAGCCAACTCTTTGAAGTGCTCCATTAAAGGTTAGCAATGAATAGAGAGAGAGGAGAGCCCATTGCGACACCATCAACTTTCTCAAAGATGACACCTTGGAAAGAGAAAAAGGTAGACCTTAAGCAAAATTCGACCAGAGAAGACACCTCATCATTAGACTTGCGCCAAAAAATTTCAATGGAGTTGGGGATGGGGACCTTAGTGAAAAGGGAGACAACATCAAAACTCACTAAGATGTCATTATTCTCTAACCTTTTGTCTTGGATAAACTAGAAGAAATGGCTCAAATTTTTTATGAAGGAATCAAATTTTCCCACAAGGGGGGACAATAATTTGGAAAGGAAGGAGGCAATATTGTAATTCGATGACCCCATGGTGTCGACAATAGGTCTCAAGGGAATGTCAGCTTTGTGAATCTTTGGCAACCCATAAATGTGAGGGATCACTTCTTTGAGGGGAAGAAGACACTTTTTTGTAGCATCATCAAAGGAGGAAGAAGCCACAACACCTTTGACATTTTTGAAGATTTTGGAGCAAGGGTTGTGAAATAAGGTTTGGTAGCTATTGGGATTGGCAAGGAGATCAAGCATTTTGGAAACGTAGTCCTATTTGTTCATGACCACCATGGCATTTCCTTTGTCTGCTCTAGAAAATACAAGATCGTTGTTGCTAATTAATTTATTGAAGGCATGTAGATCAACTCAAGGGAGGTTATACGAAGGAGGTTTGGCTTGTATAAGGGAAATGACACAATCCCTCCTAACTTCTTCAGCTAGTTCTAATGGGAGAGAATGAATATCATCTACTTCTTCAGCTAGTTCTAATGGGAGAGAATGAATATCATTCTCAACTTCTATGAGAAAATCCACATGCAGGATAGCCTTAGGAGCCACAGCAAAACCAATGCCTCTTTTTAAAACTTTGATGACACGAGGTTCTAAGGGAGCATTGGACAAGTTGACTATGAGCTTCCTCTCCCAATCTAATAGTGGAGGAAATTGGAGCGAGCTCTCGAGTAAAGGGGAAGGACAAGACAGTGAGGAAGGCAAAAGAGGGGAAAGGTAGCTCGAAGGACCAAACGAGATAGGGATAGGTCGCTAGATGGAAAAGGACTGACAATTTGAAGAACCTCCACTAGAAAGAGATGGGTTGCAATCAAGGGATGAGGCATGAAGAGGATCCACTTCTCTAGAAATGAGGTGAGAAGAAGGAGGGATAGCGATTGGAGGGATGATTGGATTGGGATGGGCTCAAGGTGAGACCCGATCCAAAGAAGATTGCATGTTAATGGAATGAAATGAAAAATGGACAACTTGATTGGAGGAAGAATGAACATCATAATTAATGTTGCAAATAGAAGAGAGAAGAGGGGAGACCGAGATCAAAGAGGACGTACCTAGCGCCAAGGGAAGGGAGACATTGGAAAGAGAATGTTGCTCATAGGATGTAGCCACACTAGAAATGGACTAGATACACTATGAGGAAGCAACCTAAGATGAAGGCTAAGGATCGACGTCAAGGGGTTGAAGAACACCAAAGGGGGGATGAGACAAGAACAGGTTGGTCATGCTCTACAAACTCCAAGAGACAATCGACTAGATGATCACTTAGAATTGAGGCGTTTAGGAATTGAATTCAAGAAGAGCAACAAATTGGAGGGAACATGGAAGAATCTTGACTCTCCATGGCCTTTGGAAAATGAGGAACAAATGAACGAGGAAAAGAATTGTAAAATCCATCAGGTATATGCTCAAAGAAAGACGGGGAAGGTGGCAGCGAGTTAGAAGCAAGAAGTGATGAAGGAAGAGAAGAAGACTAAGAATAAGGACACCCTTCTTGACTTTGGAGTCTACAAGATTGTTTGTTCATGTGGCACACCTTATATAGGTGAAATAGGTTGCTTGTTTAGCACTAGAATTAAAGAGCATAGTGTTGACATCAGACATGAATGAGTTTTCAAATCTGCTCTTATCGATGACTCATCTTCTACCAAGCACCATATTTGCTTGGAAAACACACAAATCCTATGTAAAGAGGACGACTTCTTCAAAACAAAGCTAAAAGAAGCCATCGAAATCACCAATCACCCTTTGAATCTTAATCATGATGAAGGGTGGAAGTTAAGTCAATCTTGGCATCCCTTGCTAGCCAAACTAAGATCCTGCCATCTCCCTTCTTCTCATTAGCTTCTGTGTTCCCTCTTCCCCCTCTTTCTCCTCTCCTTCTTCCTTTCTTCCTCGTTTCTCACTCTCTTTTCCTTTTCTTTTGGCTCGGTAGTTCGTTGTGTCAAGTTCTTTCCTTTGGTGTTGTTGGTTGGTTTTCTGCTTGGCTCCTCCTTCCTTTTCTTCCTCCCTCCCTTCTTTTCCCTTGGGTTTTCTCTCCTCCCCTTTGTTATATATATATATATACATCTATGTATATATATGTATATGTATATACACATATATGTATATGTATAAATAAAGATACATATACATATATTTTTTCACATACATATACTTATTTTTACATTTATATTTATATATTCTCCCATTTTTTACCATATATATATATGAATTCAGTTCTAATTTAGTTTTACTTTTGTGTTTTGTTTCTTTTATCCTTTTGCAATTTTCGTCTCTTTTCAATTCTCTTATTTTTTAGCGATTTGTTTGATTTGTTGTTTACCTTTTTATTCTAGAATTTACATCTTTTATTTGTATATAATTTTTTATACTTGCATTTTTATTTTTTTGTTTGTGTGTGGGTTTTTGTATTTTTGTGTTTTTGTATGTATGTATGTATGTGTGTGTGTGTGTATATATATATATATTTGTGTGTGTTTTTTGTATTTATATATTTACATATATTTATGTGGTTGTGTGTGTGTTTTTGTATATATATACATAAATATATATAAATACAAAAAACACACAAATATATATATATATATATATATGTTTGTTTGTTTATCTTTTTCCATTTTTCTTTTTCATATATATATATATATATATATATATATATATATATATATATATATATGTTTGTGTGTGTGTTTTGTATTCTTATCTTTTTCCATTTTTATTTTTCTTCTTATCTTTTATTTTACTTTTTATTTGATTTCGTGTTATTCTTTATTCTCTTTTTGGTTTAATTTAGTCTCCTTTATTTTTTAGTCTTTCTCTTTATTTGTTTATTTTCAAGTGTTTTATTCTTTCTCTTCTCCTTTTGTCTTGTCTTGATTTTTTGTGTTTTTTGTCCTTTTTTATTATTTGGTCCTCCAAAATTTTCTGTCTTAATTTTTCTTCATTTTTCTATCCCCTTTTTTCATTTTATCCTTAGTTGGTTTAATTTTAGAGGCTTTTTTCTCCAATTTCTTATTTCTTTCTTCCTTTCTTATTGTATTTTGAATTTGTGGGTCTTGTCTTCCTCGTCTTTCGTGCAACCTTCTATTTCTCCCTTCCTCTTTTTAAGTCAATCTTGGTTTGCAACTATCCATCTTTTCCTTCATCTGGATGATGGATCGCGAAGTGTGATCCAAAACATTGATGCAAAAGATTTTACGAAATCAAATCCAGAAAATTGATGTAAATAATCAATATGGATTGTGGAAACTTGATATCTATGATCCATATCTTTGATCTGCTATTTCAAGTTTGATGACCTTCATCAAGAAAGAGTAGACATGTGCTCTCTAAAAGCAGTTTTCTTCAAAGTAGTTGATCAAAGATATGGAATTCATGCAAAAGGCTTAATTTAAAATGGCACATTATACTCTCAAGAACTCTTTTCCAGAATAAATTCAAAGATCTTTTCAATACACTGTATCTGGTGAGGTCTAATTTTTTCAATTGTTGCTTACATTAAAAAATGAAGCTTGGGAAAAAAATTCAAAATAGTAAGGAGGGTGGTGAAGCAAAATTTGATGACACTATTGCAAAGTTCAAGTTAATCACTAATGCAATTTTTTCATTGTTATGATAATAATTTTGCATGGAAATGTTGTTCGAAGCATTGGAACGTAGTTATTTTCATCATTTTCTAATTCATGCAAGGAAGTTTCAAATTAAATTTCCTTTCTATAATCTTTATGTGCAAGTTTGGGCGGCTTTTTTTAGTGCAATTATAAAGTCATGGGCAATAGGCGTTATGTCATGGAAAAGAATTGATATTGTAGTATTACATGCATCATTGTTGAAATGTAAATAGATTGTTTTGTTTACTAAAGGGCACACACATATTGCAATGATTAGTCAATATGGTAGCCATCTTTGATAGAACATGTCAACCCAAATCCCAGTTTCATCACCAGTGTTGATTTATGTGGCATAGACCTTCATTCTTCATAGATACGTGTTTTTTGTCACCTACATTATGCAGATTCATTAGCATTGTTTAATGCAAGCCAGTATTGCAAAGCCTTAAAGCTATAGGACAACGATTGTGAAGACAATTTAAGAAATGATCCACGCAACCATTGTGTAGTTGGCTCCATTTATAATGGCAATTAAGGAAAACATGTACTGTGTCAAATAGGCAATTGTGAAGTTTTTAATTGAATGATTCATATCGAGAACAATGTGCGTAGTGCAAAGCTCCATCAATTCATGTTAGAGGTGCATTCACACTTGGTTTCTAGGTTTCTACTGCAATTGGCTCTTGTAATAGTTTTTTTGTCTTTTAACACGGTTCTTTGTAACCATATTGGCAGATTACATGTAAAAGGACAAAAGATATGAATTGTATTAGCACTATTTAGTATAATAATTACAAAAAAACAATATGTGAACACTACAACAAATCCCTATGATTAGCTCCATTTTTTGCTTCCACCCACTGTTTTAATGTATTTTTCTCTAATTTTTTGAAAAATTTGGCACTATTTATCGAGATGGCGCTATTTTTGGCATTTATTGTGCCGATCAAACTAAGTAGGTGCCAAATTAGGCACAAATTAGTACCTATATTTGCACTGAGTTTTGTGCCAAGTTTTGCACCAAGTTTGGTGACAAATTTTATGTCATGTTTAGCATCGTGTTTTGCACCTAGTGTGGTTCCTAGTTTGGTGCCTAGTTTAGCACCTAGTTTTTGCCGAGTTTTTTGCTAAAATTAGCACCTAATTTAGAGCTTGCTTTAGCACCTAATTGTTTTGATCTAGCAAGGATTAGGGGTTAATGGATTAGGGGTGTTAGAACAAAAATTCCTTCCTCAATGTTCATTGGCCTTCAATTCCTTACCTACATTTCACTTACATCAAAAGATCCCTCAACCCTCAACCCTCAACCCTAATCCATCAACCCTCAACGCTCAACCTTAAACCCTAAACCCCCAATGCCTATACCCTCTACCCTATACATTGGACCCTCAACCCTTAACCATCAACCCTGAATCATTAAACCCTAAACCCTTAAACCTTCTACCCTCTACCCTCAACCCTAATCCCTCATCCCTAGTATACCCTCAACCCTATACCCTGAACCCAATACCCTAAACCATCAACCCTATACAATCTTCAACCCTAATCAATTGCCTATTAGCAAGTGCATCCACCAAGATGTTAGCTTCCCTATAGCAATTGATCATAATTTCAAAGGAAGAAAAATGATGAAGAAGAGACAATATATGTCCCAACAAATAATTCAAGTGCTAGTTTTTAGAAACCTTCCTTGATAGGGAATTAACCACCATTGACGAATCACCTCAATGAGGATATGAAAAAAATATTCTTCAAAGCCATTTCTATTGTAAATATACTTCTATTGTGGCAATAAACTAACAATGTCAAAATTTCTAGGTGGGTAGATTACTACTATTGGATGTGCCTTTTCACTATCCAAGTGTCTTAATCCTTCCAAGCTACATCATACTAACAATGTCCCTTAAGAGAGATAAGACCAAAAAAATTCTAAAGTGATATTTTTGAATTTCTAGCCTCGCATAGGCTCCCTTATCATTGTACATGTGTATACAAGCATTATTCAAACACTAAAATAATCAAAGGATTTTACTAGCTATAAGATGGATATACATTGAAATAGAAAATAGTTAAATTGAGAGAAAAAGAGAAATAAATCCTTAAATGTATAGGTGCTATCAAAGAATCATATATATTTTTATCACTATCAACAATAAAAATAATATTGAGTTTGTAGTTAGTGTTGAAACCATTTTAAAAATTT
Organism: Sequoia sempervirens; assembly: GCA_007258455.2. Classification (NCBI taxonomy): domain Eukaryota; kingdom Viridiplantae; phylum Streptophyta; class Pinopsida; order Cupressales; family Cupressaceae; genus Sequoia; species Sequoia sempervirens. The sequence continues at coordinate 223,967,459 of VDFB02353493.1, read as the reverse complement.
ATTGTCACTCCTAACAAGTAATATTAAGCCTTATTATTCAAACCACTCAAATAACTTAAACCATTTAAGCCTTGAATACATGCAATATATATATATATAGATCTCAATAAGGCCATGAAGGTATACATAATGTCTTGAAAATGTCATATAGTGTTATAAGGTCTACAATGTCATATATGCATTTGATGAATGTCTAAATAAATTCATATAGGAATACAATTGTACACATTGGTAAAATATAAATATAGACATATAAATCCATATAGGTATATACAATGATATACATTAGAATAAAAATCTACATCTACATTTCATGAAGGCATACAATAAATGTGAAAATATATGTAATTACGAAGTGTCATTAAATGATCAATGACTCTTTCTTTGTTAAGAATATGGAGAACCAATATCATAATTGGTTGCTCTTCTTTTCCAATTAATAGACTTCTTAGGCTCAATAATTTTTTTAGCTTCACCTATTAATGCAATTAAACCATATATACAATAGTATAGAAATCTTGAATAAAATGAAATAAGTAAATAATCACTTGCCATAAATTAATGATCCTCTAATTCTCTTCATTTACCTAGATGGGCTAGGTTCACAAAGTGGAGTTTTCTCCTTTTATGGAAAGAATGAAGAGACAAATCAAACTAGAAATAAATATCATTTATTTACACTAAGTGGTGTTAGATAAGATAAAAACTACATAATTTTATTTATATTACTAGCTCATACCAATGTGAGAGCCTTAGGAGATAAAATTTCCATAGCAATTCCCATATCCATACCAATGTGAGAGCCTTAGGAGATAAAATTTCCATAGAAATTCCCATATCGTAGAAGAGTATGTGTTGATGTCATTAACTAAAAATAGGAACAACATTATTTACATACATAATGATTAAAATCAATAAAACTTATTCTTCAATGAAATTTGATAACTAAGTAAGTACCACTAATGTTTCATAATATTAAAGGTCCTGTTGGAGCCAAAAATCCACCTTGGTTATTTTGCATACTTCCATTTTCACCCATCTTCCCACACTCACCATATGTCCCACCTCCATTTCATAATGGCTGACACTAATATAAACCACCAAATAAGGCCCTTGGTCATAACACTAAAGTGAATTCCATGTCTGGAGTGTTCCCATAGCAGCACATGGCATGTCACCAAGACAATGCTATATCAAAGAAAGTCTCACCATAGTCTCTTCGACGCAAGCAAAAAGGGCTGATGTGAAATGTAGATGAGACTCCCAAATGTCTAAGAGACATATTTAAATGTCTTCTCATCAGCCTAAAGAATGATATGTTTAAGAGACTTGGACATGTCAAAGAGAAAATCTAACATGTCTCACCGACAAAATGTATGGAGCATTCAACATTCAAGAAAAAGAAAAAAATCTATCGTACATGGAGAGATTATCATAAAATAAATGATAGGTCACTGGTAAAACACCACAGACAAATGGAAATGTCAAAAATACATTGGCATATCAAGGAGAGAAGTAAGAGAGTCTCTTCAACATATAAGGAGAAAAATATCAGTGAGACATAAAGACATCGAACAGACATTGTACAAGGTCTCATCGACATTATAACAAGGATATGTCGAGGAGACACAGGAGTATCGAGCAGATAGTATCAAAAGTCTCCTTGACATCTTGGCACAAGTGTAAACACATGTTATCGATGAGACAAAGAGACATTGAAGAGAGGTGACCGCAGGTCTCCTCGACATGACAAAGTCACATAGAGATCATCAACAAGTAATACCATCGACGGAAGAGATAAGGATATGTCGAAGAGACATAGGCTTGTCAGCGAGAGATATTTGCCAATCTCATCGAAAAAAGGGGGACCATAAGGGAATAAACTAAAATGTAAATATCGAAGAGACCTTGCAACATCGAAGAGAGAAATCTAAATGTATCTTAGATGCTTCTCAAAAGATGGTCAAGGATATATTGAAGAGATATATAGACGTGATTAAATTCTCCTTGAAAAAATATGAAATAATTATCACCAGATTGATTTGACTAATGAAGTCATCAAAGAGACAATTGTTATTAATGTGCAAGTTGATAGGAACGATGGCACAAGTGCCATTTATGAACCAAAGCTGGCTCGAGTGTACTGAATTTTGATAAATATAGCCTCTAAGGAATCAAAGTTCACTATGAATTGTGGCTAAGTATCCAGAGGACGGAGTTGGACGAAGGTGAGCAGCTTAGAATTTCTGACATTCATTCAAGTAAGTACATCTTGGCTTAGTTGAACATAATTTTTTGAAGATAGCTTGAAGTACAACATAGTTAGGGTTAAAATGGATAAAACCTCAGAGAAAACAAGAGAAAAGAGGAAAAAAATAGAAAGTAGGCCACTTAATCAATACCTAATAGACCAATGTCTCAATTCTGGGCCAAAATCAAGGAGAACAACTCAATTAAACCCATCATGTGACACCCTAGAGGACAAGCACAAGAATTTGGGAGATGTGTGGACTCCACACAGGGCTTATGACTTGTTCATCCATCACTATAGGAAGAAGTACAAATATAGCCCATTTTCAAACCCATGGAATTTGAATCTATGGAAACTTGTGATGCCAAATGTTTTTGCGAACATAGAACTAATTAAAGCACTGGAAAATAATTATAATCCCAAAATGAGGGCAATTTACTTACATCATGGGTCGTAGTTTATGATTATAACACGAGATTATATTTGTATGGTTTTCCAATTGGACACCTCCCTAAAGATGGAATTGCAAATGAGAGACTTGTTGGAAGAGTATCGCACTATGGATACAACCTATAAGAGATGGAAGCTACCTCTGTATAGGCCCAAAGGTCCAGGGAATCAACCTGGGAGATTTTATAGTGATGAAAGGCCCCCATTCTCTGTAGATTGTTTGAAGAATACTATCAACACACATACTATTCAACTGGCCAAGTATTGGGAGTTGATGCCCCTGCTAAGATGACTATAGCTCCCATGGTTCTAGTTGCAGACATTCAAAGCCAAGATTCTAGGCCCTATGACTATGCAGAGTATCTATTTGAATCCATTAACAGTGCTCTTAATGCTATTAGGAACAACAATGAAGCTATCTGCTTCAAACACTATTCACTTCTTATGCATATGATACTATATGAAGGACAAATGATGGGAATATGGGGAGAAGAATTGAGAATAAAAGATTTGGATAGTGATGGTAATTCTAGACCAGTGCGAATGTGGACATCAGTCATGGATAGTAGATATGGGAGATCCCACTACCTGTACTTTGAAGAACATTTTTTCAAACCCTTATACAAATTACTTGGCCAGAAATGTGACTATAATCTATCCCCAAAATTATAGAGGTTCCTCCGACCAAAGGAGAAGGATCATGATGGAAAAATAAATCACAATTGGGGAGATTGGTATGCATTTGCATATTATACTGTCATTAGAGTATATGGATTTGAGGAAACACCATATTTACTGCTTAAGACTGTGCCAGATAGGGTTGCATACCTGGATATCATAAGACAATTGTCTTACTCAACCTTCATGCATTTGAAAAGCTATGGAAGGAAAACTTTCATGTCTTCCACTCTTTGATTTGGTGACTTCACTATTATTGTTGATACAGGGTATGACTTGGTTGGTAGCAAGCTAGATTATTATGGCTTGTTGGTAGGAAACAAGAGAAAAAAAATTGACCCTAAGCATTTCATCTATGATGCCAAAATTTCTCAAAAACTGAAAGGATATGAGCATTGAGTTCCATGTCGATGATTTCATCAAGAATTGTGAGGAAAGTCAAGTGATAATGAGGATAAATGCATACAATAGAATTGTTATGGTTTAAGCTTGGAGAATGAATAATAACCCATCCTATGTGGAAGCTTTTCATGAAATTTGAGATCCTATGGAAAGAGTTGAGCAATTGCTTCTACATGAAGAAGAAATAATAAAGGATGTACCTCTAGTGGTACTTGAGAAGAGAAGAAATGTTGGCTCTAGAAGGCAAGTAGAAAATATAACATTGCTGGGCCATCTATCACGACAACCTACTCTAGAGGTAAGCTTCTTAGTTGACACCCCAATCATGGTTGAAGATGATATTGAAGGGCAAGAAGAGTTCACATAGATTAACACTCCTGTTATTCCACAATATGAAATGCCACTGGAAAGGAGTGTGATTACCTTTGAAGCTTCCAATGAGCTATCTAATGATGTGAGACACCATGCCAGTCAGGAATTCATTGTAGATGATGCATTTGTCCAAACTTTTGAATTTAAGGTTTTCATCTATGAGTATAATAGAAAGGTGGTAAGGGAAAGGCTAAATGACATTGACTCTAAAAAGGAAGCATATGGTTTGAAAGAGCTTCAACATGAAATTGATAGAGAGATGAAGAACATGACTGTTGAGAGAGGAAGAGCATTATTGCAAGAATCTAGGTTTATGCTCCTTCTAGGGTGGGATATCAATTCAGCCATTGTGTTAGATAGATTTCTAAAGAGAAATAATAAAACCTTGCACTTGACAGATGAAGTTGGTGATAAGATCTATACTGGATCAGGATGTAATCCTGATAATACTACTTTACAGATAAGGGCACTTTACCTACCAGGGAAAAAGCCTTCCCTTGTTGATCATGATTAAATTTATGGACATCTTTTGGTGTAAATGGTAGGAGAGAGATCCTATGGAAACTATTGACTTGAATGTAAATGTGGCCAAGTTCACCAAGGCTCAAATTCAGAAACTGATAAGGGATAACAAGGGACTGATAGAAGAGAATGAAAGGATAAAGCAGGAGTTGGTCAACTACAAAGATAGATTGCCTTCTTCCTCAGGGATCTACTCTCCACTCGTTGAGCATGAAAGAAAGGTGCTAGAAGCAATCTCATAAACTACCTACTGGAAATGTAGACATGAGAAAGTTCAAAAGGAACAAGAAGAGTTAAAAGGAAAGCTCAAGACCACCATCTATGAAATGGCATCAGAGATAGTATGCATGAGATTTGAAGATATGTATAAGCATGTTGAACAAGTCTCGCATATTCATGACAAAACATATGCAACATTATTGGAAAACACTAGATTGAGTGAAAAAATGAAAGAAGTGGAGTCTCACAACATATCAAAGAAGGAAGAAAACATTGTTGTGCTACAAGAATATCAAGAGTTTATGAAAGCCCATAAATATTTCCATACCATCTTGACACATGAGCTAAGTGACTTTAGTCAACCACTGAGTATGGCCTTGCCCAACTTCTTTGAAGAAACATAATTGAAAGATCAGAATACATGGAAGGATGAGATAGCCCACTATTTTCTAGTTGTTCTTGATGAAATCAATGACGAAGATGAGGTACTTAAGAAAACACATCGACAACTTGTAAGAATTTTTGAATTGGAGTATGCCATGAAAGATATTATACATAATGCAGACACTCATGCCAAAAGTGGGTGCATTGAGCATTTGTCGAAGATTAACTCATTCATTGCATAGGCCAAGTAATAGAGGAGTAAAAGGGACTAGAGTTTGATGGTTTTGATACATGATCATGGTGCATAAGCCTTGAACAAGTCTTAGGTGATCACAAGCGCTTGCTGGAGATTAACGAAATGTAGTGCATCCACCAACAAACTCTTAATATTTTTATGTTTATGGTAACTATGTTTTAGTTATGAAGCGATGTGACTTTTTGTAAATGGGCCTGAAGCTAGTTGCTTCCCATATAAATAGGGAAACTAGGGTTTGATTTTGAAATCATCATCATTGGATCATATTCCATTAGAGTAGGCATTAGTAAGAAGATAGGTTGCATAATCTGCCCATCCATATCATATTAAAAGACTTATGTTACAAATGCTTATATTTTGAAGTAATACAATGGAGCAAACTACTTATAATTCATAATCCATTTCAGTGTTCAATTACTGTGTCAATTTTCATTTCTTATCTATTACTTTGTTGTCTCCAAAGTGGTCTTTTCAAGTTATTTAAGTCTTCAAGATTTATCAAAACACATTTGTTGTTACTGTGTGGATGCTTGGATTGGTTTATGGTTGATGTGAATTAAAAATCCTTTCAAATAGTTTACTTTAATTGGTCCCTACCCAGGGTTAAAGTCCTTTTAAAGAGGTTATTTTATGACCATGTATATTTTTTCTACATACTTCATCATAAAATTATGTGACCCATTATCACATATAGACCCACAAGAATGGTGAATGTGTCATGAATCCATAATGGAATTCCTAATTTGATGATTATTTTATGATGCAATTATGACATGTGGAATTAATATGCCATTTTTATCCATTGAGCTCATCTTGGGATTTGGGTGTTTATTTTCTAACTAGGTTTTTGGGTGCCACTTTTTTTGGTGGTTTTAGACCATGGTTTTGTAATCACTACTTATATTTATATGATGCTTGAGATTTAATTTTAAATAAATCGGTTTCTAGGTAATGATTTTCTACTAGAATCACTCTTTTGAATAGTAAATTGGGCTCTTTTGAGTGTGATTTTTCTCCTAAAAGGGTTTTTACCATGTACACTTGTGTTGTGTTATGTTTTTGTTTATGGTTTATATGTATTTCTCCTTTTTGTAAATATAAATATATTAAAATTTTCATAATAATCTCTGCTCAGATTAGTTTATGAAGAATTTTTTTGTACCCAGCTACTTTCTTTCATTTGGTAATATTCTTATCAACTTAAATTATAGGTTTTAGGTAAAGAATTTTGTTTACTAATATTCATTTAAATGTGATATTTTATAGAATGGTTTGATCTTATTATAGGAAGAGATGGAAATCACATCTAGGGTACAAATGGGGAAGTTATTAGGCACAAAATTTAAGCTTTAGAAGCTTAAGATGGAGTATATTATTGTGGATATAGACATATGGGTTATAGTAGCTAGATAAAAACCTATTGGAATGTCATAATAAGGAAAGAAAAATGGAAAAAAATATAAGAGTCTCATTAGACTCTATTTGGCTAATTCAATATTGTTGAATGTACATGAAGAGACCATTATAGCACTTATTTCAAAGAAATTGGAGATACATATCAAGCTAAATCTATAGTTAATAAAATATTTCTAATAAACAAGTTATATACCATCAAAATGGAGAGTGGTGGTTCTATATAGTTTAACACTTGAATTAATATTACTGAAGCATTTCAAATTTTAGGCCATAAGAATCATCCTTTTTTAAACATGGATTGCAAATAATTCTAAAAATTTAGAATTCTTGGTCATTAACATTATTTTATGCTACAATGTCATCCAGTGTATCATTGTCAATGTTCATATGTTATTTCAAGTATTTAATATTATCACCATCCTCATCTTGACCTGCATCATCTTCATCATCATTAAAATTTGACTGTAGACCATCTACATTGTTACCAGATGTATTTGGATCATCATTTTCTATACCATCCATATTGTTGTCTTCCATAACATCATCTAACTCTGGATTGTTGTCTTCTTGTGCCTAAACATAACCATCTTCAACATCATCATGGATGTTAATTTCTCCGATGCTCTCTAATCCCTCTCTCTCATTTTGTTGGCCATCATTTTTTTGCTCAGTATCCACTAATATTTCCTCAAATGCATGCCTTAATCTTGGATCATAATGTATGACAAATATCCATTTCGGGTCCAAAATATCTTCATAGAAAAATACATGTGCATGAACGACATACATATATTAGATGTATGTTATAACAATTTTATTGATTAATAAACACATGTATATATTTACAATAAACTATGAATTAATAGATTAATTATCACTACCGCTTCTTGTTTGAGTTAAAGAAACACCTACTCACAATGAATTGGTAGAACATAAGGCTCCTTATCCCCTGGTAGGAAGCATGAGGAATCTATAGAGAACAATCCACTATGGGTATCATGTCTTCGTGTCCTCTCAAATGCTTCATACCATCTACACTTAAAAATACAACATTTAAAAGAGCAGTAATCCAACTCAATAATTTCTTGTATTTTCCCAACCTATTGTAGATTCCCTTCAATTATATTCTTATCTTTTGAGCTTGATCAAATGGATTGCTTGAAGTCAACCATGATGCCACAATCGAAGGATCATATCTTTACATCTACACTTTCTACACGATAATTTTGACCATATGCCCACATTGCCTGATATTTCCTCACCTGTGAAAGACCATTTATTTGAGTGAAAAAAAATATAATGACAAATATTAAAATAGTTAATAGTGTCAAAACTATAAGGAAACAACATTTTGTAAAATTCCAACTATACCTTTCTTTCACATCCTCTAGACATGTTGATTTCATCTTTTGTTATGTTTGAATCTATACCTGCATCTTCTATTTGATTTTAAATTTGTTCAGTAACCCATTCTATTGTGCAATCTTTTCCCCATTCCCCAAGAAGATCAGTGGGAAGTTGAGTATTCCTTGGGTTCAATCTCTTAAACTGTCTCCTTGCTTTTATTACTTCTTTCTTTTTATCATACAGATCAATTCATTTGTTCATAAAGTTCATGTGGTACATAATGAACTTGTCGAGTATAGCACTTTTGTCTACACCTATTACATGTCAACATGTTTATTTCAAACTCCAAATTTCATGTTGTTAATTTGACAAATAAATTACAAAGTAAATTAATGATTGCAAGAAAAACAACCACACTGATCATGAATTTACTTACTAATTTCTACTTGAACACCATTAGATTGTGTTTTTTCTCCATCAACAATATCTTATGCTCATTCTTCATCCCAGAAGTGTGGCCCATCTTTAAAATCATTACCAAGGAATTCACATAGGAAGAAAAATGCTTCATTCAATGCATACCCTTCAACCATGCAACCCTTTGGATGTGTCTTATTTCAAACATATCTTTTTAAGAGTTTTCATATACCTCTCAAAGAAAAAAAAACCACCTTGTTGATATGACAACCGCCAATTCAATGTCATCGACTAGGTGTATAAGTAAATGGAATTTTAGGTCCATGAAACCTATAGGGAGCTCCTTCTCAAATACACATACAATTTATGCAATTTCCTTCTTCCATTTTTGCACTTCACATTCGTGGATCTCCTTGGAGGTCACCCACCTAATATAAGAATAGTAAATTAGCATGAACCTTTAGTCAAAAATTAAAATGCAATATAATATCTCTATGTCTCTCACACATGAACATTCCATATAACCACATACCTTGTAAATGTTGACAATTGACTTGTGGAATTCCTTAAGTCAACTGTAAGATAGGAATCCCCCCTAATTTCCAATGACATGATATGCTATCAAACGCATTTAGAAAAGGTCATTAGTAATTTTTTATCATACAACAAAATATCAAAATATATTTAGTACTTAATCAATGTTACCAATAAATGTTAAATGATGATATAAAATACCTTCATAAAATTATGAAAAACATGTGTTTTAAATCCTGTGATATGTCCATCAACTGTAAAAGCTTTAGCCAATGATGACCCATAGCCAGTAGGTATCCTTATTGAACGAATGGCATTTTTTAGTTGGTCTAGCCCTTTTTTTTTCAAAATCCATGGAGCTTCTGCATATATGTTTTATTTTCCCTGTTTGGCCACAAATTTTTTCTATCAATTTTGGTACCCGGAAGAGCAATATCTCTCCTCGAAGACAAGGTGTCCTCTTTTCCTGATATATGTTGAAATATAGAATCTGGGACATTTTTGAACATGTGCATAGGATCTAATAGGTGAGGTATTAATAGATCCTTCCAATAAGGGAGCTCATAAAATATGCATTTCCTTTTCATTTCTTCTAGCATATTAACTACAACTTGTTTTGGTTCTTCAATTAATCACCCCAGTCAAAAAAATCCTCCAAAGCTTTCAATTCAGCATCTTCATAATTCTTAAGCCAATCACCTGGATCCATAATCATGGGAGGGCCTCTATTTTCAACTTTTCCATCAAATTGATTCTTCAGGCGATTTCTAAACTTATGATCTAGTGGTAGAAAAACCTTGTTGTTTGCATAAATAAATTTATGTAGATCTTTAGAATACCGCCCTTGAAATTGTTTTGCAAATCTTGGAAATGCAAATATCCCCTTTTTTTGAAGCCCTGCAATTCAATAAGTAATGTTAATAACATCAAAAAATAGTATAAAACTACGTATGAAAGTTGGGATGAAAATAAATTATGAGTGTAAATACGTAAATATTTTATCTTACCAGAACAAACACCAAGTCTTGGGAAATCATGAATAGTCCAACATAGCACACCATACAACATGAAGGACCTATTTGATGGAGGATGCGATATGTCAGACATTCTTATGCCTTTCCATAGCAGTTGCATCTCATCAATAAAAGGCACAAGATAAACATCCATGTTTTTAACTTCATGTTTTCTTGGAACAATGAGAGTCAGCATAAGGTGCTCCTTTCTAACACTCATCCATTGGGGAATATTATATACTATTTGTAACACCCCTCCGTTTTGGCTCTTTGGATCAGTTGTGTTCTTCCTTGTTATGATTGTGTTTGACTATGCTTTGACTTTGGAACTGGGTTTCTTTTGACCGTTACCTGTTAAGCGTTGTAAACATTATATTTTGATGTTATGATATTTTATTCTGATGTTATTATTATTTCATGTTATGGATTAAATTAGCATGTATGTGAATTACCGATGCTTTATGCTTTGATTATACCATTGATGATTAGATGTGTCAGTTAGTGATATTATATTGGTGAAGGGGATGGGATCACATCACTCGCATGTGAGCGCCTTGTGATTCTGCGATTTCCTCTTCATGGTGTGTTTTAATATATTATATGCATGTTCGACACTCGTATTGTGTGCAGGATGCAGGTACAGGACATCGACTCCACCTGGTTCTACAGGTCTGAGCGTGTCCTTTGTCCAACGAAAAACGATTGGGAGATAGTAGCTAGGTTTTCTATGTCATGACATCACCCTAGCCATAGTGTGTCATCGGGTTGTTAGTTGGGATAAGTTATTTTCTTTGTTGTCTCTTCTCTCCTTGCTGCGTATTTAAATTTGCAAGATAAAGGGTGCTTGTTTTATTTAATTGCATTATCAAAATAAATAAATGAGTGACTATTAATTAATTAGTTAATTTAATTCAATCAATAAAATAATCTAATCATAGATTAGATTTATTTATTGATAAATTAAATTAAAATATTTGTGTTAGCATTATTAAATTTTGAGATCAAATCAAAATAGAAATTGCCTTGCATTCCTTTTTGAAATAAAATTTAAAAAAATGATTTTAAATGTAAATTGGTAAATTCAATTTTGTTGAAGAAAGAAAATTTAATTATCATTTGGGTTGCAAAAATAGATCTTTGTTTTAAATTAATATTGTGCAAATTACACTTGGAAATGGAAATTGTTTTATGAAATTGCAAAAATAAAATATCTTGTTTTAGCAATAAATTTGGTGGGTGAGTCCATTTTAGGTTTTTGACAAATTTGGGGGAAAAAAATGGCATAAGGTAATTCATTTTATTTTTGGAATTTTAATTGGATTTTGGTGGAGAGCTTGGAGGTGGCTAAAATTGTGGAATTGAAGGAGGGCTTGGAATTCTCCATTGTTGAAAGCTTCCAAATTTGGAGAAAACACAAGGTTCCATCATTCTTTCTTCTACTTCTTGTTTCATCTTGAATGGAATTTAAATGATTGTAAATATAGTTTTAGATTCAATGAAAATCCATTGAAATGCTCTCAAACTTGCAAACTTGTAGTTAGATTTGGAAATGGAAACCAAACAAGAAATTTACTCCAAAAAAAAAGAGGTGAAAATCAAAGAAAACTCTATTTCAAACTTAAATTTTGAAACCCATTTTGTTGTTTTGAAAATAATTTATGTTCATGAAATGGGTTTGGATTATTTTCACAATTTGAGTTTGAAATCAAAATCTGGGTATATATATTTCTTATATTTGAAAATTTTTGATTTTGGGTTCAACCCAGAAAATACCCTGTATTTTCACCATGGGCAAATGTAGGGATTATTTAAAAAATAAAATAAAATAAAATAAAATTTAAATTTTGTTTTGTTTTGTTGCTGTGGGGTGGGAGGTCAAACCCCACTGCCACACACGCAGGCCGCGGCCGAAACGGCCACGGACTGTGTGTACTACACACAGGATGTGGCCGGAACGGCCACGGACTGTGTGTTATACACACAGGCCACAACGGTAAGGCCACAGACTGTGTTAAACACACAGGCCGCAGCCTTTAGGGCTTCATGGCATTCCAAACGAAACTTTGGATTTCATTTTTTATGATTTATTTTACAATTATTATTTAATATTATATTAATATTAATATATAATAATATATTTATATATCATATTATATGTATAATATATAATATTATATATATATAATATATATATAATATTTAAATAATAAATTGTAGAGTGTAATTAAATTGCTTGATTAAGAGGATTGAAATATTTGATTAAATAGATATTTTTAATGGAATTTATATATATTTTAATGAATAAGGAATTTTATTGTGAAATAGGTTTTATTGAATAAGATAAATGCCTTGATTTATTTAAATGTTTTGAATATGAAAATAATAGGAAATTTAGAGTAAGTAAATTGATTTAAATGTTAGTTGAATGACTTTATTATTTAAGTGTTTTGATTATAGTTATAGTTGTGAAATTGAGAATCAATGAAAGTTTTATGTTAGTCAAATGATGTTAGTTAATAAATTGTTTGATTATGAATTGGTTGTGAAACTAAGGATAAATGAATGACTTTGATTTATTGCAATGACGTGGAATGAAATTTAGAGTTTTGATTAGATAAATGCAAGGAAGGAATACTGTGATTGACTGGATTTAGGAAATCCGAATATTAGTTTATTTAATTGCTTGAAGTACTTTTAATGTTTATTCATTCTTGCTCGATGTTGGGAGTATAGAGTCATTGTTTGAAGTCTTCCAGATAGGGGATTTGTATCCTGTTGTGGGTTGTCTTTACAAAGTCAACTTTTGATGTGTCGTGGAAAATGTGCATAATTACACCATGTGGATCACCCGGTTTTCACGAAACGGGGATTTGTGCCTCCTTGGGTATAGGAGAGGGTAATGTGATTTGTACCTCCTTTGGAAGGAGTGGGTTGTTGTATTTGGTTTCCTCCAATGTTTGGAGTAGGTTTTGTATTTTGGCTTCCTCCACTGTTTGGAGAGGGTTTTGACAATGTTTTCCTCCAGTCTTTGGAGTGAGTTTCCTTGTTTTGGTACCTCCTTGGATTGGAGAGGTCATGTTATCTATTTTCCTTTTTGTGGTTGTGTTGTTGATAGGAGAGTGGTTCTTGGTGGGGGTCTGGCACACAAAGGGGCACCAGGGTAACTCACCTAGAGTTTAACTAAGTGATAATTTAAAAAAATTAATGGGGATCTTTCACACTAATAAAGGTAACGGATGCCTCTCTCGTGAAGCAAGTGAATGATAACGCTCGAGATGAGATGGGACGCATAGTTTTGCGTGAGGGTCCGGCGGCCAGTAGAGGCAAGCTAGGGTAACCCAGGATGGGGGTCCGATAGCCTAGGAAGGTTGAGCCAGGGTAACTCATGGAAATTTATGCATGACACTCTTCCTATGTCGACAGTTAATCAGTTATTGTGTGATGTACATGATCATTGTTCTCTGGAAGCATTGTAATCTCGTGAAAAGTGATGTTGTAATTGTAGTGGTTAAGTGATATGTGATTGGTTAAGTGTCATTGTGATTGTAGATGTTAAGTGACCTTGTGATTGTAGTTGTATCAGTTCAACCATGTAATAGTCGTGTCTAGTGGTAGATGGTCTTGTGTAGGAATCCCTTGTTACTATCTCCTAGCACGGAGGGAGTGGAACCTTTTGGATTCCATGTGGTCGAGTGGCGTGCATCTTATCCATTGGTTCTTCTTCTTGTTCGTGTGATCGTGATTTCCAGTTGGAGAGCTCATGGGAATCAATTTCTTCTCATGCCTTGTCCTTTCAGTTGGTTATTGTATTTATTACCCCTCATTGTGATCGAGGTGGAATTTGTATTATGTAATCTTGATTATTGGATTTATCTCATTTGGGGAATGAGTGTTGTAATTATGTTGTAAACTGTAATATTGGAATCTAGTGGTATTTCATATTCTCTGATGTAAATTATCTTGCATGGAATGTATGCATTCTCATTTCCTTAAGTAATTAAATGTTATGATTCATTTCATGTATGTGATTTTGCGGGTTTATAGTAATCTCAACCTCGTAGCCTTAGGGGATGTTGGCAAAGTATAGTGAACTTGTATGTTAATGTTCTTAAACAAAAAAAAAAAAAAAATTGTTGCGTTTGGTTAGTGAATTGCAACTTCCCCTAGGGTTGTGTGGCGGGGCATTACACTATCAATCTAACTAGACAAACACTATAATTTGATCTCAAGAAAGAGAATGGGAACACTCCATCAATTGCAAGACCAAACCTAATACTATGGGGTTCATCTTTGAATTTTCTTGGTCATTTTTCCTCTGTGTTTTATTGCTTTAGATTTGCCTGGAATTCACATGAATCCATCTTTACTCTTGTTCTTTGCATGCTAGTCCATCAATTGTGTAAGTGACTTGCAACAAAAAATTCGTTAAAGTCTAGGTATAATTGGCATGTGATGTAAAACCTTCTTTGGAACTGTAGGACCTTGTACATATGTATGATATCTCTTCTCTTTGCATGCAGGGCATTCTACCTTGTTTTGATATTCATCTCTGTATAAAATGCAATCATTTTTACATGAATTAATTTGCTTATATTCAATCCCCAACTCAACCAACAATAGACGTGCCTCTCTACAAGTTGATGGCAACACATTCTGTGTAGGGAATATTTTAGTTTTTAGTGCCCTATAAGATTGCTAGGGATTAAATCAATTGAATGTTTGAGTTATGTTGAACATGTTTGATATGTCAATCTATAGTAGGAATGTTTATATACAATATATGGTTTTAAAATCCCCTTAAAGAAATATAAATGAAGTTGATGAATGTTTACGAATTATGTACACCAATTGACATTGCAAAGTAAGAAATAGATTTCAACTCACTTCAGTAGGGTAGTGAATCCTTTATCTGACCAACCAAATAGTGACTTGATTTCTAATAATATTAATGTGCATGCTAGTTTTGAGGTTCTACTTTCACCTAATTTGAACACGAGTGTCTTCGTTGCTTGCTTGATGGAGTCTTTTAGGTTGTTATCATCAACATTACATTGGTGGTAATTACCCCTGCTATCATCGTTATTATCAACCATATGTTCATTATTTTCATCATTTTTTCCATCCCCAAAGAAACATGTAAGTGTTTCATTCAATCCTTCTTCATGCATTTCATTTTCACTATCATGATCATCATCATTAAGGCTAGGTGGGATGTCATCAATGTATGTGGATCTCAACAGCTCTTCAAATTTCTCAGTTGGTAGTATTCTCTTCAATCTTGCTCTTTTCACCCTAGTATTGTTTAAAGGATGGTTTGGATCATCCCATCCAAATCTTAATAACCCAATTGGATCATGGGTATTAGTATGTGTTTCATCAACATCTTCTACCTATCAACAAACACAAACATTATTTAATGTTTTCCAACAATTGGATAAATAATAAATGTATCAATTTCACAAAAATATAATCAAATATGGCTTAAAAAATAAAAATATAAATTGTATGAACATATATACATCAATTGAATAATGGAGCATTATTTTATAGACTACCTTTTTTATACAATAATTTAAATAAAACACAATTTTGACAACATAGTTTATAAAACATTAGTCCACACTCATTTATTATTCTTTGGTTTTCTGCCCTTAAGAACATCCTTAGGGAGAGTTTTTTCTTCACTTTTCTTTCGCGCAAGAGTGCGCTTTAAGAAGGGTAATCAATCAATAACTCATCCCCAATGGTAAGGTCCATAATAGCATCAACCATTATCAATCTATCAACCTCTCTTTCCATATCTCCATCTTTATTATTTATAACCTCAACAAATTGATAATTCTGCCCTTAAGAACATCCTTAGGGAGAGTTTTTTCTTCACTTTTCTTTCGCGCAAGAGTGCGCTTTAAGAAGGGTAATCAATCAATAACTCATACCCAATGGTAAGGTCCATAATAGCATCAACCATTATCAATCTATCAACCTCTCTTTCCATATCTCCATCTTTATTATTTATAACCTTAACAAATTGATAATTCGGTCTTACAGTAGGGTCCCTTCCCTTACTACTATTTATAAATCCCACAATATTTTGTGTGTGTATACACGTCCATCTATATACATAAGATGACATCTATTCATTTCTTTTCCACTTTTCAATTGGAGACGACGTGTATACATATTTGAATTTAGACCATATGCTAACATGCTAGGCTTATATTCTACTATCCTTCTCCATTCACCACTATAATATGATGAACCATAATATGGCATTAATCTCCTAGTGGTTTGTTTTGAATTGTTTCTATGTTTAGATCCCACATGTACATTTTGGACAATAAAGAGACCTAGATTCGCTCCATGAATATTGGAGGGTTGTATCATGTAGTTGTATCCCCAAAATTGAAACACCTCATACACTCTAGGTAGTTGTTGATCACTAGGCCAAGAGCAATATAGTCGACGATCAAATGTCTCTTTGTAAATTGATCTCAAACTCAGGGGAAAGTCATCATCTCCATCACATTCATCATCATAGGGTATGTAGTCCACCTTCTCCCTATCTTTAAGAAAATTATGCACATTTAAACCAATTTTTGTTTTGTTACTTGTTTTCATCAATTCCTCATCTTCCGATCTGGTATATTGGCACATATTTTTGTTAGATGTATCATCTGATAAATGATCATTTCCCTCTAGGCTGGAAGTCAGTGATCTAGGAAACTTTAAACCAAGAACTTTATCCTACAAGTATCCATTAAAAAAATAGTTATTTAAATAATATAAAACATTGTTTAAACGAAGTAAATATGTTATTTATATCAAATTGGAAAATTCCTTACCACAATTCCTATTGGATTTTAATCGATTGTAGGAGTCATACTATTGACTAGAAGCTCATCATTTATGTAATGTCTTTGTAAAATTGCTCATTTGAATTGTTTCTTTCCACGACATACAAAACATCCACAACAACAATTTTCTCTATGTATTCATCCCATGTACTATAGTCCTGACCAACCTCTTGTTCAGTGAAATCATTTATCGTGACTGCAGGATCCATTGTCATATCCTCTTCCATCCACTGTCATCTATGTGATTTAACAATTTTAGGTCCACGTCCACGTACATATCTTCTTCTTTTACTAGTTGAACGCTCAGGCTCTGCATTTGCTCCCATCTCCATCTAAAATAATCAACAACATGCATTAATTTATGTCAAGATTGGATAATACATTATAAATTTCAATAATACTATGAAAAAAGATGGACGCATCACAAAATGCCATCAGATCATTTTTTCCTATGTTAAGTCAAAATTTGAGTACCTAATGTCCTGCTTCGTCCATTGTGTCCTCATTTGATATGACATGATCTATTTCCATGGCCTTGTCTCACCCCAATAGTACAAAACATAGTAAATAATTTTTAGTACACCAATTATATCATTTCAACGAATATGCTATCCAACACAAAACCTCACTTTAGTCATATATTTGACATATTGTTATCATTTTTTGGCCATCTTAATTTTCAAACTTGTCCCTTGATCATAGAATCACATTTAATCACCATTCCTATGCATTTTCAACCAATAAGTTTGACCTCAGAGGTCTCATGGACAAACAAATGACTTTATCTACTCTATGTTGTAGCATTTGTGAATTTATAAACACCTTCCTCCTTTGGTTGAGGTCGCTTTCTCTTCTTACCTCTATTGTATCTGTATATTTTGTTGTCATATCTATTTCCACCCACTTTCCTCTCTGCAATTTAGTAGATCTACGTCATCCACACCCTCTCTCCATGGCCTCCTCTGGATCCTATAATACACAACAATGACAATAGTCACATAACAATTGTGCACCAAGAGAATATTGTTGAAATAATCTTGTTAATACGCTCGCTTTTCATTAAGACAGACTATGAAAAACAAAATAGGGCATTGCAACATTTTGCTCTTCACAAAAAGTTTACATGCGGAATCTTGACAACTAGAGCTCAAATCTCTCTAGGAAGCATGCAATACACATAGAATGTTGATGCAATGTCAATGTCACATGATAATGATTTAGTTCTCATAGATGTTTTTTCATAATTCCCCAATAAGCCCTATATCAAAGATGATAGTAATGAATTAGGGTTTGTCCTTTTATACAAATCTATAACATGCAATTTGAAATATTTCACACTTTAGATGACCCAACTAGTTGTATAGGGTGAACATGGGCCCATTTAAATGTTAATTTAAAAGTTTAGGGGTCATTTATGAGTTCACAAATCTAACCTCTATTAGTTTTGCACCCACAAAATTGACATGGGATAAGTAATAGATAAAATAGGGAACCATGATTGCTCCCTTGGAACATATGAAGATGAAGTCAATTTAGGATCAATTTATTTATCAACTTCCAAGCAAAATACATCATTTTTTATTGTTAGGCGCTAAGTTAGGCGCACTTTGTGCTAAAATAGATCACATTGAGGGCTAAAAGTTGGCGCTAAAGTCGGCGTTAACTACGTCGACTATAGCGCCAACTAATGAATTGAAAGAAAAAATTAAACACTTCCCATGTCAAGGAAGAGATGACAGGAGAAAAACTCTGTGCGAAGGAAGAGAGGAGAAAAAAGGGAAAAACAACATGAAGGAGGGCTACAAGCAAGTAGATTAGAAATTCGATTTAGTTTGTGACACCATAGGTAAGGTTACAAAAAAAAATTTCGTTCCCACAAATATTTTTGTTTTGATTAAGTGGTGAGGATTGTGAATATTGTGTTTTTTATAGGAGAATCATTCAAGTCTTGTGTGGTTGCAAAGGAGGAGCATAAAATTGTAGACATTGCATTATTTCCTTTGCATCCAAGAGTAGTGAATCTATAGTTTAATGGGCTTGCTTTCATTTAATTTATTTGATTGGTGGCTTGCTTTCATACCACAAAAAAAAACTTTCATGCCACAAACTGGACGAAAACTTTCATACTTGACACTGTGTACTTCATTTGCCTCCACAAACTGGACAAAAATAATTTTCCCTAGGTCGTCTCAAAATTTCAAGCAATAGAGGGAAGAGAGAAAAGGGAGAAGATTCTGCCCACAATGAGGTAATTCAATGTCAATTAATAAATTTGTAAATGTTTCCATTGTTTCTTTCATTTTTAGTTTTTAGTTTTTTATTTTTAAATTTAAAAGAATAAATTTATTATATATATAGGGACATGAGGCTGACAAAGATAAAGAGGCATTGGCTTCCATATTGGGGGTAGAGGCAGTGAACAAATTGGATGTTGTGGACTTGAAAATGGCTTGCTAGATACATAGAAAAATGATCTAGTGAAGCCCCTCAAACATTGCAACCAAATCAACTATGTCAAAGGGAATCAATTGATTCCCCAAGCAGTCTTGGATAGAGCAAAAGATCCAAGAGGAAATCAATAACATTAAACTCTAGGAATGTGAAATAGGGACCAGAGACTTCCAATGTCCCAACCACTCCTGGTACATAGACTTCTTCCACCACACCATGTTTTGCATCTTGCAATGGTAGCTATGATACCAAGATAGAATACGATGTGGTTTCAGGCAAAGTCTAAATGACAGATGTTGGGAAAATGTTTTTGAATAGGTTGAAGGAATCATGCCTTCAACGGTTCAAAGACCATCTACATTTTCCATTCTCAAAGATACCCATGCACCTGCAAAAAGTAGTTATCCATGACATGGAGACTGAATTTGGCACAGGTTGGTCTATAAAGAAGATAAAGCTATGAATGTCTAAAAATTGCAAGAGATTTCAGTGCAACCAAAAAAATAAGATAAAAAAATCCCTCTTGAGCTAAGGCTCAAAAAAGGGCTAATTGATGTAAGTGTGAAAGTATGGAAAGAGCTTGTAAATTCATATGAGAAGTTTGATGCACGAAGGAAGTCCAGTGAGGAGAGTACACGTGTATTTGAATTTGCTCATAAGATTATATCAAATTTATTAAATGATTTTTAAATTTTATTTGTGCATAGTTAAATTGAATTAGTAAATGTTTCAGGAGAATGCCTCCAAGGCTACAATTGAAAAACTTCCTGCCACACATCACAGTGGCCAAAAAGGTTTATAGGCCTTAATTTGTACATTTGTAAGTATATTTAATATGTTAAATGATATATTTTTTTATTTCCTAGGAAAAAGTAAATGATTGCATATTATTTAGTTTAACTAGTCCATGTGCCATGTTTTGACAAAAGGAGAAATATGGCCAACATCCAAAGCAATTTGAAAAGGAAAAGTTACAAAGCAAAAAGTGGGCCGATTTTGTAATCTGGATGGAGAATGAGGTATCAATAGTTGACTTTCAATAACTTAGTTGGATATTGTTGTGTTAATATGTCAATTTTCATGTCTTGTGTTGAGTTGTTTATTGATGGATAGGATGAGTTCTAAAGTGCTTCTCTATTGGCCCTAGATCCCACTCAATTGTCCCATTATTTCATGTTGAGGAAAAAAATATTGTTTTCCTTAAAGGGCAGTGGGTGACATTCATGCCTTATTTTCATCACATCTTTTAATTAATGACCATGGTCTTTTAATATCTCCTAAGTGTCCTCATTTAAGTTATGATTTGTATCATTTGAGTAACTTAGTCCCATGCTGATTTGATTTATATTCTTTTCTCTCAAACATGGTATGTCAAGGAGTGCTTCCTTGAATTCATGTAGCCATTCTACTAAGTGATCCACATGCATCTTTTCCATCCTTCCTCGCGATGCTTCCATTATGTTAACATGTAAGAATGTTTTGATGCATCTTGGTAGGCATCTTATAGATCTAACACATCGTTGTAGTCTACATAACTTGGCGTAGCTAACCAACCACTTAATTAATCCATCTAATTTAAAAGAAGGCAATAAATTCATGTCTTCCAAATTAAAAAAACTCAATAAATAAAGAAATCAACAGTAAAAAAACTTGCAACATGATCTGATCAACATAGAGAAGTGTGTAATACTAGACTTCTTAACATTCAAAAGATAAATGGAATGTCCTTAACACCTAGTAGAGCTATCCAAAAAATCTAACTAAAAACATGAACGTGCTCCTGCACACAATGGCCTAATGGCTAGTTGTCATAGAAGTGAAATTACCGAAGTAACAACACTGATCAAGTTAACATATATGCATCATTTGCATAAACATATAAACCATTTATGTGAATAAATAAATGGTAGAAGGATGTAGATGAACTCAATTCATCTGGCTTTATGCCTCTTGGTAGGAATTTCTCTTGAATCTCTAATATTAGGTGCCTGAGACTTCCCTGTAGTTTTAACCTTTTGTCGCCACCTTTCCTCTTCACTATCAGACTTTTCTCCTTTTTCCTTATCTACATTTTTGGCTTCAGCTTCTAATTCACCCAATGTCTTACCTTTCTCCTCTTCAAAATCTTCTTCTTCTTCTTCTTCGTCCTCATCTAACTCCATAAGAGATTCATCTTCTGAACCTTCCTCATCTGATTCTGATTTCTCTTCTACATCATAGGGTTCATATCCTTGATCTAACTCTTCTGAATTATCAGAATCAGAATCACTAGCTTCCATATTCAAAAATTCCCAACCACCATATTCAATAAATTTATCTGGATCATCAGTAATAGTCTTGAAAATTGGCTGCTAGTTCAAGTTCATTTTGCTTTCATAATACTTTATATCCATGGAGTTCAACCATTCCTTGATGCCATCAAGCGAAGATTGAGGAATAGTGTCAATGCAGAGTACATCCCACTTGAAGTATTTGAAAACAATAGCCATATCAAATTCCTTTTTCCAAAGTCCTACTCTCTCGAGGTTAACAATCTCAATCTCACTAATAGTGATTACTAAGAAAGGTAATTCTACCAACTCTACCAAATAGTTTACCGTAGGAACAATAAAAGTAGAGGCTTTGAAAGGAACTCCATGAAAACCAAGCTCTCTAAATGGTATATCAAACTCTAGTTCAAAATATTTTAGATGAGGCTACTCCCATAGCTCTCTTACTCGCTTGACAAATCCTTGAAACTCTGCATTGATTTTATTTTTCTTGTCCCTCTCTTGATGTTCTTCGTCAATTTCATCAGGATCATACATTGACCTTCTTTCCCCTCCTAAAGTTTGGACCATATCCATTACCTCCACATAAAATTGGACATCCTTGGTCTTCTTGGTTCCCACCATGATATGGTTATGCAAATGAAAATGAAGCAAAGTAATCATCTCCTTCTCCTTTGGATGGAAGAATGCATGCTTAATGTTTTGATACATGATAGCAACTCTCTCTTCTACTCTCATGGTTGAATACCGAAATCCATTATGGTGGGCCTCTAGAGTTCCAGTCATCTTTCTTCCTCTTCCACCAAATGTTGGCCTAATCCACAAGTCTGCTAGCCTAATTGGCTTTGTTTTTGAAAGCTGAAGTTTCTCATGAGTCATGAGTGTAGCTCTCTCTGCCTTTTCAGACTCTTTCATTGCTACAGATTGTCTGTGGGATTTGATCATTTGTACCACATGGTTGATGTGCTTTGATTCCTTGGATCTACAGGAAATTTCCTTAACATAAATACTGGTAGGAATTTCAATGTTGGCATGTAGTTGGCATTAAAGCCGATACTTAGAACATTGAAAATTATCCTTATATAAGAATTCCCTCCATATTTTTGTCTTGTAACAATCTTGATGGTGGCTACATGAAATGGAACCATGATGCCATATATGGGTACCAGAACAACATCATTTTTTCATATCAACCTGAATCATGAGCTCTTTAGAAATGGGGATATCATCCAATTTTTTGTAGGAAACCATCTTAGTGGATGGCTTGGAAGAGCCATGTCCATCTCCTATACCAATTCCCCCTGCAACCAATCTTCTTGCAGTCTCCTCATTCTTTTTCCTTGCAAGTTTTGCTTGGTATTGTCCACGCTGCTCTTCTTTAGTCATCTCCTGATTATCAGATCGTAAGGTTTCCTTGGAGATGCCTAATTCTCCTCCATTTACCTCAGCCTTGGGTTTTTGTTTCACTTCCTTGTCTTCTTCATCATTGTTAAATGAGTATGCAACATTAGTGTATACTTTTGAGCTAACCCCAGTTGCATTTTTAGGCCCTTTATCCTTAACAACCATAGTGTTAGCAAGGAGCAATGAATAATTCTATGTTTTGGGGTTACCAGTTTGCAACTGCAAATTCTGAAACCCAAGTGATACATTAAAATCCATTCCAACCTTCACAATTTTGTCATTTCTTGAATTCAAACTTAAACCAGACTCTCAAAATTTGATCCCTATTCCTGTTCCTACAGACTTTGTAAGATGAGGCAAAAGTTCAAGGCCATCTCTTTGAACTACCTCCATAGCTACCTTATATTAACATACATGAACATGATATGATTATACACATGAAAAGGTCACTTAAAAATAGTATAATAAAAGTACAAAATGTCCCGAAGAACTATTCTTTGTATGCTCAAGTATTGTTGCATGTCATAGCTTGCTTACAAACAAAAAACGAAACCATAAATGTTAACTCTCAAATACGGGGACATATAGACTAGTTAATTCTCAAAGAACCTTTGAAGCATATTACAATGCCAAAATGTCCTAGAAAAATATCCATTTCTAAAATATAGGAGAAGAAGATATATAGACCAATTAACTCTCAAAGGATCTTTGAGGAAAACATAATCATATATAGCACAAAATGCAAAGGGTTGGCACTTAAGGTTATGTAATAGAATTTACAGTTGATAGTTAAATTGTATAACAATTTTTTTTATGATCTTTACTAACGTTTATTAGAATTGTTGCATGTTTTACATCATTGGAATAACATATTAGCTACAACTCTTTTGAAATTTTATTATGGTATGTGCACTTTGATATGATGTAATATGATTATAGTTTCGTCTCATATGCTGTAACATCAGATATATAACAAAAAATAAATTATTTCATGAAATAAATAATAACTTTCATTTTAAATGTTTTTCTTTGCAAAACAAAGGTCTTCCAAAAGATCAAGATGATCCTCATCATGATATAGATCCATAAAATATTGCTTTTGTTGGTATAGATCATATGGCAGAGGATGATGATGATGCAGATATAGAAGACACCGAGGCTGATGAAAATGATGATGATGATGATGATCACAATGGTGATGATGATGATGAGGCAGTTGTTGGTAGTAGCCAGTGACATTCATGATCATATAGACTGCATCATGGATCATTGTTGATATATCATTATGATACCTCTTTTCATGGTTACTATCATATTTATCATTTTCACGGCCTACAGTACCATATTATTGAGTTGTATCATATTTACATGTATCATTTTTACTTATATCATTTAGACATGTATCATCTTGACTTGTATCAATTTGAGTTACATAATTTATCATTTTTACTTATATCATTTGTACATGTATCATTTTGAATTATGTCGACTATTGGACATGTATCATTTTGACATGTTATTGATTAACTAGCATATTTGACTTTCACTTATTTTAGTTATATATGATGATGATCTTATCAGTATTGACTTGTCAATTTATATATATTAAAAGTGGTCGATGATTTTTGGATGGATATTTATTACGTATGATGATTTTAATTTACTGCTCAAGATGGATGTTGTCAAATTCAATTAAATTATAGATATTTGACTCACTTTTTTAATTATAGATGATGATCATGTTATAATAATTATCTTGTTATTTAATCATATGAGTTAAATAATTAAATTACTTACTCTATAATCATATAAATTATTTAAGAGACGTGATATATTTAACTAATTAAATTGAAATAAAACATATTAAATTAATAAATGGAAGCCAAACAAGAAGCATTTTTAGAAGCAAAAAAGGAAGCAACAATGGAAGCCAAAATAGAAGCAAACCAAAAGCAATCTTGGAAGCAAAACTTAGCATTATCTAGGAAGCAAAAACAAAAGCAATTTGGGTAGCAAACAAAGAAGTAATAATGGAAGCAATTTTAGAAGCAACAACATATGCAATAATATAAGCCATATTAGAACCAACAAAAGATGCAAAAATGGAAGCAAATCTAGATGAAACAAGCAATGTTATATCGAAATAAAAATTGGAAGAAAAATGGAAGCAAAACTAGAAGCAAAATTGGAAGAAAAAATGGAAGCAAAACCGGAAGCAAATTTGGAAGCAAAACGGGAAGCAAAACTGGAAGAAAACCTGGAAGCAACACAAGAAGAAAAACCAAAAGCAAAATCAGAAGCCAAACTAGAAGCAACAAAAGACCTCATAATGGAAGCAAAATTGGAAGCAACAAAGGACGCCATAATGGAAGCAAAACTTGGCGTCAATTAGGAAGCCAAAAAAGAAGCTATTTTCAACGTCATACTAGAAGCAAAATAGGAAGCACAACTAGGAGAAAAACTAGAAGCAACAATGGGAGCAGACATCGAAGCAAAATTGGAAGCCAAATTGGGTGCTAATTTAGGGGCTATTTCTTACATTAAATTGGTCTCGCTTCCCGGTGCTATTCTCGACGCTAAATCTAATGCCGAAGTGAACATGTAGTTTGGCGCCGAGTTTTGGGCCGTGAGATGTATCCAATGATGAAATCATATGCACTAAATTCCAGTGCTAATCGCCTATTTTGTTGTAGTGGAAGCTTGAAATATTGAATATGTACAAAGAAGAGTTGAAGAGGCAATTACTCACTATGATAAATAGCAATGCAGGATTTCTAGCTTTAGCATTTGGTCAACTATTGTGTACTAGGAAGCCTGAAATGCAACAAAAGGTTCTTAATATCAATTCATTTGGCTAAAAATAAAGTTATTCTAAGGCCATTAAGCAGATTAGTAGGTATTCGAAAAGAAGAAAAAAATAAACGAGCATAATTTTGTATCACTCACATTGATCAACAACAATGCAAAATCTGCATAATACCATGGAATTGGAAATCCTATGTAGTCCACAGTCTACCAAAAATAAAACCATATTAGTTGAGCAATGGCAAATGAATTCAACAATAGCAAGATGACTATGTATAAGCAAATAAATCAATCAATGTTGGTAGTAATCTTGTTATACTTTTCAACTCCAATTATGGTTTGAGCTTAGATACATATATGCATACACATAGACATATGCATATACAAATATACATAGACATGTACGTACATATACATATACATATGTATATATACATATATGTAATTATGCAATTTTGGGACTTCTAAGCAAGTTGTACACTATCAATTTGTAAACAACAAAAACTTTGCCAACTAAAAAGGTATTATTCCTATGCACTCTAGGAAGGGAAACTGCAAAATGCAGTATGCAAGAAAATTTTGTGCTCTCAAGCCCTAACAAGCAACAATTTTACAATGCCCAAGGCAATCTAACTATCTCACAATCTAAGTAGCAATAGTGGTTCAAGGTCCATGGAAACTATGCTCTCCCAAATTCTTGCATTAAGATTGTATTAACAAAGTTATAGTTTCCTTGATACACTTAAAAACATAGGCATAACTTTCAAATATAGGGTCTGGTGAATGATTATTAGTAGCTCGAACAGAGTAGCAGTGATCACCATTGATGCCTAGATAATCATGCCATCTTTCTAAACATTTTTTTCTTATCACATTTGATTCTTGTGGTGAAATAGGGTCTTTTACAAACAATTGGAAGAAAATGATCAAGTGCTTTTATGTATAAATTCAAATGAAAGTGAAATATTCATTGAAATATGCAAATACTAAGTAAAATATCTTTGTCAAACAATAGTGAAATAATATAGAAGCACAACATAACAGTAGTGGGTAAAGCACAAAGTAAGACAAGCGAAAAGTGCAAAGAGAATATTGTTGCAAAGAATAGCACAAGAAAATAGGTTTTATACGTGACTATAACTTTAATTTAGTACATTTTCTATATTTAACCAGAATAATTCTCTTGCAAGAAGAATAGGCTATGACAATATAAAATACAAACAAAGTAGAGACTGAACTTACAAATGTACACCATAGTTCAATAAACTAACCATGAGAAAATATATCAATCAATTTTGGCACCAATATTGCTATACTTTTCAACTTCATGTATGGTTCTAGCATTCATACATATATGCATACACAAAAGCATATGCATATATATATATATATATATATATACACATACAAACGCATATATATATATATATACATACAAACATATATATATATATGCATACACAAAAGCATATGCATATATATATATACATACAAACATATATATATATATACATACAAACGTATATATATATATACATACAAACGTATATATATATATACATACAAACGTATATATATATATACATACAAACGTATATATATATACATATATACATACAAATGTATATATATACATATATACATACAAATGTATATATATACATATATGTATTAATGCAATTGCAATCTTGCAACTTCTAAGCAAATACTTCACTATCAATTTGTAAACAACAGAAAATTTTCCAAACAGAAAGGTATTATGCTTAAATTTCTATTTGGTCCAAAAAACCAATGCACATTGTGCAACATAGAAGAACAAAATAATACTATGCCATGTCTATGTTCTATGGGAAGGGGCACTGCGAAATGCAGTATGCAAGAAAAATTTATGCTCTTAAACCCAATTTCTACAGTCTCTACTTTCTGACCATGAATTCCATCCTACCAAAGTTTTCTTCTTTATCACATTTCATTCTTGTAGTGAAACAAGACCGATTACAAACATTTGCAAACAAGCAACCAAGTCCTTTTATATATAGTTTCAAGTATAAGTGAAATATTCATTCAAATATGCAATTACCAACTTGACAAAATATCTTTCTTGAATGACATTGTAATAATAAAGAGGAAGAACATAACAATAATCAAATACTTGCACAAAATAGCACAGGGAAATAGATTTCGTGCATGATTATAATTCTAATTTAGTAGATCTTTTATACTTAACTAGAATAATTTTCTTGCAAGAAGAATAGGTCATGATTATATAAATTGGGGATAATAAAGAGATTGAACTTAAAAATTTAGGCCATAGCTTGTTTTAATCTTGATCCCCTATGATTCCACTTACGTAGCAAATGGTTTGAATGACAATTGCCACCAAAAAACAATAAATCACCTATCAATCTCAATAATAAATAGGAAATCTCTATAACAATGTATTCCAATTTCCAATGCTCAACGCTAGCATTAGTTTTAGAAAAGGCATATGAAATACTATGAACAATGCCACCTATCCACATAGACATGTGTAGTGAAAACATGTGTAAAGTAAAAAACATTGGTAATGCATAAGCCTATCACAATTAGGTACGCAACATTGATTTTTTTTACAATTTTCTCATTGGCTGCTGGTATTTTCCTCATGGTTTTGTCAATTTCTAAATTTTTTTAATAATAATTATTGTAGGAAGCTTTTCTATTGGAAATATTTCATGATTTTCTTGGTATAGTCGTGTCTTTGCATGCACTCTTTCTGGGGATGCGTGGTGTTTTAAGCAATACATTTACATTTACTATTTGTGACTTCTCATTCATTGTGAGTAGACTGAAGTGTAGTTGTCATTAGTGGTTTGTGGCATGCAGTTTTAAGTCTTTCGAGCAAATTATTATTTGCATTGTTTTTTCATTTGCTCAAATCCATGGTAAATCAAACATATCTTGAACAGATAGGCATTCTTCAATGTCTATCACTGTTTCATGAATACACAATAAATTTGGATTAGGAAAATACAAAAAGAGCACCAAAATATCAAAAGCCAATTATGAAATTGCAAAAACAAAGATTAATCCATAAGAACATTGATTGATAGGGAACAACACAGATTAAACCATTGTAAAATTGTAGGAAATGACTAAGACAATGAAACATGTATCTGTTTAGAGGGTTTATGTCTATTCTATTGGAAGTTGAAAACAAGCCATTTGTAAGTTCCTATATCTTTTGCAATGTCATTTTATAGTTTTTTACATGTCTACATTTTATAGGTTAATGTCTATTGTTTGTTGATCTTTTCATCTTGTGCGTTAATCTCTATTCTTCCCTATCATTGAATGCTTTTATGGATTAGTCTTTGTTCTTGACTAGAAGACTTAACACCGTAATCCATTAATGCCATCTTCTCTCCTAGCCATTGTAAATACATCTATTAAATCAAAATGAAAATTAGGTCTAAGTAATTGGGAAATGTTTGGACATAAAATCATTAAATCTATGTTTGTTGAAAGAGTTTTTCTATTGTATGGGAAGTGAAAGATGAGGCATTTGTAAGTTTGTATGTCTTTTACAATGTCATTCTATATGTTTTTTGCATTCTTGAATTTTATGAGTTAATTTCTATCATTTGTTGTTGTTTCCATTTGATGTCTTAATGTCTATTCTTTGCTATCCTTGATTGTTTTCATGGGCTAGTGTCTATTGTTGGGTTAAATACTTAACACTGTAATTCATTAATGTCAATTTCTCTGCTAACAATGACTAAGTATTAGGCCTAGGTTAGTACAAAATGTCTCTATATGAAATTAGTTCAGAAATTGACAATGTTTTATTTCTATCACAAATATTTTATAGCTTTCTAATGTTATTGGATAGATTCATGTCCTGGCACCGAGTGTTCCTCTCAATTTGTGTTTTTTTGACAATGCCTTTTAGCATTTTCTAGTCACTAATTTTCACTTATTGTCATGGATTGAAATGCAGTCAGCATTAATGGTTTTCTGGTACACATGCATGCCAACTGAAGTTTGACATAGTAAATGAAAATTAGGTCTCGCCAAAATGCCAAAGCTATCATTGTAAAATCTCTAATATTTCATAAATATGCAATGTTCTCTTGTTGTGGACACGAAGTACTTATTTCAGACTATGTTTGTAATCTTCTATCTGGTTTCTTCATTCAATTCATTAGAAATGGAACTAATATTTTCTCTACATGCATGCATGCAAGCTACATTTCAATTTATTAATTGAAAATAAAATTCAGATCCAAATAAGAGCAAAGTGCATCAATATAAGTGTTGTGCCTATAGCACACACACCCCCTTCGAAACGGGGACCCTTTCTCTTTTCAATTTGTTGGGTCACTTTTGTCGCCGCCTTGTTTTGTGTGCCCCTTATTTTTGAGTCCTAAGTGGTCAAAAAGTCTTAGAAGAATCATCTTGAGTTGACCAAGTTTTGCTACCCTCAAATTTTCAAAGCCTTAGGACTTTGTGGGATTTCCCTAGTTGATTTCCTTCATGCTTTAAAGTTTTCGTCCTCTAGGCACTATGGTTCAACCCATGTGGGCCGCTCTATACGGAGCGCCACCTTGCTTTCATCATTTCAAATGGATAGCTCTATGTGTCCTCCCACCCGTGGGACCCGCACCCTCCTGTGTCGTTTCCGATTGTTGGCCTACTTGCCGACCATGTCCGAGGATCCATCCACTCTGCAGACTCCGCCTTTCCTGCCACCCTTCTTGAAACGTGCATTCTCACCAATTGCAGCCGCCGCCGTATCCGCATTAATGGCATGCATTAAATGTTAAAAGGTCTATAAATAGCCCATGTCGAGTTGTCATTTTCATGGTCAGGAATTCCCAGATTTTGTCAGAGCCTCTCGCCAACGCCGTCGTCATGCCCATCTAGCTCCTTCGCTGATTTGAGGTCTTTTCTTGTTGTTTCTTCATCGATTTTGTTTAGTTGTTCAGGTTGGTTTTCCACCACCAGGTCATACTTTGAGTTTTCTTCAATTTTCATGAAAGTTGCTAAGTTTTGGTAGGAGAAAACTAAGAAACTAGCTAGAACCAACCTCGGCAGTCAAAACCCATATATTTGAATCTTGAGAAACCTTTGAAAACCTTCATTGGAGGCTTGTCGGACTTGGACCTCTTGTGGTTGTTCTTGAACTAGGGTGTTCATGCCATGTAGGCCCGCAACATGACCGTCATCGTCGCCTTTCCCCTAAAACATTTAAACTTCAAAAAATTGGCGAATTCCTTCATCAAACCCGCCTTCGTAGGAACACACCCCTAATCGGCCATCCTGAACTTAGCTAAAGTTTATAAGCCCAAAATGGAGATCCTTCGGCCCTCTCAGGTCCGATAGTGCGGGCCTCTACCTACGAAATTCCCTTTGAGCTTTTTTGTTCCAAACGACTATCTGATCACGTCCTCCCATTAGATGGATCCTGCCCCAGTCATCGCCGATCAAACTTAACCACGCCCAAATTCCTAAGTCCTAACTCATTGCAGAGTTCTCCTTGCGGACTTCCATTTGCGGATTTCCACCCTAGTTTCATTGTTTTGAATGGCCTTCAAGGCCCATCTATCTTCCCAGCAGACCCCGCCATCAGGTCTGTCATCCGAGTTAAAACAAAGCAACTTATGCAATGCAGACCTTCCATTGCGGGTCACCATTAACCTTTCACCGCCATTTTCCTGGCCATTCAAAAATGACAAAACCGTGGCGTCTCTCTACTTGTCGGGTCTCGACCCCGCCATTGTCATTCGATCTCCCAGTACCAAAATTGACTAAGTGTTGGCCCTTGTGCAGGCCTCTCATTGTGGACTTTTGTCCACTGGTCGTCATGGCGAGTTTT
This sequence comes from Sequoia sempervirens, assembly GCA_007258455.2. Lineage (NCBI taxonomy): Eukaryota > Viridiplantae > Streptophyta > Pinopsida > Cupressales > Cupressaceae > Sequoia > Sequoia sempervirens. The sequence goes on along the minus strand of VDFB02353493.1, from coordinate 223,935,557 downwards.
TCATTCCAAACGGCCTCGGACATCCATCTTTCCACCCCGTGGAACCTATGCTTGTTGCCTCTGTCCGAGGAAAACAATGAAAATAACCAAGTAAAAAGACTTTGCGGACTGCCCCATGCGGGTGGCCACCTACGGATGACCGCTCTATCATCGCAATGCTAAACGACCATGGGCTCTCATCGGCCCGCTCCATAGGAACCAACCCTGCTATTTCCCTTTGACAATTTTCTAGTGAACAAACAAATGACACCTAGGCTGCTTGCGGACCCAATAGTGTGGGTTTTCTTCGGCGGACTTCCATCCCGCCTCCACCATTCCGAATGGCTATCCTCTAGCGCCTTCTCACACCTTCTAGCCCGCACTCCTCCAAATGGTTTGAACTTTAGTGACTAAGTGGAAACCATCCATCAAGTCTACAGATCCTGCATGGCGGGATGCCGCCTGCAAAACGTCGCTCTACCAGCGTCATTTCAACGATGATGCACCAAATGGCCAATAGACTTCTTGCACCCGTATTCCATAGGCCCGCTCACTTAAATGACCAATCTAATGACTCCAAAACTGCAAAGTTGATTTGACCCATGTGCCTAAATGGCCTGAATTTCCTAGTGGACCCCACTTTAATGCCAAATCTTGATGCGGGTAGAACCTTGTGGGACGTTGTGCCCTAATTGTCATCTCTTTTGCAGCTGCCTCTAGAACAACTGCTAGCCCAAGGAAGTCCACATCCCTGGGCCCACATGGCCATAACTTCCCAAAACGAGTGGCCAATGCTGATCTGAAAGAGATGTTAAGACCT
>VDFB02353493.1:223834749-223934658 GCA_007258455.2 Sequoia sempervirens | reverse complement strand
GTGTGTATGTACTAAACAACGCAAATAGTCCTTTGCTTGAAAGTTTCAAAACTCAATACCATAATCCATTAATGCCAACTACACTTGAATCTATTCATAATAAATGAAAATCAAACCTAGGTAAATGCAAAATGCAAAACACACATACAAACATATATACACATATAAATACATATATATACGTACATACATATATGCACACACACACACATGCATACACACATATACATATGTACATATACAAATATATATATATATAGATACATGTTTTTTGCAATTTCCTCATTGACTTTTGGCATCCTGGTCATGGTTTTTTATTTGTCTAATCCAAATTAATTGTCTATTCATGAAAGAGTGATAGAAAAACTTAAAACTTCACACCATAAGCCACTAATGACAGTTGCACTTTAGTCCACTCACAATAAATGAGAACTCACAAATAGTGAATGCAAATGTGTTGCTTAAAACGTCACATGTCCCTAGGGACAATGAATGTGAAGACACGACTATACCAAGGAACTCATGAAATATATGCATACATGCATACACACATGCACAAACATATAAATACATATATATGTGTGTGTGTGTGTGTGCTAAACAACACAAATAGCCTGTTGCCTAGGAGATTCAAAACTCAACACCGCAATCTAGTAATGGCAACTGCACTTGAATCTATTCATAAGAAATGAAAATCAGACCTAGCTAAATGCAAAATGTAGAACACACATATATACATATATATACGTACATATAGATATATCTACATACATACATACATATATATATATATATATATATATATATATATATATATATATATATATATATATTTGTATATATATGCTTTTGCAATTTCCTCATTGACTTTTGGCATTCTGCTCATGGTTTTGTATTTTTCCAATCCAAAATAATTTTCTATTCATGAAAGAGTGATAGACAGACTTTAAACTTGAAACCATAAGCCACTAATGGAAGTTGCACTTCAGTTTACTCACAATAAATGAGAACTCACAAATAGAAATTGCAAATGTACTGCTTAAAATGCCACACGTCATGAGGAAGAGTGCATGTGAAGACACCACTATACCAAGAAACTCAAGAAATATTTCCAATAGCAAAGCTCCCCACAACAATTATTTAAAAAAAACAAAGTAGAAAATGACAAAACCACGAAGAAAATACCGGCAACCAATGGAAAAATTGCAAAAAAAATAAATAACTAGCTTTTAATAAATATTTCCCAAAACATCAACAAAACTTTACAAAAATCTTTTGGGCTACGATTCCTGATGGACAATTTTAATATGCAAGATTGATGCAATAACATTAGCTCCCCACATATAGGGCAAGAACTTAAAATTACAAAATGAGAAAACCATGAGGAAAATACCTGCAACCAATGAGAAAATTGCAAGGAAAATCAATAATTTTCTTTTAATTTCAGCCACAAAATGTACACTGACATATTTTGCACTTATAGTCAAGACAATAACAACAATAAGAATTCAAAGATGGTAGTTGTAATAGTGAAGAGAAGAACAACAAATCTATAAACGAAGTTCACAAAATGGAGTGATCAGATTTAATAGAAGATCAACAAATGAGATTGAATAAGACAATGTGCAAAGGCAAGCTACTCATTTGCAAAATGGAAAAAGTACGAGGGATGGGAAAGAAAAGTGAATGAGAAAATAGAAAAATGTAAAAGATGTCTGCAAAGAATAATGCAATATGAGAAAGTTAACTAAAAAAAAGAGACAATGAAGTGGAAAAAGAAGTTAGCCAAGAAAAAGGAGAAAAAAGAAATTGAAGAGTTCCCCGAAAAACAAAATAGAGAATAAAAAAATTGAGGAAATTGTGTCAAGTTCTTGAAAATAGAATAAATAAAATTCTTTCCCTTTTTGATAGCATTAACAATTAACTAAAGTTAAGACAAGATTAGTAAGGATAGAAGAACAATTATTTTGATCAATATTGGACATGAATAAGATTAATTGATTCCAGTAGAATAGATCAAAGAAAAATTGGCTAGGAAAAAGGATTAGCGAGAAGGAAGAAATAGTTACCAATGTGAATAGATGAGGAAAGAAAAAGACACTAACCCATAAAAGTAGTCAAGGATAGCGAAGAATAGACATTGACACATTAAATGCAGACAACAAAAAATAATAGACATTAACCCATAAAATGTGCAGGTGTAAAAAACTATAAACTAACATTGTAAAAGACAAACGAAGTTACAAACGACTCATTTTTTGCTCCCACTACAATAGACATAAACCCTCTCAACAGAGACAGGTTTAATGATTTTACACCCACACATTCTTCGACTACCTAGACCTAATTTTCATTTTCATTTAATAAATTCAAATGCAGTTGCAATGCATGTGTGCGGAGGAAATATTACTTCCATTGTTAATCATGTCCAACACATTATCATGTTCACTCTTTAACTCAACAAGAAAGACCAACCCATAAATACACTAACAAAAACAACCTCACCAAATGAAGAAACAACACAAATAATACTTTGGTTGACAGGCTTAAAACTTGAAACCCAAGAAATATTCCAAATATGAACAATTCTCATTTCCATCAAATAGATTGAACTGCAGCTACCTATTTCCATTCTTAATCATGGGTAGCAGAGAAATCGACATTAATCAATTATGGTGTTAAGTCTTTAACTAAACAACACACACTAACCCATAGAAGCAATCAAAAATAGAAAAAAGTAGACAATAACACAAAAAATGCAAACAACAACAAACAATAGACATTAGCCCATAAAATGCAAAGGTGTAAAAAACTATAAAACGACATTGTAAAAGACATATGACCTTACAAACGTAAACCCTTTCAATAGACACAGATTTAATCATTTTACACCCAGACATTTTCCAATTGCTTGGACCTAATTTTCATTTTCTTTTAATAAATTCAACTACAGTTGCAATGCATCAATGCAGAAAATACAAACAACAACAAACAATAGATATTAACCCATAAAATACAGAGGTGTAAAAAACTCTCATTCAATAAATTCAAGTACAGTTGCAATGCATGTGTACGGAGAAAATATTACTTCCATTTTTAATCATGACTAACACATTATTGTGTTAAGTCTTTAACTCAACAAGGAAGACTAACCCATAAATACACTAACACAAACAACTTGAGCAAATGAAAAAACAACGCAAATAATACTTTCGTCCACAGGCTTAAAACTTCAAACACAATAAATATTTCAAATACGAACAATTCTTATTTTCATCGAATAGATTGAAGTGTAGTTAGCTACTTCCATTCTTAATCACGGCTAGCAGAGAAATCGACAATAATGAATTACGGTGTTAAGTATTTAACTCAACAACAGACACTAACCCATAAAAGCAGTCAAGGATAGCAAAGAATATACATTAACACCCAAAATGCAAACAACAACAAACAATAGACATTAACCCATAAAGATGAAAAGATGTAAAACACTATAAAATGAACTGTAAAAGACATACCAACTTACAAATGCCTCATTTTTCGCTCCCCATACAATAGACATAAACCCTTTCAACAAACACAGATTTAATGATTTTATACCTAGACATTTTCCAATTACTTACACCTAATTTTCATTGCCATTTAATAAATTCATTTGCAGTTGTGTTGCATGCATGCAAACAGTAAGCATTAAACCATAAAATGCAGAGATGCAAAAAACTATAAAACGACACTGTAAAAGATATAGGAACTTACAAACGCTTCGTTTTTCAATTCCAAAATGGTAGACATTAGATAACCCAAAAAAGAAAGTGTAGAAAATATAGAAACTTACAAGCACCACCTTTGTCGCTCCCAACACCATAGATGCAAACCCTCTCAACAGACATAAATTTCAGCCTCATCAAACAACCTCAACAAATGAACAAACAACGCAAATAATACTTTGTTCGACAGACTTAAAACTTCACACCATAAGCCACTAATGATAGTTGTGTTTCAGTCTACTCACAGTAAATGAGAACTCACAAACAGTAAATGCAAATGTACTGCTTAAAACATCACGCGTCCCCACGAAGAGTGCATGCAAAGACACCACTATACCAAGAAACTCACGAAATATTTCCAATAGCAAAGCTCCCTACAACAATTATTATTAAAAGACAATTTAGAAAATGACAAAACCACGAGGAAAATACCGGAAGCCAATCACAAAATTTTTAAAAAAAAATCATAATTAGCTTTTAATAAATATTTCCCAAAACATCAGCAAAACTTTACAAAAATTATTCGAGCGTGATTTTCGATAGACAATTTTAATATGCAAGATTGAGGCAATAACATTAATTCCCCGCCTTATAAAGATAGGGACTAATCATTTATGTAAATTTATATCTTAGATTAATCAATCCACATATTTAATAAATATACATGCAAATTTATTAATATTTATGATTAAAAGTGATGAATCCATAAAAGTATTCTAGATGAACTTGCAAGTTGTGACATGCTTTCCGGATCTTAAAAGGGAAATAAACAAAATCTTCTTACATTTAAAATACTTAAAACAACATGCAAGCTTAAATACTAAGTTCTCTCATAGTTATAATTGATATTATGTTCTACATACTTTATGAAAGGTATTATTATTTTTTCATATTTTTAGCACGTGTGGAAATCGAAGTATATTCATTTCTAAGATGTAACTTTTGCAATCTCATGTGCAACTCATATGGATTATTTTAATTATGATTAAAAAAAGAGGAAAGTGGTTGTTAAGGCAATACTATGAAGATTTTATATATTAAATTAAAAGTTAAAAAGTATAAAATTAATTTTAAAAATATAATTTGTATGAGATTATATAGAGTTATATTAGTAAAATTGAGATTAAAAAATAGTTGGTTTTTAGATATAATAATAATATAATTTAAGAAAAAAACCATCAAATTATTAGTTCAATGGAAATAAAATATAATCATTCTTATATCACAATTATCAATTAAATAACATTTTAAGTAGGGGAGAGGATTTCGTAGTTGAGCACCCTAACTTCGTGCTTCTTAAAATTATTCCCATTTTTTTACAGTAGCTTATTTGGCAAGTCCCCTCTGTTAAGATTCCAAGGCCACATCATCAAATATGATGCCACATCAACATGCATTTTGTTGAGGTGTCCAAAAAGACCCAAAAAAAGTTAGATCGATAATTGTGCACTAAATCATGTTTTATTAGTGTCATTTTTAGATCTAAGGAATACATTTCATGCCAAGTCCTTTGCTAAGGTTCCAAGGCCACATCATCAAATATGATGCCACATTAGCATGCATTTTGTTGAGGTGTCCAAAAAGGCCCATAAAAAGTTAGATCGATAATTGTGCACTAAATATAGTGTTGCTTTTTAGATCTATTCCATTCAATTATGAGTAATCATCATCAATGCCAACAACTTTAAAATCACAATGATTGATGTAAAATTGTTAAAAATATTGAACATTAAATCAATAAATATTACAATAATTATTGAAACATTCTCAACTACTGAATTATTGAAAAAATCAAAGAAATCGAACCTATTTTCCACTCTTTATGGATGTGCGAAGTTAGCCCTGCAACTACTAATACGTTCCCCTGAAATTCCATCTACATTGTTCTTCCATGCCCTATTAACAACATAAATAAGTTCTTCCTCAATTGTTCCCATCAATTTTTCTTTTTACTTTTTAATGAATAATTTATATTGTACAATTTATATTGTACAATAATTCCATGATTTTAAGGAAGACACGTGGCAAGTTGAAAAACTTTACTTTCCACTTCATAATGATAAGAATGGATGCTTTTAAAGTGTTTCTTTTATGTCAAACCTCCTAATATTATATATAAATTATTTTATACATAAGTGTGCATCTAAAACTTATTTTATTATTTTGGTTGCAAAGTCTATTATTTTGATGAAAGCTAGTGTTGTATGTAATTGTTGATTGGTTAATTATATATTCTTTTATAAAAGGAGGTGCATTTTGAGAGGGTAAAATTATTCTTGTTTGATGCCACTCCAAACTTAGTTTATAACTAGTGGAGGTATATAACATTATAAAAAGAATTTATCTCTAAGTTTAGTGGATGCTTCATCATAAGAGTTCAATTTTTTATTGTTCTCAAATGACTTTTAATTAATTAATCATAATTTTGTAGATTAATAAAATGCCATCATATAAAATATTTAGATTAATTAATTGAATAAATTAAAAATGAGTTGAAATTATTAAAGAAAGAAAGAGGTGTTCATAGTAATAATAGATAATTTATTTTAATGAGTGTTTATATGATCTAACTTACATTTATATTATTTAATCTAAAATAGATATTATCCAATAGACAAGAATCGTATATATATATATATATATATATATATATATATATATATATATAATATGATGTTGTAAGCTCATTGTAAAAGTGTCATAGATATAATCATGTGACAAATATTATATAAATTAAAAAGACATGATTATGAAGGAACATGTAATTCAAGATAGTAACGTGTCATAATAGTGTGAAAAAATACTTCTAAAAAAATTCATTATCTCCATGCATAATTACAATGATTGGGTGCCAGCATCCTCCCAATTCAATCATTCATTTTGTCCTTATAACACCAAAACTAACAAAAAAAAAATTCACAAGAACTCAAAGCATAGCCTAGAAGAATAATACATAACTCTGGTGCAACATGCAACACCTAAAAAAGGTTATAATTGTTTACTAGATTGGTAAACTAGACCATCATGTCAATCATGTTGGGCATGAGACATGCAAGTTGAGATTATAGATTACCCAACTCCTCCTAGTATGATGTTATAGTAGTTGTTTATTGGCTTTCTAAAGTGTAGTCATATTGGAAGTGAAATGGGTAGTAATGTACACCAACAAAGCCTAAACCTATGAACTAAAATTCTATCAATATCACTCTCTAGTAGGTCCTTGTGGTAATATCCTTCTAAATTTAAGGAGATATGTGTGCCTCCACCTAGTCTAACTAGGAAATAAAGGCACCAAAATTAGTGTGTTTTCTCTATAGGTTTTGTCAATAGCCCATATAAATATTGGAAATTATAGGAAACTTGATTTCAATATGAAGCTTGAGAAATTAAAAATTGGTCTTTAGTTACTCAAATTTGTAATCTCATTTTTTCTTGAAACACAAGTTCTTCATTAAAGCATGATAATATGTCACATTGGTGAGTCATGTCTTGATTTGTCAATTTATGCAAAATACTATGTTTCAATATTGGGATATGAAGAAAAATAAATTTAGTTGTTAACAATATTATTGACCTGTTTATTTTTTTGTGTTTTTTTTGTTTCTTGTGATGTAACTTGCTATTATTTTGATGAATTATAATGTTGTGTGTGAGACTCTTTCGTCACCTTATTTATCAAAAATATTATTGATGTGTATATGTATGTCTCTTAAATAATTTATGTTATACGGTTTTCCTCCAAACCACATGCATCAATTTTATTAGTTAAAATTTGTCACTCTTCCTCATAATTTTTAGAGACAAATAAAGTCACATGAACACAAAAATTTCTTAGTCTTCATTGTTATCTTTACAAAATAATATAACTTGTATTATTTTAATTTAAATATTATATTTTAAAAAAATTATAATCAACATAGGTATGTTAAAAATAATAATATGACATCTATTTGAGACACTAAGAATAATAAAAACTTAAGTAAAAATATTAAAAAATTAGAGTGCACTTTGTATTCATGTCCTTATTTCAATGAAAATAATAATATATTTGGATATATATTTAAAGAGAAATACATTATGAAAAGATATAAGCCTAAACTTTAGTTATACCAATTAAAAAATTTAATAATAGAAATTTGTTTAATAAAAATTACCAAAATAATTTGATACATTAGATATTAGTGTTAATGAACTATGTCCAAGATAATGTCAAAATATTTTATTTGTAGTTCAAGTTATGTGTTATAGGAAAATTTTACTCAATAAGAACTAATAATATATTAAAAATCATTAAAAATTAACCAAATATAAGATAAATTGTTGATTTTTAAAAAGTATTAAATCAAATCTACATAGAAAATGTCACAAATAATTAGTTTAAATCAACCTTGAATTTTTTATAGTTTTTAATCATAATTGATAGAATGTGATAAATGATTAAAAAACCTAATTTCAATGGCCAAAACTAGAAAAAAATTGGGACATCCTATTGTGTTGACAATCTTATTCCTCTTTAGATCTTGTTTGCACATCGCTTCCTATGGCTATTGAGATTATTATATTGCATACATTATCTTTTCAACTCACATGTATTGGGTATATGATTGCACCAAGTCAACTTCATGTCTTTAATTGTCTATTCAGGTGTGGAGGTCAACAATGGTGGTATTATCACCTTCAAGACATCTAATTGTTGGGAATAGGATGTCATTTAATTGCAATCCTAAACATATTTCATGTATCTCCTAAGTCCTTGGAAAGTATTCCCCAACACTAGGATTAGAAAGAGATTAAATTTGAATGAAATGAACATGTAAATTGACATTTGTAATTATTCTTAAATGATAGGAACATGTGGGGATGCCCAAGAAGAGCTCCTACAAATTAGGAGCACATGGAGCGCCCACCTTGCTTAAGTTAACTATTTGGAGGATTGATAACACTTTGGTAATGCATGTTTAGATCCTACAAGTTAGGGATTGATATTTACATGAATAGAGTTCGGTTCAATATCAATTCAGTTTAGTTATGGTTCAATTATCTTCAGTTGCATGTAGTTAGTTTCAGTTGAATTCTAGTTTACTTTAGTTGCATGACATATAACAGGTGGATACATTCAATTAAGTGGGGATGATCAATCATAAAGTGTATGAGAGTTTATTGCAGGTTGTGAAGAAGGATTGTTGAAGGAAAGGAAGCATATCAATCAAGGATTGATACAGTATTATTGTAATCTTGTTCTAAGGTTAAATAATACAAGTACTATTGATTTTGGTGGAGTTTTTTCCCGAAAGGGTTTCTCCACGTACATGATGTCTCACTTCTATCTTCTTGTCTCATTCTTCTACAATCTTCTGTCTCTTTCTACAATTGGTAAAATTGATCTAAACAGATTAATCATACACAAAGAATTGTGACAAAGAACACTTAATTAAATCTACAATCACATAGGCTTACAAGTTTTAAGCTGCAATTTCACCTTCATTTTCAACATTTGGTATCAGAGCTAATGGTTGGGTAGAGTTTGGGACACATTTCTCTTAAAAGTTTGAAGGTTTTTTGGTCGTAGTGGGAGATTTTACTATTGTCTTATTACATATTTGTAAAATAAGTGTGTTTTATCTTCTTGGTTTAGAGATTATGGTTTTCTTGACCTTTTGGGAGTTGTGTCATTAACAACAGATTCTTTGATTGTGTTGAGGTCATGGATGATCTTCATTTAGGAGATGGTTATCACAATGTCATGGATAGCTTGATTACATGTTTCAGTGGGAGTTTTTGACAGTGATGGTTTGACGGTTATCTTGTTGTCGTGTATAGCTCGATATCACAGTTCAATGGGAGCTTTGGTAGGATATGGTTATCTTCATGTACTTTGAAGAGGTTATAACATCTTGTTTCATGGAGGACCCTTAGAGTCTTTGGTAAAGGTGTTATTGTTCTTCCTTTGGAGAGGATGTAGTTGTTTTTGGTTTTGAGTATTAATCATTTGCTTGGAGCTTCATGATTATGCAGGTTGCATTTGAAGTTGGCATGGATTGATTGGTGGGTGCTCATGGATACTAAAGAAACTTGGGTTGGGCTGGATATTTCTTATGTTAAGAGATATGTGTTGGAATGGTTACTTTTTATTAATGTTTTTCAATAGTAAAGACTGAGGAGCCTACACCTAGAAATGGATGTAAGTCCATCATAGACCTGATGAGAAGGTTGTCTTTATTGAAATCCTATATTGCTTGGTGTTGTATGCACATGAAAATCTTGTATCCCACTCTTGGTCTGCTCGGCGGGTAAATGATCTAAGAGGTGTTGCCCACCTAATTATTCGATTCATTATTTAAATGTATCTTGTCTACTCTTATGCATTAGTCTTGAAAATTGAGATCTAAGGGATTATGAGAAGTAGATGCATGTTTTTATGTATTTCCATTGTTCTCCTTGCAAACTTGAACTTGAGCTAGTTTTGAGGATTTGGGTAGGAGAGGTACAAGAGATATTTAGTGGCTTTGGGCCTATTCCCTTTTGTTGTGGGAATGTTTAGCTAAGTTTGATCTACTTTTTGTGAGAGGTTTACATCCAAGTTTTGCCATGTTTCATTATAAGTTGAATGGTTAGATGTTGATATCCTTTCAGTTGGGGAGTGTTGACAGAGATCTTACTTTACATGGTTTGGCACATGTTAGTGTGGTATAAGAACGTGGTTTGATTTGCAGGTTCTCTCTTTGTGGGAATATTGTCTTTTCTTGAAGGTTCTTGTGTTAAGAGAGATGTATTTTGCATATCATTGTATGCTTTTTTTACACTATGATAGAGGAGTTAGCCACATCCTCTATGTGAAGTGCTATAGGAGGAATTTTTAATGTTGTGATCTTTTCAGATGTGACATTACCTGTGCAGTGGGAATTCTAGAAGGTCTATGTGTTTTGTATGAGAGGGGCACCTCTCTTGGACTAGTTACACTTTACTACAATGAGTTACTTCACAAGTTTTTTATCGCATGTCTATGTGTGTTATTACCTTGAAGTCTTATTTTGCAAGATGGTGGATATACAAGGACTTGTCTACAGATTTGGGTTTTTTTGTTCATAGCATGAAGTTCTACCTATGATAGTTTGGTTACAGAGACTTGGGAAAGGTATTGATTGAGAAAGTTGACACTTTGATCAATGTTGCAGATAAGTTCTCTTGGTGGAGGAAGCCATTGGCCTTGAGTCCTATACTTGATTTATAATAATGATTCCTTTTTTAGAATAATTGCAATGTATAATGTCAAGTGGGATAATGTTGGGAATAGGATGTCATTTAATTGCAATCCTAAACATATTTCATGTATCTCCTAAGTCCTTGGAAATTTTTCCCCAACACTAGGATTAGAAAGAGATTAAATTTGAATGAAATGAACATGTAAATTGAAATTTGTAATTATTCCTAAATGATGGGAACATGTGGGGATTCCCAAGAAGATCTCCTACAAAATAGGAGCACATGGGGTGCCCACATGGAAGGCAGAACCTGCCTTGCTTAAGTTATCTATTTTGAGGATTCATAACACTTTAGTAATGCATGTTTAGATCCTACGAGTTAGGGATTGATATTTACATGAGTGGAGTTCAGTTTAGTTTAGTTCATTTCAATTTAGTTATCTTTAGTTGCATGTAGTTAGTTTGAGTTGAATACCAGTTGACTTCAATTGACTTCAGTTGCATGACTAATGACTTCAGTTGCATGACAGATAACAATTGGATACTTTTAGTTAAGTAGGGATGATCAATCATGCATAATGTTTGCATTAATTGGTGGAGAGATATGTTTCAGTTAACTAAGATTGACTTGGACTCACCTTGGGCGCCCAAGTTGGAATATTTGGGTTAACACCTTTTGCATGAGAAGATATTTACAAGGCTCAGTTAAGTGGGCCCATTCTCGGGCGCCAACTTTGAGGTGATGCTTGCAAGATATTTTCTTGACCAACGATTAGTTAAGTGTTTAGTTTGGAGCGCCTAAATTGAGGAGACTTTGGTTTTGACTTCATGTTATAGTGTGAAACTCTACTTGCACAATCTAGGAATAGATTTTGAGAGGAGCTTTATGCTCTTATATTTGATAACTCTTATGAGTTTACATGCTCATTAATTGTCTATTTATTGCAGCAGTTGCATCAGAGTTGATTGTAGGTTAGCAGGTTGAGCTTGTGCATGTGTGAGGGTTTGAAGCATGGCATGGGATGTGTGGATTCATGCTTGGTCACATGGAATGCATGGATAGCTTGTGTTGTAGAAAGTGTATGATAGTTTATTGCAGGTTGTGAAGAAGGATTGTTGAAGGAGAGGAAACATATCAATCAAGGATTGATATAGTAAATTATTGTAATCTTGTTCTGAGGTTAAATAATACAAGTATTATTGATTCTGGTGGAGTTTTTTCCCGAAAGGGTTTCTCCACGTATATGTTGTGTCACTTTTATCTTCTTGTCTCATTCTTCTACAATCTTTTGTCTCTTTCTACAATTGTTAAAATTGATCTAAACAGATTAATCATACACAAAGATTTGTGATAAAGAACACTTAATTAAATCTATAGTCACATAGGTTTACAAGTTTTAAGCTACAATTTCACCTTCATTTTCAACACTAATTGCAGACCAAGTGAGTTTGTAGTTGTAGATCGATAAAATTTGAATAAATAAAATTAGGTTGGGCTTGTAGAATCAATTGTTGGATGGCCTAAAGACATCCAATGTCAAGGGGAAAGGTGTACAATCCAAGGTACTTCCTTATATTTTGAAATTAGGTCATCAAGCTTTGATTACATAGTGGTAACATGGGAAAATTATAAATTTATCATGGACTATAGGGAATCACTCTACTTTTTACTCCTAAACCTTGTGTATCTCCTCCATGGTATGACCAAATTTTCTTTCAAATTTTTTTATCTGTACCCCAAGAATTTTTAGCTTATCTTGAGATAGTATTGAGGCCACAAATGAGGGACCTCATCCCTAACATGAACACATGTAAATAGTCCAAGCTCATAAATACAGTAGACTAGTAGGGGTATAGATCCTACAAGCACACCAACCCAACAAGGGATTGGAACATAACATCACATGCATGAATTCCTATCTCAAGGAATTAACGCTAACATAAACATCAATGTTGTGGTACAAGCCTATGAGCACATTAGATTAGCGAAAGTACAGTGTCTACGATCACAATGGCCCAATGGAGCTTTGAACCCTAGTGGAAAAAATAACAATGCCACATCTTAACCATTACACGAGATGGGATGAACCCAAAATTTTCTTCCATTTTTATTACCAACACAATTGTAATGTATTTAACATGTTTATCATGCATACACACTCCACTAAAATTTTGTATTACCCCAACCATAGTATGCAATTGTAATACTATGAGGCCCACATTATTCATTGCCTTAGGAACTAAAGAGAGAATGTTAGACTCATCCTACTAACTATTTGGAATTATGCTTGTGCTAGCCACCAAAATAGACACCACATTAGTGGAAAACATCTATATCTACAATATTACTTGAATTTTTTTCGCCAACCTAGAATTTTTTCTAAAAGTGATGGTAGAAATATATAAGGTGTGAATGAAAAAATAAAATTTTCAATAGAGGTATAACACCAATTGTTGTACTTAATAAAATGTAACAACTCTATGAGCTGAGAGATGCTAGTGTAAGTTACCAATGTTTACATGGGATCCTCAAGAGTCTACATAATTCTTTATGATTATAAGAGAGAGACTGTAGTTCTTGTGAGACCTAAGTATAAAACTTGTTGATTGTCTTGGAATCATTAATGTGGATACTAAAATAATCACATGCACAATTAAGCATGTGATATGTTCTAGGGGTGTGTGCACTCCTCCAAGTGGAAGTTTTTTTCTTAAAAATCAAAGTTTGTCATAGTTGGACTAAAAAATTTAAGCACTTACACATAGAATGTTTAAAAAGTTAAATGATATGAAATGTAAGCTTTTGATTTTAGTTTGTAAATATGTAATTTATTATAATACCTAGATGATACAAATGATTTTGTATAGGCTCATACAAAAACCACATTGTAAAAGTCACTTTTTAAAAAACCATACTGTACACCTATTCAGAAAGCATAGTTTTCAACGAAATAAAAATATTTTTTGTATTCATTTTCAAAAAAAATATGTATTATACTAAAGAATGATGTGGTTATTTTTTTAAAAATATTTTTTTTAGTAGCCCTAATTGTTATTTCTCAAAACTCCTCGTGTCTGACAAGCATAATTTGAGCTAAACTAATCATAAAATGTATTTTTTCATTATGTAAATAATGATGTCTAGGTTGATGACATATAACTTTTTTTGAAAAAGACTTTTAAAATTAAAAGTTACTAAGAAAATACTAATACATGATATTTCAAGTTTATGAACTAGTTTCCTCAAAAATTACATAGTTGAAAACTAAATATTGTCATCTATAATGGGTTTTAATTTGGTTAAAAAGTTTTAGAAAAAAAGTCATCAACCATATTGACAAAGTTAGTTTGTCTCTTTTTGTTTTCATGGTAGTGTAGTTATAGGTACAAGTCCAAGGGGTGAGTTTCCAAGCCTAAAACAAAAGCAAAGCCATGGGTTTCAAATTTCAAATTTTATGAAACACATACCCACTCTAGAACACATACTTGTTCTAAAAAGGAGCAAGAATATGATGTAATTAGAAATGGGTACCACTTTTAAAAAAATAAAATGGGTACTTATTTTAGAACAATTGGGTTTGGGATCTCAATCATAAATGGGTACCTATTTTTGTGAAATGGGTACTTGCTTTTGTCAGGAATTTTTTTGGCTAACATTTCCCCTAGAAGTAGACCCAACTTCTTGCTTCTACCTTTAAAAAGGCCCTAATGGAGTTATTAGATAAGGAACATGGGTTTTATATAACCTTTCCATCTGTATCCTTCTATATGGCTATGTTTATATATTGTTGTTGCTTAGTTCTTATCTCTTTATCATACAAATTATTTTCTCTATGCCCTTTGTCTTATAAAGTTCTAGGCCTTACACACAATGTTGGTACAATAAATGTGGCATTGTGAGGAATGTATGCTCTTGTGAGTATGTATTGATGTTCTAGATACATATTAAAACATAGGTGATAGGAAAACTCATTGGATATGTGCATGGTAAGTGCTAAATGGGAAAGAGATCCAATATCCACCAAATGAATTAGCTTAGATTTTTCTTTTCCTTTGCCTTAACATTAGAACACAAACCAACTAGGGTTTGAGGATTGGCTAACTATCTCAAAGGAAAGCCAATATACTAGGAATTTGTTTATTTGTTGCAAAGAGGGTATATTTGAGGAGTGTGATTGATTAACCTAATTGATATAAAACACTAAATCTAAAAATATAAATGATTCCATAGACGAAAATGAAAAAATATAGAAATGGGTATAGATCTAGAATGTGTAGATAAATGAGCACCTATAGTTGAAATATGAGCTTGAAATGTAGGGATAGGAGCGTGGGTACCTATTATGGCTATTTTTGGGTGTTTTTAGCTCCTAGAAACCTATCATAGTCTACTCTCTACACTTTTGTAACATGTTGTTGATAGAAGTTTATGATCTAACATGTACACATAGAAAGAGGGGAAAGGTTGTACTATATAGGATTTTGCCTCAATTAAACCCCTATGTTGGTGTTTCCACCTCCACAACAACAAATGATGGTGGCACAAATCATGCTCCCTAGCGAGGGAAGAAAAAAAGTAAATAAATAATGACTGTAATATGTGTAATAACATAAGATAATGTTACTTTAGTCATAAAACACTTGTTGAAGTGATGCCACCCCATAAGTTGCCAAAAAGAGTTGATGAATAATGCATGAATTTCCTTGAACACCTGAAAGGGTTATTTACATAACATAATAGATTGTTGCAACAAGCATGTCGAGAATAAGTTGCATGTATCTTCACAATTTGCATATAATAATTGCTCATAGTTCATAATAAATCATAAGTTCATGATTCTTAATATTCAAATGAGAGGGAAACTTTTTTATGTATGCATCCCAATTGATTGTATTGGACATAGGCCAACCTAGGGTGATTTTAAAATATACAAGGTTGACACTAAAGTGATAGATATTTAAAATCACATCCTTAGGACTAGGGTGCCCACACCTATCTCTAGGACCTTTTGGTGCCAAAAACTAGGGATTTTGGGGAATTAAATGTATTTTCCCAATTGAGACTCAAAATGATCAAATTGTGAATATAATTGATTGTATATGCAAATAGGGTACCCAATCTAGTGTGCAATTATTAGGGGTAAATATTTATGATGCTACATTTAGTTCCCACTTTAGTGAGGGTATGATCTTACATTCATACTCACAATAAAGGAATGGAGAAGATATATTTCTTTGTAAAAATGTTGAAGATATAGGATGACACCAAGCTGAGAGATGCACTAACCCCCAGACTTAGGATCCCATCAATTTCTATAATTTCAAGATAAATATGTCACAAACATAAAGAAAATATATCAAAAGAAAGACAAGGATAATTTTGATCATGCATAGGACATGCATTGAGAAAACAAGTATTACAAATAAAATCATACACAAAGCATACATAAGTTAGACACAAAGCACACAAAGAAATACACAAAGAAAAAACATGGAATAAATGAATCAAACATAAAAAATACTCAAAGAAAACATGTAGAAAATATGAGGCATACATGATACACAAATGAAGAAAACATAGCATGCACATGAGGTAAACATGGATCAAACATGAAGCATGGAGTACACATTGACAATGTTAGTACACGCTATGTAAGACTAAAGATTTCAGTCAATAAGGGAAGTAGACCTTTGTATGTAAGGTTGTATCAATTACAAAGAATCATCTCTCAAATGCACAAGTATATAGAGGAATACTGAAAATAGTCAATACAAATAAAGGAGGGCACATGAATTTGGCACTACCTTACTTTTTGTTAAGGGTCATGCACATTAAAAATCCCTCATGGATCATGGGCTAGAAGTTGTGTTATGCTAGGTGACCATGGATATGATAAATAAAAATATTATAAAGCACATAGGCTAGCAAGTTGTGTTATGCTAGGTGGCTCATGAGATACATGGATCCATAGGCTAGCAAGTTGTATTATGTGAGGTGGCCATATATGATAAATAAGTCTCATAAAGTACATAGGCTTGCAATTTGTGTTATGCTAGGTGGATCATGAGGAAAATGGTTCCACATGATAACATGTGTTATGCTAGGTGGTCATGTATGTGATAAATAAAATTCCCATAAAGCACATATTCTAGCAAGTTGTGTTACACTAGGTGGTTTATAGGGTACATGATTTTATGACCTATCAAGTTGTGTTATACGAGGTGGCCATGTAAAATACACAAATCCAAGGGCTATCAAGTTGTGTTATGCTGGGTGACCTTGTACAATGCAGAAATATTAATTTCACAAGGGACAAATTGATAATCACACCATAGGGGGTATTATGAACAACACCATCATGGAGTGGGAACATCAATAAATCAAATCTCAAGAGACATTAATACATGTATAAAATGGATAGGTGATATGCCCCCCTTAAAATGTTACCATAGTTCCTATGTTGATATTTTAAGGAAACAAAGGGGGAAAAGAGAAGAAAGGGGATCATTAATAGGGGTCCTCAAAAAAGGATGCACGCCTCTAGAGCTAGTTATCCTTGCCACCCAAGTGTATAGGTAAGAACAACCATGCTAGGAACCATCATGTTTCTACCATTGATGAAGTATGGTTGCACATAAGGTTGTACCACCATGAATGGAAATGATAAATCACCTAGAGCTATGAATGCCACATAGTGATGAGTGACACAATAGATGAGATTTTATCATTCAGAATGAATAGGTGCATCAACACAAGGAAGAGTGATAGCACAAAAATTGAGAATTTGTTGTATTTTATTGTTCAAGGAATAATATTCATTGGTGGAATGTCCAAGCACTTGATGATATGCACAAAAAGAATAATTTGTATGACTATGTTTATGAAATTTATTTCTTATTGGATGAGGAAGACTAATTCAGTGGTTTTCAAGAAGCCTCAACAAAATATTCTCTTTCTCAAATAGGGGATAAGGAGTAGTAATAAATATTTTATCGTGTGAATGAAAGTTTGGTTTCCTACAAGAGGAAGTCATAAATACATTAGAGATGGAGGATGAGATGTAGATGAAGGAGGAGGTTGGAAACCTAAACCCCTTTTGTAAGGTATTGTGTAAGATTCATAGGATCCTTAACTCATTGTTCCATGTATTCATTGTATCCAGGTTTTAGAAATAATTTTGAAACCAAGCCCACAATGTGTCTCCAACTCAAATGAAGAAGGAGAAATCACCTTACTAGTATTTTCTAAATGAGATGTATGATTAAAAAGAATCAATTCTTTTGCAAGAATACAAATATTTTTTTAGTGTAGAAAAGGAGGAGGGTCATTCTTAGATTTAACCAACACATGAGGGATGAAAGCTAAAGAACTCCCATTTTTAGCATGGGATGATGATATTGATGATTTGTCAAAGTAAAAGGAGTTTGAATAGTATATTTTAGTTGTTTAGAAGATTGTGCAAATGAAATAGAGAAGATTCCTTAGGTTTATATTGTGATATTTTGTACTCTCCCACAAAGGAGGGTGTGTTAACGGTCCTTTTGGCACAATCAACATGCAAACAAAATATTGCTACTCTGTTTCTCCTGAAAGAGAAAGATGATCACATGGATATCTTAGCTCCCAAGGTCTATGTAGTTGGCTCTCAACTGTGTTAATGTCCCTCAGTGGTCAATGTAACAGTAATGTTTAAGGGGCCTGCTAGTGTTGAGCTTTTGGACTATTCTGGGGTTAAACACTAATTTAAATCTACTCTAACCAGGGTTTTTATAGAAATAGAAAAAGATGGATCAGGGCTTTGGAACAGAAAAGAATGATACTTCATCCAAATTAACCAGACCTGACACCTTCCAAGGAATTCCTAACTAAAACTACAGAACAAAGTCAACTTGTGACTAACACACAGTTTCATTCATTCACAGTGCTGATTTCAACAGCAGATTGCAAGTTACCATTCAAACAAAACATAAAATCAAACCTCATCCCTTGAAAGCTTCACAAATCAAATGATTAACTTAAGAAAAACACCATTCTAGAACACAACATGAAGTAGATTAATATCTGGTTGCTTCTATTGTTCATAAAACAAATAAACAACATTTACAAAGCTGGCACAATCACCAATGTACAAAAAATCTATGATTTCAGATTGTTTTTATTTACACTAAGGAAACTAAAAGCTACATTAGTCTATTCTAAATCTAAATCTAAATCCCAATCAAGAAGACAGAAGAAACTCCTATTACAAAGAATCAGGAAGCCACTCTATCTCTTTTTGTTAACTTACTAAGTCCTAGATTTTCTAACTGTAGAAGCTCCAAAAATTCTTAATTCTAACCAGAAGTTCTAACCTTTACAAAGAGGCAAGAATTCCTTATATACAAAATTTCCCCAAAAGAATGTATTGTCCCCCTGTATTAGGGCTTACAAAATATCTGCTTCGTTGGTGGGAAGGTCAACTCTTAGATCTTTCTGAAGAGAGTCAATGTTGCATTCAATGTGAAGCCATGTTGTCCATGCTAATGAAAGATTTCTAGGAAAGATTTGTAGATCTTTTGTTGTTGCAACATTAACTCTTTTGTCTCCGTGTCCATCTTTGAACTCTCTTGCAGTCTACCTTGAATACTCAAAATATCTCCATCAATATTGATCTACCTTCTTTCCAGTGATCACTATAGTTGTCCCTGTGACTCATAGTTTCTTCTTTCCTTCAGCCTTTCTTCATGTTCTAGACCTTTCTATCCGTTGACCAGTTTTGGAAGCACCGTCGGTCCTCCCTATAGATCTTTGCATTTCGCCCGAGTCGGTCCATCGTCACCTGTTCTCAGAAAGAGTCCATCTGGTTTGCATTTTGTTGGCCTTCTTTCCCAGGAACAGTCAATCGATCAAAGGGACCAATGAATCACTCCTTTGGCCTCCTCTGATTGGTCGGGCATATGCCACGCGAGCTTCATCAGGCGATCAAAAGTGGTCCGAAAGATATCGCATGTCAGTGAGACACTCATCGTGTCTCCCCGATGTGATTATCGCTTTTATCAACCATTGGCATGACATTAGACAGTCGGCAAGACGTTTCAGCAAGCTGCAGAAGTCATATCGATCCCACCAAAGTGATCGGCAAGATAGTCTCTAGTCGGTGGGACATCATACCGAACCTCATGATTCTTCAGCGATCACCTTTTCATGTTGGGGAGATTATCACTTGTCGTTGTGACCTCATGGCGAAGTCTTCTTTTTCCTCCCCTGAGCTCTTTCTTCTTCTCCGGGCTCGAGCTCCTTTCCCCTTTCGGCAAGACTCCAGCATGGTCACCCAGACCTCCCGGTGACTTCCTTTCTTTCTTGCCAGGCTCCTATTTATGCCAGACCTCTTGGCACACATCTTTCCTTCTCACTAAGTCCACTTTGCATCAGGAAGACCCTACCGAGTTAGAAGGATGCCATGTCGAGCTCAGGATCTTTCATCGAGCTCGTTCTGTATCGGCAAGACTCCTTCAATCTCGGGGAGACCTTTCATCGAACCCCTTTATGCTTCTGGAGTCTCCCCGATTTCCTTTGTTTCAGCGTGACCTTCATGAGTCAGTGAGACATTACACCGAGTCCCATATCCTTCGATGAGCTCACCTTATCGGTAGGACAACATTCCTTCGGCAAGACCACATGGCGAAGTCCTTCTTCTGTCAGTGAGCTCATCTTATGTCAGGGAGACATCATTAGGTTGGTAAGACATCCTACCGAACCCATTCCATTCATTCAGAGTCTCCCTGAGTTCCTTCAATTTCCCCGAACTCAGCCTTTTTGGCGTGACCTCCTCATGTCAACGAGACTTCTCATCGAGAGCATTATCTTTTGGCAATCTCCTACTATTTCAGGAAGACATCGCTCAGTTGCTGAGACCTCATAGTGATCCCAGATCACTACGCCGATGCTGCTTTTGTCACTGTGACCTCACCCCTTCGACTAGACATGATGTCGAAGGTTTTATCCTTTTCCAAACCTTTGATTTCGTTTGGGGACTCCTTCTTTCGGGCAGACTATGGTGATACCCTTTCTGTGTCACTGAGACCCTAGCACGTCGGCCAGACTTTATGCCGAAGGTTTCATTTTAGGGAGACCTCTCTGTTAGTCACGCCAAAATGAAATATTTTTTTTCACATGCATCGGCATAACATCCTCTTGTCGACGAGACTTCTTGTAGATACCCTATGCCTTCACCGAAAAATCTCCACATGCTCACTTTTGGTCACGATGACAATCTCATTCTCTCACTAATGAAGCAATATGTTGGTGAGACTTTATGGGTCGGCAAGAATTCTAGACCTCACCATGATAGATCTCCTCTTGTGCTTTGTCGGCGAGACCTGAAGACTTCGCTGAGACATCTCCCCGCCGCAAAGGCCTCTCACTGAAAGGCATATCTTTCTTGGTGGTCGGTGAGACATGAAGCCTTTTTCAAGACTTCCTAGTGAAGAGAAAACCTCCCTCCGATGTATGGATCCCTTTGCCGCTAGTCAGCGAGACATTGAGATCTCATCGAGACCTTTCTCCGAAGGAAACTCCTCATGCCCAAGGGAAACTCCTAGTCGCTGGGACAATCACCTTTGTCCTGCCGATAGATGCCTGCATATAAATCTCAATTGCCCCAACACCCCCGAGGTCTTGTTGATAGGCAACACAGACGCATGTCAACCAAATCTACTGATAGACGGCAAGACATCTGCAAGGTCTTGCCAACTTTCTTCTTAGAGGAAAATTATGACCAACTGAACTAAGGAATGCATTTCAACTGAGATCCCTTGGAAAATATCATCATGTGTGTGATTTAATCCTGCAAAATAGAGTCCCTATTAGTATTTAAAAGCACATAAGATACATTATAATGGAATCAACTAATGCTTATAATTATTTCATGAATTCTTAGCAAGAAGAAAACCAACTCAAGCTAAGACAGAACCAAAATTTGACAAAACCAAAAGGCAAACAAAATAGAAGGTCAAAGAACCCCCAAGAGCAAAGCAAATAACCAAAGAAGACAAAAAGAAAACAAAAAGGGGGACCCATTTTGTTCCAAAATAAAATGGGGTGGTTATGCAAGGCATAACAAATGGCGACTCGACTGGGAAAATGGTTTAACCATTTTCAAGAATCTGAAGGATTCAGCTACCCATAAATCCTAGTTCATGAACATCACAACTCCAATTGGGTCAGTTTTAGAAGCAAGGTTGAGCTAGGATCTCAAATGTAAGTCAACACTGGCCACCTCAAAATCTATGTGTGTGCTTGATTGTGCATTACTCTCTCATGAAGTTTTCCTCATACTTTGGACAACAACGTGTAAGATTTGAACTACATGAGTTGATTTCCTTTAGTTTTCGTGCAATGATATCCTAGGCATTGCTCTGCTTCCAGTCAGGCGTCCATAGCCCCAATGGAGATACCTCTAGTTTTCTCACAGCATTGCTCTACTGCCAGCTAGGCGTCCATAGCCCCGGTAGAGATACTGGAACCACCCATTCATATTGAATCCCCTCTCTTTTTTTTCTCTTTTTTGTTTTCTCATAGAGTTTCAGATATTTCATTTAGTTCTTTTCAATATGTCAGATGTTTAATCATCTGATTTGGGTTGAAAACTACCATGGACCTCATGACAGCACTTGAAAAATCAAATTTTTCACTTAAATATTACAACATTGTCATCCTAGGACAAATATACCATTACAAGAGGAGATGATCTTATTGATTTGTGATAGATTCAAAGGGAGCTGATGAAGGTTACTTACTTTGCACCTTGTTTTCAAGACCTTCCACAACTCTTATTGACAATGGGCATGAAACAAAGAATTTATAATAAATTCACCCAACCAGATAGCATGAAAATACCTAAACCATTTCTCTCTGAATGACCAAAGTATGCTTCAAATAACAACCACGATTTTAAGATGGGAAAGAATAGATAAACCCCAAAGAAAAAAACAAAACAGCAAAAAAAGAACAAAGGAAACAAAAGACAAAAAGAACGGACAAACAAACAAACAACAAATTATTTACAAACAGACAAAATATTTATGAACAGAAAAACAAACTATTTACAAAAAACAAAAGGAACAAGAAAAGGAAAACAACAAAACAAGGGAAAACTAACTAGACCAAAAACTAATACTAACCAATCCTAATCCTAAACTAACTCCAAAAGCTAAGCTTTACAAACACAAAACTGTAAAAAATTATACATTGACTTGACTGATTTTTCATTATGTGCAGCAATCTTAACTTACTAGGCACAGTTCTAAGCCTAGCAAATTTATCTTTATACTCAAAAATATGAAGTTTATAGGCAATAAGTTCATTCTAAGGGCATAAATCTTGAAATATTATCAGTTGTGGGTTCTCATTTTTGTCATGATTTTCCCACAAACATGTTTTACTATCCCCAACGTCATAATCAAATTGAAAATTATTAAAACATAGAGGATAATGAAAGGACACCACCTAATTCGAAAGATTTCTAGTTGCTAATGCAGACTTGTGGTTTATGATCTCCTCTTCACGAGGTCTTAGCTCATGGAACACCACTGAGTCAAGGTTCGGCCTTCAATCAGGATATTCACTCACCAGCATCTATGTATTCATCTCGGGCACAGAGTCAAAAAATTTCTAAATTTCTTGAGATGAAGTCTCACTTTCAACTTTCTCTTGAAACATGTCATCCCGAAGGGTTTGAGAATCTGGCTCCAGCTTATCATTTTTTATGTCAGGGGTGTTGGCACATGGTGAACAAGTATTTCCTTCAAACTCATTTGAACTCACGTAGTCAAAGTTAGGAAAGCACTTTCTCAATTCAAATTCTTGCACCTTATCAACAAGGACATGCCACTTAGCATCAAATTCATTGGTGTTAAGAACAAATTGATTAGTGGATATTAAGCAAGGACTTTCTTCCAACAAAACATTTGAGCAATCAGAATCAAAATCAAGAAAATAATCCCTTGTCTCATTCTCTTTGTTATGTTGAAGAGATTCAACTTCTGAGATAACCTCTTGGTTGCTTTCATGGCATTCCTCTACTTCATCCAAATGTACCCCATCATGAACTTCTTCAGGGAACAATTGACTGATCTGCACATCTAATTGATTTTCTTTCCTTAAAATTTCATGCTGGCATTTAAGTCCTTGACTTTGACCACAAGATTCATTGGCAATCTCATTTTGAAGCATGTCACTTGTTTCAATCCGCCCACCACTTAAATTAGCAGAGTCATTCTCTTGTGCTAACCCATCAAGGTATGTTTCCTCCTCTTCATTGGGGGGATAGGTACTCCAAGGATCTTCCATAAGTATTCCTTCAATAGTGATCATTTGCTTGAAATACAAATCCATCCTTCCTAGGTAGACATGGCAATCCATCTGAGAATGTTGATCAGTTCGATGTATCCTACATCCACTTGGCCCAACAAGTTATGATAGTTGCAGACCTTCCAGCTCTTCTAATTTCCCCCTTATTCGATTTTGCATACAAGGGATATCAATCCAGCATGAACCATGTCTCTCTGTCTATCCCTCATCACTCTGATTCTCATCTTGGTCAGAAGAGTTTACCTCATCTCCTTCACAGCCATCGTTAGTACTAGCATTCTCAACAAAGCTAGATTCGATCTTGAGATTTCCATTATGCTCTGGATTTACATCCATTTCATGCCTTTTACCAAACAAGTCATCAAAATTATATTCTGGCTCATCAAATGTTTCACCCACAACTTCATTGTGATGTAATGGACTATGCTTTGGAAGATGACTGAAAAAGAGATGATATGGTCACAACCTTATTAACGAGTGGAGTACTTAACTCTGTGATTGGATTTTGCAGGGATGAGTTATCCCAGTGGTCTTGTGTGTGATTGAACTGATGTGGGGTGTTGGGGAATGCAGTGCTTGGAACCTTAGGAAGGTTGTAGCTGCTTGATGGGAATGATTGCACCTGGGTAGGGATGGTGGGTGAAGTGGCATAAGGCTACAGATGATGGCAGTTTGTGAGCACAAGATGACTATAACCCTAAGTTTGGCTATTTGAATTTCTAGTGTCACATCCAAATTGTGCCAATAAACGTGCTTTTTTCAATGCATCATGCAAGGATGTAGCCTCACCACAACCTCTAACTTTGGTTGCAAATGAGGGGTTTAAACCCCAATAAAAACGTTCTATCAGTACATGATCATCTACAACCAAACCTAAAGCTTGAACCCTTTGATACATAAACAAGAATCTATGATTAAATTGATAAATGAGTTCTAATGGTATCCTTTTTGTAGTTGAAAATTCATGTAAGGGGTGTAGTGCATGAGGATCAAACTGATCTAAAAATAATATTTCCAGTTTTGTCCATGAATAAATAGATTCTGATGGCAGATTATCATACCATTGCCTGGTTGTACCTTGAAGTGTTCTGAGGAACAATTGACAAACATCCTCATGCTGAACCTGGAGAAAAGTAAGTATATGCCTGTAAGTTTCGACATGTTCAGAAGCATTTTGCCCATTGTTAGGGAAAAATAATGGAAGCCTATCATGCAGGTGACCAGGGATTTCATGGAAAAATCCTGGTATATGCAAAGGGCTACCCATTAGAGCTGGGTTTTCCAAGACCTAACCCAATCCAACTCACAATAATCCAAAATTACTCATAGGGCCCTCTTTCTAGCGCCAGTTCCTGTTGACGGTCCTTTTGGCACAATCAACATGCAAACAAAATATTGCTACTCTATTTCTCTTGAAAGAGAAAGATGATCACATGGATATCTTAGCTCCCAAGGTCTATGTAGTTGGTTCTCAACTGTGTTGATGTCCCTCAGTGGACAATGTAATAGTAATGTTCAAGGGGCCTACTGGTGTTGAGCTTTTGGACTGTTCTGGGGTTAAACACGAATTTAAATCTACTCTAATTGGGGGTTTTGAAGAAATAGAAAAATATGGATCAGGAATTTGGAATAGAAAAGAATGATACTTCATCCAAATTAACCAGACCTGACACCTTCCAAGGAATTCCTAACTAAAACTGTAGAACAAAGTCAACTTGTGACTAACACACAGTTTCATTCATTCACAGTGCTGATTTCAACAGCAGATTGCAAGTTACCATTCAAACAAAACATAAAATCAAACCTCATCCCTTGAAAGCTTCACAAATCAAATGATTAACTTAAGACAAACACCATTCTGGAACACAACATGAAGTAGATTAATATCTGGTTGCTTCTACTATTCATAAAACAGATACACAACATTTACAAAGCTGGCACAATCACCAGTGTACAGATAATCTGTGATTTCAGATTGTTTTCATTTACACTAAAGAAACTGAAAGGTACATTAGTCTATTTTGAATCTGAATCTAAATCCTAATCAAGAAGACAGAAGAAACTCCTATTACAAAGAATCAGGAAGCCACTCTATCTCCTTTTGTTAACTTACTAATTCCTAAATTTTCTAACTATAGAAGTTCCAAAAAATCTTAATTCTAACCCAGAAGTTCTAACCTTTACAAAGAGGCAAGAATGCCTTATATAAAGAATGTCCCCAAAATATGTGTTGTCCCCCTATATTAGGGCTTACAAACTATCTTCTTCATTGGTGGGAAGGTCAGCTCTCAGATCTTTCTGAAGAGAGTCAATGCTGCATTCAATGTGAAGCCCTGCTGTCCATGCTGATGAAAGATTTCTGGGAAAGATCTATAGATCTTTTGTTGTTGCAGCATTAACTCTTCTGTCTCCATGTCCATATTTAAACTCTCTTGCAGTCCGCCTTGAATGCTCAGAATATCTCCGTCAATATTGATCTACCTTCTTTCCAGTAGTCACTACAGCTGTCCCTGTGACTCATAGTTTCTTCTGTCCTTCGGCCTTTCTTTATGTTCTGGACCTTTCTATCAATTGACCACTTCTAGAAGCACCATCGGGCCTCCCTATAGATCTTTGCATTTCGCCCAAGCCGGTCGATCGTCACCTATACTCAAAAAGAGTCCATCTGGTTTGCATTATGTTGGCCTTATTTCCCAAGAACAGTCAATCGGTCAAAGGGACCAATGAATCACTCCTTTGGACTCCTCCAATTGGTCAGGCATACACCACGCAAGCTTCATCAAGCAGTCAAAAGTGGTCCAAACAGTATCGCATGTCGGTGAGACACTCATCGTGTCTCCCTGATGCGATTATTGCTTTTATCAACCATCGGCGTGACATTAGACAGTCGGTAAGACGTTTTGACAAACTACAAAAGTCATATCGATCCCACCAAAGCGATCAACAAGACAGTCGCCAGTCGGTGGGACATCATAGCAAACCTCAAGATTCTTCAGCGATCACCTTTTCATGTCGGGGAGACTATTGCTTGTCACTGTGACCTCATGGCGAAGTCTTCTTTTTCCTCCCCTGAGCTCTTTCTTCTTCTCCAGGCTTGAGCTCCTTTTCCCTTTTGGAAAGACTCCAGCGTGGTCGCCCAGACTTCCCAATGACTTCCTTTCTTTCTTGTTGGGCTCCTTTTGTTTCGGCCAGACCTCTTAGCGCACATCTTTCCTTCTCACCGAGTCCACTTTGCATCGGGAAGACCCTATCGGGTCGGCAGGATGCCATGTTGAGCTCAAGATCTTTCATTGAGCTCGTTCTATATTAGCAAGAATCCTTCAATCTCGGGGAGACCATTCATTGAACCCCTTTATGCTTCTGGAGTCTCCCCAATTTCCTTTGTTTCAGCATGACCTTCATGAGTCGATGAGACATTACACTGAGTCCCATATCCTTCGGTGAGCTCACCTTATCGGCAGGACAACATTCCTTCGGCAAGACCACATGTCGAAGTCCTTCCTCTGTCGGCGAGATCATCTTATGTCAGGGAGACATCATCAGGTTGGCAAGACATCCTTCTGAACCCATTCCATTCATTCAGAGTCTGCCCGAGTTCCTTCAGTTTCCCCGAGCTCAGCCTTTTCAGCGTGACTTCCTCATGTCGGTGAGACTTCTCGCCGAGAGCATTATCTTTTGGTGATCTCCTACCATTTCGAGAAGACATCGCTCAGTCACCGAGACCTCATAGCGATCCCAGATCACTACGCCGATGCCACTTTTTTCATTGTGACCTTACCCCTTCGGCCAGACATCATGCCAAAGGTTTTATCCTTCGCCGAACCTTTGATTTCATTTGGGGCCTCCTTCTTTTGGGCAGACCTATGGCAATACCCTTTCTGTGTCGCCGAGACCCTAGCACGTCACCCAGCCTTTATGCCGAAGAAAAAACCTTTTGCCGAAGGTTTCATTTCAGGGAGACCTCTCTGTTAGTCACGCCAAAATGAAATCTTTTGTTTCACATGCATCGGCATAACATCCTCTTGTCGAGGAGACTTCCTGTAGATACCCTATGCCTTCACCGAAAAATCTCCACATGCTCACTTTTGGTCATGATGACAATCTCATTCTCTCACTGATGAAGCAATATGTCGGTGAGACTTTATGGGTCGCCAAGACTGCTAGACCTCACTGTGATAGACCTCCTCTTGTGCTTTGTCGACAAGACCCGAAGACTTCGCCGAGACATCTCCCCACCGCAAAGGCCTCTCGCCGAAAGGAATATCTTTCTTGGTGGTCGGTGAGACATGAAGCCTTCTGCAAGACTTCCTGGTGAAGAGAAAAATTCCCACCGATGTATGGATCCCTTTGCCGCCAGTTGGCGAGACATTGAGATCTCACTGAGACCTTTCTCCGAAGGAAACTCCTCATGTCAAATGGAAACTCTCAGTCACCTGGACGATCACCTTTGTCCTGCCGATAGATACCTGCATATAAATCCCGATTGTCGTGACACCCCCGAGGTCATGTTGATAGTTAACATAGATGCATGTCAGCCAAATGCACTGATAGTTGGCAAGACATCTGCAAGGTCTTGTTGACTTTCTTCTTAGAGGAAAATTATGACCAATTGAATTGAGGAATGCATTTCAACTGAGATCCCTTGGAAAATATCATCATGTGTGTGATTTAATCCTGCAAAACAGAGTCCCCATTAGTCCTTAGAAGCACATAAGATACATTATAATGGAATCAACTAATGCTTATAATTATTCCATGAATTCTTAGCAAGAAGAAAACCAACTCAAGCTAAGACAGAACCAAAATTTGACAAAACCAGAAGGAAAACAAAACAAAAGGTCAAAGAACCCCCAAGAGCAAAGCAAATAACCAAAGAAGACAAAAAGAAAACAAAAAGGGGGACCCATTTTGTTCCAGAATAAAATGGGGTGGTTATGCAAGGCATAACAGGGTGTAGAATCTAATGAACCCTAATCATCACCAAAATATGTTTCCAAAGGTGAAGCACCATATAGAACATCATTGTTGTTAGAAGGAGTTGTAGTGTTGAGATTAGATATTTGAGAAGAAGAATGGAAAGGTTGTGTGGATACTAAAACAACCTTCGACTCTTTAGGCTTTGATGGTGACAATTTATACTCCCCAATGAAAGGTGTAAAATCTAATGAACCCAAATTATTGCCAAAGAGCGCATTTGTATGTGATTTATGATCATTCTCAATATTATTATCATTGAAAGGTAATGGTTTAACTTTTAAAGATAGAATCAACATACTAAGAGATTGAGAAATAGGAGGTTGATATTCGGCTTCAACTTGTAAGCAACTTTATAGATTTAGATTTTATTTAACTGTATTGAGCTTGTTATTATATAATATATTTATTGTATAGTGAAGAGTAGATGGGACTACCCCCATGGTATGAATCCACATTCTATCAAGAAGAATATTGTATGAAATCAAACATGGCATGGATAAGAGTAGGAAAAGTCACAATTCCAAGCTTAACAATTAGTGTGATTGTACCTAGTGATTGTCTACTCACATTATCAAAGCCACGAGTAGAAAGAGTATCAAATTTTATTAGAGACATATTTATGCCCATATTATGTCATAGGTCAATGCTACAAACATTAATACCTAATCCATTATCAATTAGAGTATGCTTTATTCCAATTCTATTAATGGTTACATAAATTATCAGAGGATCATGTCAGTTTTGAATTTCAAGAGGAGGTTTTTACATCATTTTGTCTAATATAAGGTGGCACCAATATCTTGTAAGACCTCTTGGATCATTTCATGGTATGTAAGAGAGGTTTATATTAATCCCAAAGAGAGATCTTAGCCTGAGTATTGTGAAGTTGTTGAACAAGATCATATTCTTTTCCCACATGTTGAGGAAGATGAGGTGTAGAGGGAAGATAAGGTTGAGGAAATGGAATGGAAGTGGGGGTGGTTTGTGTTTTTTAGTTTGTTTATTACTTTGAGTATTGTATGTGTGATAAAATGCATGGTAATTAGGATGATGTGACACATGTTGATTAATATGATTGTTTCTTGTGATTTGTTTTGCAAATTTTAGAATGTGACTAACTTGTTTATGCTAGTTTGAAATACCTCTAATTGTGAGAATAGTTTTAGTATTGTATGTGTGATCAATTTCATGGTAATGAGTTTTTTATGAAACATTAAGTTATTTTTTAAATTTTGGGATACCTCGAATAGTAAGGACAAGTTTAATTTGTGGTTGAGGGACATTAGGATGGGATGCATAATAATTTTTAGTTTAGGAAAACTCTTGGGAGAGGGAAAAGTAGTGAAAGGAAATATCTTGTGAAGGTAATTTGGTAATGAAAAATATTTAGGAAGCAACATTATTTGGCCACTATCCCCAAGGGAGACCCAAGTAGGTTGGGTAGGATTTTGATCACTTTTTTTGTGGTGTGCAAAAATTTTTAGGGTAATGTAATGAATTAAGTGAACTAGGGTCAAGCTGAGTGAATCTTACCAAATATAGGAATTTCACAATACATTATCAGGAATAGGAATCAAATTTCAGCAAAGACTATAGAGAAAAATTATGTGCAAAAAAATGAATCTAAACTAATAGGATAGGGTGTTTGAACATTTTTCCAAGAGTACAAATAGGTAGGTTTTGAAAGCTTGGATATAGGTGTAACATTGTTTGTAGGTATCTGGTGTCAAAGATTAGAGTCTGAAAGTTGATATAACTTGGGTAATTAATGTTCCCTAGTTTGATGATAAGAGGCACGTGAAAGCATTAATTAGGGATTTTAAGCATTCAAAGGAAATGATAGATCAAATTAGCTTTGCACATGAGTGCTCTTAGGAGGTAGAAGGTAGAAGAAAATGTTTGCAAGATGGATATGCCAATGAAATGGTAGAAGAAAGAGCTTTACATTTGTGTTTATGCCAAAAACAAAGTGTTTAAATGCTTTGTTTTTTGAAAGTAAATATACAAATTTTTCCAATGAAAATGAAATAAGTTAGATCTAATGCCTTAAATAAGTAAAAATTAGTTTTGACATCATGCAATTAAATCAAAATATTTTGCAAATATGATCTAAATTGAATTCACCAAAGTACTAAGGGTTTAGTGAACAAGGAGTGCAAATGATTTATTATCAAAATGGAATAAATGTTGGTGTAAATAGGTATTTTACCTATCTAGTTCACTAATAGGTCATATTTACATGTGTTTTCTTAGGTCCTAGGTGTTTTTCTAGAAATTTCTTATTTATCTAGATAAGATATTATCATATCTTATCTATTTGAATTTTATTTAATGGTTGTTACCTAGGTTATTTAATATTTTTTAGGTAGTTGTCTCATTGTAGAAGATTAAGACACATGTCACTTTCTTTTCTAATCCTATCTCATAACTTTCCTTTATAAGCAAGGCATCATATGTATATTACATATTTAGTCTTGTAATCTTGCATGCATAATCAAGAAAGCTATTCTTTCCATTTTCTCTTTTGTTGAAGATATTTTTGCCTAGTGTTTGTTCCTAGGGGTTTTAGGAGTCACCATTAACTCCTAAATGATATCAAAGCTCTAGTGTTGTAGATTCCTTCCTAGATTTGAGGGATTCATCTTGGCTTGAAGATTTTTTTGGGTGCATTTTAGGGTTTCAAGAACCTCATGGTTGAATCTAGGGCATCAAAGAAAGTTAGGTTTTTCTTTATTTTCATCAATTTTTTTTAATTTTTCATTAGACATACAAGGGTTTCAAGTAGGGTGAAATTGCCAGATCCAAGAGGTAGCTAAATTGTCAAAGAACTTTGGGCCAAATTTGACCCTGCCATTTTTGGGATTAAGGTGTCTCAACCTTAGAGGGTCCCAAGATTAATTAATTAATTAAATTAGTCCCTTTGTTGCATATTTTATTAATTAACTCCTAAGTGATATCTAAGTTGATATATCAATTTGTGGGACCCATTTGCTAGCTAGCTTCCTACATGTTTGGTGGAGAGCATGAAATTGTGCCACTTGTCACTTGGGTTCTCAATTGGGAAGAGGTGTTTGTGAAAACCTCTCAAAGTTGCATCATAGTGATATGTGTCTTTGATTTTGGAGTTATCACTTGGTGGGTTTTGGAAAGATGCTAAATGAGACTATGACAACTAGTCATGTTGACTAGAAGTAAAAAAGTTTTCCAAAATTAGCAACTGGCTTGATTTTATCTAGTGGTCTACCATGCATGTCAAGGCTACTTAATATTTGCATAAAATATTAGATTTGGATTCCTTGCATGTTGTTGCATGTTGGTGCATGTCTTTGCATGATTTTCAGGTTGCTTTTTTGGTCAGTTTGGACCAATGTGGGTTCTTCTTTTTTTAATTTGCATGCATGCAGAGACTATGGAGATGACACATGGCATTCCTAGGTGCCCATGATAGAGGTTTATAAATATGAGAAAATTTTATGTATTTTGAGATGATTTTATATATTTTGAGAAGTTATAATTTTAAAATTACTCTAGATTTGTATCATAGTGTAAACATACCTTCAAGAGCATAGAATTTGTTATTGTATCATAACCATCTTTTTTACTGATAATACAATTGATCTATGCTTTGGTGTGTGGGTTTTTCCCTGAAAGGGTTTTCCCATGTAAATCTATGTGTTACGACCTTATGTGTTTAAATCTAAAATTAAAAAATTGAATGTGCATCTAAATTATAATAGTTTAAAGATTTGTAACAAGGTTTTACAACCCTCTCCTTCTTACATCCATGTTTAAAGTTGTTTCTGTACCTAGCTTTCCTTTCAATTGGTATCTAAGCCTAACCAACTTTGTTTCTGTTGTTGGATTGAAGGGTTTTTTGTATTGGTCTTAGTTTCAATGGGAGCTTTATAAGAAAATATTTTTTAATCTTATTGCAAGATTAAGATGGAAAGCACATCTAGA
Source organism: Sequoia sempervirens (assembly GCA_007258455.2). Classification (NCBI taxonomy): domain Eukaryota; kingdom Viridiplantae; phylum Streptophyta; class Pinopsida; order Cupressales; family Cupressaceae; genus Sequoia; species Sequoia sempervirens. Next base: position 223,901,401 of record VDFB02353493.1, on the reverse strand, counting down.
AGTTCATAGAGATGGAGAAGTTTAATGGTGACAATTTTGAGTTGTGGAAACTTAAAATAGAGGATATGCTCATAGATAGAGATCTATGGGTTGTAATATCCAACACAAAACTAGCTAAAACAACCCAAATTGATTAGGATCTAATGGATCAGAAATACAAGGGTCTGATAAGACTCTACTTGGCTTATTTAATTCTCCTAAATTTCCATGAAGAGAAGACTGCAGCAAGTCTTTGGAAGAAACTTAGATATATTTATCAAGGGAATCCTTGGTAAATAAGTTGTTCCTACAAAAGAAGTTGTATTCTATAAAGATGGAGGAAGGAGGATTCATTGTAGATGACCTCAATGCCTTTAATATGGATGTTGCATAGTTGGGTTTGGTTGGTGTGAAAAATAGAGGATGAAGATTGTTGATGTGAAGGAGGGGATTCGCTACTCCCAAGTCCCAAGACAAACAAGGTCTAAAGGGAGTGAATTTCCCTTGGTCACCTCAATGAAAAAGATCAAAAGACAAGATGGTGAATGAAAGAAAAAGCTAATCTATGTTCTTAGGTTTTTTGGATGGAGGACTTCAAGAATCAGGTGAATAGACCATGGAGGTTTCAGGAAACAGACCAACTGGCTCTCAACTAGAGGACGACAGTGCAGGAAGTGGATGATAGAATGGTGTTGTCTCAAGGACACATTGGCATCTTGTATGGGAAGAGAGTAAATTTTGTGATGAAAAATGCTTAGGACTTGCTAACAACTCAAAAGTTGGAATCCAATAGTTTAACAATAAATAAAAAAATACAAGAATGCATAAAAAGCTAAGAAAGTACAAGAAGAAGAATACTTTAAAATGAAAGTTAAACTAACTAGAAGTGAAATAGCAAGTAGAAAGAAAGAGATGTCCAACTCACAGTAGGTCCAACCTCCTACAAGCTCCACATGATCAAAAACCTACACACATGGAAACGAGAAAATTTTGGGGCTACTTTTTAGGGCTTGCCTTATTCAAACCCTCGATTTGGTGATGTAGAGCTTTGAAACTTGCAATATATGGTAGAGAGAGAAGGGAATCAAGAACTAAGTGGAAGAATTGAGATTGAAGTGAATGGAATTGCAAGAGTGAAGATTAGAATGAGATGTGAGTTGAATGGAATGAGAATATGAGTTCAAAATGGATGTTTGGAGGAAAAAGAGTCATTTTTAGGTGGGTCTACAGTCACAAGGGGTGTTACACTTTGTAGGTGATAGGAAATGTAACATCCCAATGTCCACTAACCCAGAAATCTGTCAAGGAAATTTGCATGGTGCACAAACATCTACACAATGTGAAAGCATCCTCATCAAAATTCCCTCCATCGACAGAAAATAACAAGGTACGGATGGGACAAGAGGCTTAGAGCGGTGAGATTTAGCATTATCACTTTTATAAGGCTAAAGTAAGGGTATGTTATGGGAACTTGCACTAGGGTACAATTTTACGTCATACCATTTTTCCCCCACATTAGCGAGAATATGTGTCAAAGCATGTGCAAGCTAAAGTAGAAAGAGATTGAAGAGAATATACCAAAAAAAAAGAGGAATCAGTCCTTTGATTCAATATACCCTAACGTGAAAGGGGCTTCATCAAAATGCAAAGAGGTCCTACAAAGTTGGCTACGATATCACCATAAACATGTTAGATGTAGATAAATATGTTAGGAAAAAAGTGAAAAATAATAGAAATGATAAAAATTTCATAGACACAAGACAATCTAATTAGATATAAGATTATGTTGATAAGTATGGATAACATGGTTAGAGTCCATACAGAAAGCATATAGGCATATGTTTGTTGTAAAATGTGTTGTACGACAATCATAGAAAAGAAAACATAGGTCTAGTCAAGTTGCCCCCAAGCTAGACGCCAAGATATAAGACATCAAGACATCAAGACATAAGATATCAAAGAATCCTTTTGAAAGAGATTTTCATCAAGGAATCCTTTTGAAATAATACACCTTTTTGAAAATAATGGAAATATGAGCCCCACCTTAGAATGATGTGTGCTATGCAGAGGAGCATATGTCATTCTAAGGAGAAGAGAAAGATGAGATATATCATGGCATGAGATACATAGTGAGATGTATTCATGGAAACTACAACATCACGAAGCAAAAAAATGGAGATGAAGAAATCAAGAGCATAGGGGGATCTAATTATTCTAGGTTAGAACTACTCATAGATATAGATAGATAGATATAATATATCTATGAACTATCATCACCCCTCAAATGTATCAAAACATGAAGAAGAGAACATGAACACAAAATAAAAATTGGGTCAAAATGGAAGAGGCCTAAATGCCTCAACACTTTGCATTGTCCCCGATGTGGAAATTCAAGATTTTGACATAGAGAATAATGATGAAACAAATAGAAGAAGGTTACAACAGAGCTTCTCTCATGTATCCAAGAACCTATAAGGGTAGAAAGAGTCCTCCAGGAAAGAGCACAAACATATACAGACAAGAATAGGGGAACACAAACAATTATACAAAACTAATCTAAAGATGCAAAAGAGGGTGCTACCCTAATCTGAATCCACTTGTAGGTCATCCTGATCCTAATCTAGATCATAGTAAGGGGAGGTAGGGTGATCCTGGAGGGATAGATAGCAAGGGTAGTACCTTCTGACTTTCCTACAACAAGGGCCAAGGCAGAAGGCCCTTCAAGGTCCTCTTCACCAAGCTCTTGTGAGATAAAGGTCATTGATCTTGCAAAGATCAAGGACAGAGTTGAGATGTCCTCCAATGAGTTAAACATGCAATTTTTAGGAGTGTCATGTGTCAACTCAGTGAGAGGAGGATAAGACACCTGAGATTCACTGCCAACCTCAGGAAAAGGGGCAGTGACAAACTTTAGGGGCACAAGAAATGCCTTCATCACAAGGATGACACAGGCCAAAGCAGAACAAGATTCAAGACAAGACAAACATTTCTTACAACCATCGCACGAAGTGAGTTCATCCTCAGACTTGTGCTTTATCGAATTATGTGGAATCTCCACAAATAAAGTGGAAGAAAAAGAAGAGGGAGATAGAGCCACAGAGGACACCACCATTGTGTGAGCCATTTCCATGGGCTGTGAGAAAGGAGGAATATCGGGAAGAGAGGTAAGAAGGGGAGGATCCGCCAAGGGAATGATGAAAAGCTACGCCCTTTTAGGGTGAGGTTCATTGGGATCTACTAATGAAGAAAAAATGAGAATTGAGGAAGAAGAAAAGACAAAAGTAGAAGGAACTCAAACAAAAGAAGAAAACACAAAAATAATAGGATCCTCCCTACTCTTTTGTAAAGAAACGTGTTCCTTAGCGAAATCCTTTCGCTGACACTTTTTCTCATGCACAAGTTGGTTACATCAGCTATGGGCACTAGAAGATACGACTTGAGAAGAGGTTGGGGGCTCCTGCTCTACCATAGAAGTAGCCTCTGCAACTATCACCAATGGAAATATGGGCTCATTAGGAGGAGTAGGAGTAGGAGGCATAATAGCAAGAACAAAAATAGGCATCTCAATGACAAGTCTCTTTCCTTTCCTTGCTTTGGGAGCAAGTGGGAGAATATGGGAAGATTGCGGAGGTCGAAACATAGGAACAACCCCACGAGAACACTTTCCCTTGCCACATAGGGTGGGTCGAGGCACCATTGGTAAAACAAGAAGATGAAAAACTTGGGGCTTTGACTTCCACAGCATGGGTGCTTTTCCTTTTCCTATGCTATGCACATTAGCAGGAACAAAAGATGCCACTAAAGGCTAGGAAGAGAAAGTTGAATGTGCAAAAGAAGAACTAGAAGCGGAAGGCCCAAGGGAAAGATCAAGTTTATCCTTCCCTTTTTAAGGGGAAAAAGATGAAGCATGTTGTTGTGCACACAGGAAAGACTTCTAAGAAATTACATAAGGAGATGATGGAAAACCACCTTTCAATATCAAGTCCCTAGTCTTGTATCTGTAATAAGCTTTGTACAAAATATCTCCCCTAGGAGGGAGAGGTCTAACTAGGGCGGGCCAAAAATGGTCAAGGGAGAAGCCCCCACATGCTACCAATGCCTTGTATCCAATATCTTGGACAACTTGCATGGTACCCTTGTGGGGGAACTTCAAACATTTGTGGATGACTAAAGTGACTGCATTCATGGAGGCCAGCCATGGAATTCCTAGCCTTACTTTGAATAAGTTAGACTTTGGGACCACAACAAATGAGACTTCCATAGTCGTAGGTCCTATTGAGATCAACAAAGAAATTTTGCCCATAGGTGCAATAGAAAACCCATCATATGTGCGAAGGGTAGCCTGTGACTCAATACATTTCTCCTTATGTAGATTATTGATAAACAAGGTCTCCTTTGTAATGGCATTCACAGAGCTCAAGGGATCAACCATAATGCCCATTATGAAGATACCATTGATATGAATGGGAACATTTAGAGAAACCTCCTTGTTCAAGGGAAGATTGTGTGAAGTGAATAAAATGTTAGGGCCATCATTCACATGCTCTATAGGAGGAATATGAGTGAATAAGATTGCATTAACATGTTCAAATGGGGTGAAACCAAAAGATGATGAAGAAGGAATAACCAAATTAGCCAAGTGTGATGGGATAGGATTTGTGTATATCTATAACAAGTTATTTGGCTTCGTTACAAACTTGTTAGAGTTATGTTTTCTACCATCAATGTGAATAGTCGCATCATTGATGTAATCCTAAATCACATGATATAGGAGTACACATTTTTTTGGTGTCATGTCTAATGATTCAATAGTATTGACATAACTTTTTGGATTTGTACCATTGAGGATACAACTCAAACAATGGTCAAATCTTTGGAAAAGTTATTACTTTATCTTTCAATAATTTTTGCAGGATGCTATTATATGATTATGAAAATTTAGTAAAAGTTCTACTATGCCTTGTAGTATTTTTGTCTGCTAGAATAGAAACCATGTTTTCCATGGCCTTGTTCTTTCTATCTACTCACATGATTGGCCAACTATCCTAGTGAGAGTGTGAGGACGAATCCCCATATTGGACAACCGCTTGATGTTACTCTCATAAGGTAGCACACAGATGCAAAAAAGAAGGATATTTCAGTAAAATATTTTTTTCTTGCAACGAAGGATACAAGTTCCCAATAAGTACTTTTTTAACATCAAAATAAAGCAAGGGATAAGAAATTTGAGCAAATATAGCTTGATATCAAGCTATGAAATTAGTTAACTTGTCATGTGTCCCCTTTTTGCATCAGACAAGATTGTTGAAAGTGATCTTCAACTTGATGTTGGCCTGAAACTACTGGAGAAACTAATCAACTATTTGATTGAAGGAGAAAATGGAATTATCAGGTAGGGCACAATAGCATTCCAAAGTGGTGTCCTTAAGAGAACATAAGAATAGCCAAAAGTGCATCATTATGGAAGAAATCAATACATAAGGAATTGAAGGATGAGACATGCATCCATGGATTCCCATGCCCATTGTACTTTTCAAATTTTTGAATCTCCACTCCCTAAGGGATAGGAGTGTTCAAAATGGAAATAGAAAGAGGACAGTGATGACTAAAAGGTTGGAACATAGGCTAGGAGGAGGAGCTAGCCAAATTCGCTAGTTGATTCTTCATACATCCCATGTTCTATAAAAGAGCATTAAGGACCATATCAGAAGACAAGGTATGGCCAACTAAACTGCTAGCATGACCACCAACACCTACACCACTAGAGCCCTTAGCACCGACACCAAAAGAGGCACAAACATCAATACCTGAAGTAGGGATGCCTTAAGCTTTAGGTGTAGAATAAATAAATCCCAAAGGTGCATTATTTACTTTAATTATACAATCCTACTCAAACATGATGTTGGTATTAGTAAAGGGACCCACGTGGGTCATGCACACCAACACCCCAGGCATTGGGATTTCTAGCTATTTTCTAGTGATCTCTAATCTCACATCTTGACTAGCACCCAAGGTAGAGGTGTAGGAGGGAACATGGGTCTCTACAATATCAAAAATACCACAAAGAAGCTTTATACCTCTTCAATCTTTAGTTAGAAAATATTTCAAACTTTCAACTATGGGAGCTGCTTGGGCAAAAGCATTATCTCTTGCCAAAAATTTCACAAGCTCTAAGTCTCAGCTCTAAGGAGTAAACCTGCTCTATAGGGACCTTGAGAGAAACTTCATCTTCTAAAGAGGAGGTAGATATTGAAGGTGGGGTAGGAGGGGTAGGAACATAAGTTCTAGCTTCAATGATAGGAGGAGTATATCCAATGTAAAGTCCCATAGTGAACTCCTCAAAGGACAAACCAGTATGAGGAAGACTAAACCTCCCATAAATCATGTCTAAATTTTTATAACTCCTAACAATATGGCTAGAGGTATTTGAATTGGCCATGAAGCTCATAAAGAGTGTCCCAACGTGCTATCAACCACACATCTTGACACATGAGAAAAAAAATCAAAATAAGGACGAAGAGAGAAGGACGCTTCACATCAGGTTCACAAAAATGTGGAGGGGATTTGCTACTCCCAAGTCCCAAGACAAACATGGTCTAAAGGGAGTGAATTTCCCTTGGTCACCTCAATGAAGAAGGTCAAAAGATAAGATGGAAAATAAAGGAAAAATCTAATCTATGTTTTTGGGTTTTTGAGATAGAAGACTTCAAGAATTAGGTGAAAAAACCACAAAGGTTTTGGGAAATAGACCAAATGGCTCTCACCCAGAGGACAACATAGAAAGAAAATGATATCATGGCTCATTTCCATCTGAAGGACATATTGGCATCTTGTATAGGAAGAGAGTAAAGTATGTGACCAAAAATGCTCAGGGCTTGACAATAACCCGAAAGTTGGAATCTGATAATTTAACAAGAAATAGCATGATGCAAAAATGCATAAAAAGATAAGCAATTACAACAAGAAGAATACTTTAAAATGAAATATAAACTAATTGGAAGAAAAATATCAAGTAGAAAGAAAGAGATGTCCAACTCATGGTAGGTCCAACCTCTCGCAAGCTTGACACAAATAAAAACCTAAATACATGGAAATGAGAAAATGTTGGGATTGATTTTCAAGGCTTACCTCAATAAAACCACTGCTTTGGTGTTTCCACCTCCATAAACAAATAGATAGACCACAATATAGAAATAAATATAAAGAAGTAATATAAACGATGTGTAGGAAGAAAATACAATCAATATGCTAGCAATAAAGATGATAATGCAATGAAATAACAGAGCATTACCCTCCCTTCTACAAGATTGAAGAAGTCAAGAGGAAGGACAAGAAATTCTCAAGCATAAGACAATCATGCAAGAGTGATATAGAGCTTTGAAACCTACAAGAAATGGTGTAAAGAGAAGGGAAGCAAGAAGAAAGTGGAAGAACTGAGAGTGAAGTGAATGGAATTGCAATAATGAAGATTAGAATGAGAAGTGAGTTGAATGGAATGAGAAAATGAGTTCAAAATGAATGTTTGGAGGCAAAATAGTCATTTTTCGAGGGAGTCTGTAGTCATATGGGGCATTACACTTCACAAGTGACAAGAAATGTAACATACCAACATCCTCTAACCCAAGAATCTATAAGGGATTTTCATGTCATGTGTAGACATCTACATGGTTTGGAAGTGTCCCTATCAAAATTCCCTCCATCGATGGAAAACAAAAAGGTATATATGGGACAAAAGCCTTAGAGTGGCAAGATTTAGCATTATCACTTTTATAAGGCTAAAGTAAGGGTATGTTATGGAAAATTGCACTAGGGTGCAATTTTATGCCATAACAACATGCTCATGTTGTGTTCTTTTTTGGACTCATGGGATCACTTGGTAATGGCTATCTAAACCACAACAACCACTTTCAAGATGGATGATGTGGTTGCTTCATTATTATTTGAAGAGATGCAAAGGAAGTCTTTTGAGATGACCAAGGAGGCCCTTGCTATTTATGAAAGATCAAAGGAGAAAGGCAAGAAGAAAGACACAAAGTCTAAGTCCAAGTCTCTGAGGAGATCTTAGTCTCCTAGTAAAAATTCCAAGTTGAAATGTTGGAACTACAACAAATCTGGTCACTTCCATAAAGATTATGAGGAGAAAAAGATGACCAAGAAAACTTCCTCCAATTTTTGAATCTGATAAATCCTCTTAAGATGATGTGGATGCTTTTGTTGTTTCCTTGGAAACACATGCATCAGAAAATTTGTGGTTGATAGACTCATGTGCCTCTTTCCACATGACCTCTCACAGAGGTTGGTTCTCAAAGTATGAGGAGTATGATGGTGGGAAGGTGTATCTTGGTGGTAACTCTCACCTAAAGATTATTGGCCATGGAAGAGTCAAGATTTGATTCCCTGATGGTAGAGTGAAGTGAATTGATGGTGTCTTGCATATCCTTGGTTTGGCACAAAACCTACTTTTAGTAAGATGAGTGATGTGGATGTGTAGGTTGTTTTCTCGAGTGGTGGATGTAAGATGACTAGAGGTTCTATGGTGCTTGCTAAGGGTGTTCAGATTGGCACCTTGTATAAGTTGGATGCATGCACGGTTCAGTGCAATAGTAATTTTGTGGAGTCCAAAAATAGGGCTCCAGATTCTTCATCCTCACCATTAGGTTGAGCAGAGAATAAATTTGTGGTTTCTATATCAGATGGTCATGGGTACCTCAGGGTGCTAATGCTTTAGAGATGAATCTCCCAGTAGAGAAGATAATGTTATGGCACCAAAAACTTGGCCATATTGTTGAGAAGGGTCTTAGAGACTTGAAAAATAAGAGCCTTCTTGAAGGCCTTGATGATTGTAATCTCGGGTTTTATTTTTACAGATATTGTATATATGGAAAACAACATCATGTTTCTTTTTATTCTAGTTCTCATAAGTCTTCTAGGATATTGGATTATATTCATGCATATATGTTTGGTCCTATTAATGTTCATTCATTATCTAGATCTATGTATTTTATCTCATGCATAGATGATTATAGTAGGACATTTGTTATTTCCGCAAGAGTAAATCTAAAGTTTTCAATTGGTTTAAGGAATTCAAATCCTTGGTTAAAAACTAGACTAGTAGGAATATTAAGTTTTTGAGGACGCATAATGGTGGCGAGATTTGTTCATCAGAATTCAATAGGTTTTGTAAGGACCATAGGATTGAGATACATAAGGCAAATCCATACACCTCACAACAAAATGGAGTTGTGAAGAGGATGAATACAATGTTGATGGAGAGGGCTGGGAGTATGTTGAGTGGTGTTAGCCATGAATAGAAGAACTTATAGGCGGAAGTTGTAGCTACTTCATGTTATCTAATTAACAAATCTTCTACTTTGATGCTTGTTGAAAAGACACCCTTGGAAGTGTGGTCTGGTAAGAATCCCTTGATGAGACATCTTAGAGTCTTTGGCTGTGAGGAATATGCTCAAATTCAATTGGTGAGTGTAATTTACATCTTTCATATTTATTCTCAATATTTTTTGAAGTAGTCTTAACCCTTGTTGGTCAAGATGGTTTGTTGTAGCTCATTTGATCTAGTGTTTTGTTTTGATCATGGTTAAATTTTATGGTCTACCACCAAAGTTATTTGGATTCTCTTTGTACTTGTAAGAGGCACACATTCTCAAAAAGATCCATTGTTGGGAATTTTTTATTTTTTTGAGAAATTAATGTTTTTGTTCAAGCCCCAAGACTGTTCATTTTCCTTTAGTGATTGTTGGGCTCCAAACCTTGACATGGACCTAGAACATTTTGTTTCTAATTCCCATTCCCCCTCTTCTCCCATCTTTGGACACTCTCATTAGACCTTAAACCTCCTTCTAAACTTGGAACCTAATGTTCCAATTCCTCTTTCCACTCCTATCCTTACTTCCCATAGTCTTCTCATCCCCCTCTCTTATTAAGCCCTAAATCCTAAGATAGACCTAGAACCTAGAAAATTTTGGTTCCAAGTTCTAGTTTCCTCTTGAGGTTTGAACCCCACTAATTACTCCTTTCCAAACCTTATCAACCTCAAGTAGAGCTTAGAACTTGGAACAATAGGTTTCAGTTCCAAGTTCACTTTTACCCTCAATCTTTGACCCATCTTTCTCACCTCGAACCTAGACTCTAGGTGAAAATTGGAACCCATAACCATTTGGTCTATGTTCACATTTCTTGTATGACCCTAACCTCTACCCAATCACTTATTTCTTCTTGCACCCCCTTTATTTGTGATCCTCATTTCCATCCTACTCCCAAACCCTGGCCTACTTTGCTTTTTGGTCCAGGTTCCAAGTTCCCTTTTGAGCCCACCACCCTTTGATCTCTTTATGGTTCTTAGTTTTGGGTTCCTCCAAAACCCCAAACCTTGAACCTCGCTATTGTAGTGTGCTAACATCTAGGTGCTTGCTCCCAAATTCCTCTCATAGCCTAGGACTCGTGTGGAACCTCTATGGTTCATATATCTAGGTTCCACCTGACTCTCACCACCCACCCAGGATAGATCATATATTTTTTCAAAATGGGTTTGGGTGCCTAAAAATAAACACTCAAAATTTACTCCTAGCTACCTACCATCAATGGAAGAGGTCACTCATCTACTATAATTGAATTTCTAATTCATCTTTTGATATAAGATCTGCCTATTTTGGATGGGATTCATCTCCTGCCATAGATCTGGCATTTCTATAGTGTTATAGGCTAGGGTTCTGACCACTAGGGTATATTTGATGCTTTTGACTCTTTTCAAGCGTTGGTTGGTGATTATTCTCAATTTAGAAGCGTCACTATTATCCAAGGTTTTAGTTATTGAAAATCAGTTGCAAGAAGGAAATTAAGGTTGTTAAAGTACCTAAAGACACCATGGTAGAACATATTATAGATGCAATTTCTCCATAATCATAAGTTCATACTCAAGGATAATTTTGAATACATTGGAGTCCCTTCCAACATATTTTCTACTATGAATGTAAGTCTTGTTTGAAAATGTGGCAAAATTTCAAAATAGTTATAGTTATTGTAATGATCATTCAACATTTACATATGGATTTGTACAATTTTATTATGGATAAATAAGCAAATTTATTTTATAATAATCTATATTTAATACATCTTAATGTTTTGATCAGCTATCTAGCATTTTACCTTTAATTGTATTTATTTCATGCTAGCTCAACTCTATAATCCATTAATAAGAACTAATTTTAGAATAGTATGACTCAATCACTCATAAACAAACAAAGAAGTAAACAATCATTTTTCTATTTTCATTTTAGTTTATGCAATTCATGATATCAATATATATAAGGAGTACTAGTTATCAAATTTTGGGAATCATGCAATTTGATCCAATCATTCAATTTTATCCCATCATGCACTCACTACAATGGTGTCTAATAAAAAATATAGAGGTAGTACGGTATTTGTTTTCTCTCATGCTCAATGTCAATATTTGGGGTTGTATCTATAGTTTAGGTTTAGTTACCAATGTTTCTAAAGATCTTATTTATACAAACCACTAGAAATACCCTCCAAAGCCTAAGATGAGATCAAAGTGCAGGAGAGAAAACCCAATCTTATACAATTTACCTTAATCCCTCCATTATTTTATTGATCAATTGATTTTACTTTCTCAATGATAACATTGGACTTGTGAGTGAATTCATTCTATGAAGTAGAGCAATGATTTAGGATCCAACAGATCCTTTACCTTTATCCCTCACCCTTAATTAAATATATTTATATATATTTAACTAAGTTTAATCTTATCCCCCAAATCCTCCAACTAAATTAATTAATTAGTGCCTACTTAATTAATGGATTTGGGTTAATTAATCTTCTTTACTATTTCCTCCAACATTTAATTCCATAATATACCCCAACATGCAAAATTTTAATCTTATCCATTAATCAATTTGTATGGATTAAAATATAAAATCACCATCATCTAAATTTTTTCTAAATTCCCATTAATACTCAGACATGTGTGAGCATGCAAGCTTGTAATATTGAAACCTCTCAAGCCTCTACCTCATATTTGTCCTATTAACCTAGGTACACTACCTTGTTCACACATGTATAGCCACCCTACCTCTTACACATGTCATAGTTCTCACACATGTGTGAGAACACCTACTCTTATACCTCATGTGATACTTATCACATGATTATAACTTTAATATATGCCTCCATCCTTCTCAAATCTAAGCCCTTCATTAAAAAATGGATCTTGGCCCTTGATTTTCCTCATGAGAAATCTAAAAGTTAAAGGCCTCTCATCCTATTTTTTTTTATCATATTCTACTTTCATATCATCATGTTGTCTATTTGATATCTAATCATTGAACCCTCCTATCATATTGTCGGTATACTAAGAAACCACATTCCACCATCTATCACACATCACAAAGAACACATCAAGTGGAGCTTAAGGGTGCACTTCACTTTCCACTCAATCAAAGGAGCAAAGAAGAACGAGGTGAAGGGTTCCATTTATTGCACTTGAATCTTTAGTGTTTCTATCACTTGGTTTTACCTCGTCTTCACAAAATGTTCCTTCTTCTATGAGACCTTTTGGTGACTTCAATATAAGAAACCTATAAAAAAAGGTGGAAATATGATGCATTTATCTATAATAATCACTCAAACATGTTGCACCTATTTATGGAGAGGTAAGATGTAATATTTCCAAAAAAACAACCAAAAGACCCATGTAAACCAATTTGGGGGAATATTAATAAGGATAGATCCACAATTAAAGATATAAGCTACTTATCCTATCCTAGGCATAATCAATGTTGGGATGGATTATATTTTAGGATCCAAGACTAATAAAAATATATGCATGCAAAGAAACTATGCAAATAATATTTTAACACAAGATTTCCAACTTTACAAGTGATAATCATCAAGACACTTCCTTGAATTGTTGGGGTGATTCAACCTAGAAAGAGATGATCCTATAAATTAAAAGTAAAATGATATGTTTTTTTAAGTGACAAAGTACGAAAGGATGGTAAATGGCTAGCACACATGAAATAGAAGGAAGGGTTCTATGAGCTATCCTAACACATCTAACAAGGTTGAATAAACTAAGAGAATATTTATTCATGTCACCTAGGTCATATGTTTGACCACTAGATCCTCATCAAACTTCTATGTATGCCTATGATATTTTACGTACTCACAATATTATGATTCTTCCACCCTCAACCATCTCATGAATAAAGTGGCAATATACATTGAATGGCTTAGTATGAGCATGGTACATAGAATTCCTCCCCAAACATAAAACACTCTAACTATCACATATGATCCTAATCTACCTGCACTAAAAGATAATACTTGAACATAATATCTATAACCACACTACCTCCTTACATATATTTGTAGTAGCCATCCACTATACTTTGTTAGAGACAACACAATCGTGGGTTGCCTTCTAATCATATAGTTAATTGTACCTCCAAATTCCATGAAACATAGCCACTTAGCAACCTCTTATTTTCTAAATCACCAACCTAATATAAATTAACAAAGCCCTATATATATCAAGAAAATTTTCCACATCATTAATGCAATGGTGATAAATATAATAACTAGTCTAAGTCACTTACAAATATTTGAAATCCCAATTCACATAATTCCAATACTCTCTACTAGGGTTTAGCATAAACTTCCAAATAACTCCCATTTCTTAAGAAATATTTAGTCTTGTATAGACCATAACATACATTAGACTACCTATAACACTAGCATAAAGAAATTATGTATATCCTCCAATCATCATCTAACTTAGTACCAATAGGTAAATGAATACTTGTTTAATTATACCCCGCATAACAAAGTACTACACAATGTTCTCAATATACATACTTTTACTATCAAATATTTATGCCAATCCAATCTCTTCTAATATCCATACTCAAGATGTGTTTCTTATCCACCAAATATTCATATCAAAGGCACCAAAATTTTGATTTTGGCTTCCTTAATCAACCCCTTACTATTTCCAATAAACAATATGCCATCAACATATAGGGAAATGATTAGTAATTAATTTCCATCACTATGAAATAAGAACAACAATCAAAATCACTCCCAACAAACCTATGCTACAATGTGAAATCATAAAAAAATTGATACAATGTTCGACATGATTTCTTTAGACCATATAAAGATCAATTTAACTTAAACACCATATTAAATTTTCCTTTTACCACCATATTAAATTTTCCTTTTACCACAAAACCATCAATTTTTTTCATAAAATTTCCCTCTTCAAACTCTCCATGCAAAAAAGTGGTTTTAACATCCATTTTTTCTACTTCTAAGTCGTAAGAAACAACAATAAAAATATCAACTTAATAGACATTAATTTTATAATAAAGAAAATAGTTCACCAAAATAAACCTCCTCAACCTAGAATTAACCTTTATATAGTATCATTTCCTAAGCATGGTCTCTATCCAAGGCTTGTGCTCCTTCAAAGAAAGAGATTCTTTCATTGTTGGTACAAGATAAATAAAATATACAATAGAAATCTAGTGGGCTATACATGTCAACTAGTTTTTATTTCCTTGTAGACCTTGTCAAGGGTGTATTAAGAGGCTCCTACTTATTTTGAACTCTCAAAATTTGAACCTTCTTTCTCTACATCCTCTTTTCCAACCTATTTTTATTCCACCCATACATCTTCATTTTTCTTTATTTCGGTTTCAAAATACATAATCTTATCTTTTTCCTATATTGTGTAACATTGAAAATAACTCTAAACTCCCTACAATTGAAATCTCTAAAATAAACCATTTTCTAGGTTATAGGATTCCATTTACCTTATATCCATTAACATTATCACCATAACTAACGAACATGTATTTGTTAGACTTGAAATTTATCTTAGACCATATTTCTTTAGGCAAATGAACAAAAGACTGAAAACACAAAATAGAATGTATATTTCATATGGTTTCATATCTACTAAAGTAAAATAAAGAGATATGTTAATCAAATAACATATAGTACTTACAAACTTAGCCAAGAAACACTAGTTAAGCCCATTATTATTCAACATACTTTTACCTCTATTTATGAAAGTCATATTTATTCTTTCTATAGTGTCATTCTATTTGACACAATTTTTCTCTTCTATCTCATAACACTTGTATATATACTTAACTCATCAAACTCTCTAAATAAATATTCCCTTATATTATCTTACCTTAATAATTTTATTTTTGGATCCATCTAATTTTTAGAAAGAATCTTAAAATTCTTAAACTTGTTAAAAACTTAAGACTTATGCCTCAAAAAATAAATCCAAGTATAATGAGAGTAGTCATTTCAATAAATGAAGCGTAATAATGAGATTTAAAAATTGAAGATCCATAAGATCAAAAACCTTACTATTAATAACCTTCAATAATCTCTTTGATCTAGTGCTACTAGAATTAAAATTTAACTCTATTTTATTTTCTAAATGGACAATTCTCAAAAGAATCAAAATCTATAGAATAACTATATATAAACCATCCACTATATTTTTATTAGTCACGGTCAATATATTTTCACTAGTGTGTCTTAAAATATGGTTCCATGACATACATTAAATGATATTTTTTAATTACAAAGGTAGAGTTACAATATGGAGATGCATCCAACGTAAAAAAAGACACTTCATTGAGTTCCCTTTGCAAGCACCAAATTGATGAAGGGGATGGAACACCCTTCAAATTTCACTTAAATACCTTCTTAAAAACCTCACACAAACTTGCATAAATAGTGCAACAATAACTCAAAAAAATTGTATTGAAATCTAAACCAAGTTTACATAACAATGTGCCAACCCTATTGGCCTCTTAATACATCATTTGAATCTGATTTTCCCTCTCAATATCCATCTGAAACACGCACTCAAAAACCCCAAGCAATCTGATCTGAACAGAAAATATGATGGATTCAAAACCCCAAAACTAGACAATTTTATATTGAAACTTACAAACTGTTTACAAAACACATGCCAATATTGTTGGATTCTTATTACATCAATTCAAAACTCACATGGGCCTGAAATTTCAGCCTACAACACAATCCTCTCTTTCAACCTTGCTTTCTTCTCCCAAAGATCAACCTGCAATCTTCTTCTTGTAGTTAATCATGTCTCTCACCGAACTTGCAAATCTTAATTTTTTGTTCTTAAACCTAAAAACCTGTGACATTTATGGCTGCCAACAACCTCCAAGGTAGGTTCTATGACCTCCTTTTTTTCTCTCCCACCTTCCCCTCTTTTCTCTTCAAACTTGCATTGCTGAAGAATTGATTTTTTCTCCTTAACTCCTCTTTTTTGAATTGATTTTAACATTTATTTTTGGCCTCCAATATGGAACAACCCTTGTTGTTTTTCACCTAAAAACCTTCAAAAATTAATTTAAAATCATTTAAAATCCATTCACAACAACCCTCTAAAGTTAGAAAATTCATTTTTTTTATTCTCTTTTTTTACTCTAGAAAAAGCAAAAATCCAAGGAAAGTCTTGGGCACCCATTTCCCACTCCCTACTTTTTAGGGATCAACATTAAATGCTTTTAAAAATCCCTTATCCCATTCTCAATGCCTCATAGTGGGTTTTATTTATTTTGCAATTTAAATGCTTTATTTAGCTTTTTGTTTTAAATCCCACTAGTCAACTTGTCAAAGTTGCAAAGGAATTTAATTGACAAGTTTAATTATTTGAAGATAAATAATTTGTCACCCCTCAACATGTAATCCGAGTCAAAATTAATTTACTTCAAAAATCCAAAAAAAATCAATTCAAAAATTCAACCTTTTTTGTTGACACGGGATTGCAAGTTACCATGGATGCTCCTGCATCACAAATTTTCTCTATCCAACCTAAAACTACTCATATTAGATTTTACATGCAATCCAACATCAATTATTATATATTTCAAAAGTAAATTTCATGCAAGGCTTAGAATATAAACATTTCTATGAGAGGTTAAATACTCTTTCATAATTGAAAACAAGTCTTACCTATTCTTTTCCAACAATCATGTGTGAACTATTTATTCCAATGAACAATTCACCATCAGCATATGCTTTATAAGAATAACATCATTTTTATCATTAGATGATTTTCTACAAAGGAATGATTAGTATTTTTTCTTATTTCTATATTCTTCAAATTAACCAATTTCCATTAGTATCAAAATTTGACCCTAATCATACCAAGGGTTCTAAACCATCCTTTTGACTGGAATATCTCCTTAGGCTCCTTTTATTACCATATTTTTCTTTGTGTCTATCCTAAACATGCAATACATCCTTGGAACCATTGTCCATGAATTTCCTTCTAATTTCTTAGCTAAAAAAATTAGCAACAAGGGAATCCATCTTGGGCTTTGTATTACCACCACTAATTGCATATTTGGGTATCCGAAGATTCAAGTTAAACATGAAGCAAAAAAAATACACTTATCTTCATCAAGATTTACATTAATACTTCCTAGCTAACATAAAATCAAATTAAAACGTTTAAGATGCTTATTAATCAAGTCTCCCTTATTTTCAAGGAATGCTTTTTTTTAAATATAGCATTCATTAGACTCTTTGTATAATCAATTTCACCCATTCTCTTCCACATGTCAAATGTGGTAGTTTTCTTAGAAAATTTTAAGAGAATAGAGTCAAAGAGACATGACTGAATGGTTCCTTGAGCCTTTTTTTTAATCTTCTTCTAATTTTTATCTAACATTAATATCAAATTTGTATTATATGTCACAACTCTCCATTGATATCTTTCCTCCAAGAGATCTTCCATTGTTAGTTTCAACAATTCATATCTAAATCCAATGAACTCAACCTCTAAATGAGATGTGCTTACCATGGATGCAACCACACATATATTTACAAACCAACTTAACCAAATGATCCTACTATAGCCACACAAAACTCACAATACTATAAGAAAGACATCTCTCTAAAATCAAGTTTTACAACTATGATACCAAATGCAAATTATAGAGTGATAATACAATAATAATATTAATAATAGTGTGTATTTGATCATACATTTGATTAAACCATATAATAGAAATTAAAAATGGAGAATCGTGTACAAAAATCATAAACCATATGAAACCTAGATATGCATGGAGAAACCCTTGTAGGGAAAATCTACCACCAAAGAGACACAAGGTTGTCTTAATCTCAATAATAGAGTAAAAAATGCAATCCACTTATCCCTTTAACTAATAGTAATATAGTATCATAATAAAACCTAAAAAATAACCTTATAAACCTCTATTCCATGTCTCTATTATACATAAAAATTACAAACAAGGAACCATCAAGAGGTATCCAAAAACTAGGAGTCAAAATTATGAGCTACTAGTAAAAAATCCAACACCCCATAATCATGGTCAAGCAACCTGAAATTGAAATTATCTCATGTTACACCTCTTACACTTATCTTATGCATCATATATTTTATCATAATTGTCATATTAACCAATTTTCCGATACTAGGCATTCCATGAGGGTAATAAATGCTTTATCATATAAACTATCTTGGGAAGATCCTCTCTAACTCCCAATTTGACCTTTTGCAAGTAATCTCCTTATTTAATGTCTTTTTGCACAATAATCAAAGTATGTCAACAAAATAATGTCTCCACTCTCACATGGGTGTCCCATTTTCTCCACTCCATAATGCTTGACAATTATACATTATTTATTGTTTAAATACTTAAATATAATTAATCAAGGCTTAGGATATGCAAGGTGAATGGCACACCTACTCATAGAACCATTTCCCCTTAGTGATTATGTCCAAGTTCAACTATTGACCCCACATGTCATTGGAACCTTAATGCTTACTACATTTTCTAATGTAAATTTGGTTAAGATCATTTTATAATCTCTCTCATTTTGAAGGTTCTTTGTATTGATTCTACTCTCTCCACACTCTCCACTCATTCCATTTTTAAACTAGTACTAATTTTTTATTGTTACTTCTATAATTGTGTTGTAGAGGTTAACTTTGGCCTCCTTTATTCCCTCCTCAACTGATATCATACATCTATATCTACATCTTTGTTGATTGCATTCCTCTATCACTCCCAGTATTCCCTTTCACCCACCTCCTTAGCTAGGTCATCCTTCTATTGTCTTCCAGAGCCCTAGTTTAAAAAATATACTTCCTTAATCCCCTTAGTTACAAATCATTCATTTGAATCCTTCTCTTAGTTTTCACCCTTACATATATCAACTAACATGATTTCCATCTCCTTATTCCTTCTCCATCAAACTAACACACTACCATAGATTGGTCTACCTCTTAGGGTTTTATCTTAAGAACAAATCTCTACACACACCACCAAAACCCAACCACAAAGGGATCACACACTCCCTAATATTCCTATTACTATGGAGGTTGAAATATGCCAAATAGGGGACTAAATGAGGAAATTTCTAAATAGAACTATAACATATTTTTCTTCTCTCTCAAAATTTAAGAAACATCTATTTAATATTACTGATTAACATTGTATTTTTGCAAGGCTTACAAAACTAGGTGAGCAACCTTAAAAAATTTAAAGGATTTGGAGCAAATATTATATTTTATGATGGACATGTTGAACACCCAGAATACTGGGGGGGTGAATCATTATTCTATTAAACCATTTAATCATAATCCATCCAATAATCAAAACATATCTATCTACAACTATGAATGAAGGCATGAAAGGAATCACAAGATCACATAACACATTAACACCAGGATTTTTATGTGGAAAACCCAAAAAGGGAAAAACCATGGTGAGGATTAGCTCACAATATATTATAACCGGTTATAAGATATATAGAGGCTCACTACCAGGACATGATGCCCTTATAAGGCCCACAACCAGAAATAGATACAAAACAAAAATGGCTATACAACCAAAATGTGAACTAATACAAAGTGCACCTTCCTTGTGTTGAATTCAATTCCCTTGAAGCTTTGAATACAAAATATTGCTCTTCTTAGCAGTCACTCAACAATTCACAAAAATTCTACACTCATTTAGATCACACACATACAAATTCACAAGTTCACAAAATATCAATCTTTTGCACATCGCATTGCATATCATTATTCTCCTACAACTCAAAAACGTCTCAAATATATACCCAATTACATCCACATACATCAATTAGGTCAACCTAATTAGATGTAGCCCTATTTTAATTCAAAATTACCTTGTCAGCTTCATACTTGATTCAAATACCTCTTCACACTCAAATCAACTATGCAACACTTAGTTTAAGTTTGGCATGGATCTAAAATAGACCCCCTTAACATCCGCAATTCATATTTAATCTTTTCAACACATATCAAGTATTAGGTCAGCCAGGAATTAGACCTAATCACAAAATAAACCAACTAATCACACACTAATGATCCATCTGATCAAATAAACATGCACCATCTAGAATATATAGAGTACAAACATCTATAAACCATCTCCCAAAATTGTACATACTGATTCTAAACACCGAAAAAATGAAAACTGAATTACTCATACCCATTTACATTGTGTAAGGCCAAAACTTGTATGTCAAACTTCTATTACTTGTAACTTTCAACTTGTTTATCCAAAATCAATAAAAACTTGATCATAGGTACATTTATTAGTCATGAATTGAATACTGTAACCTCATAATTTGATCTTATTACATGAGAAATTCTAGACCAAATTACCAAATCAAGATGTCACCAAAATTGTTTACCAAATCAGACGAAACTTTCAACAAACAATGTTGGCATCAATGACAACACATCAAAGGGTTTCTTCTTCATTCTTTAAACAATATCCCCCTTTGTCATTGATGGAAACATGTGCCAAAAATGAATCTCCAAAAACTCAGAACATACACCACCAAAAACTTCAGGCATACATGATCTCCCCCTTTAACATTATCTCCCCCTATACCTTCACAAAAACAACCCAATTTTTTCTCAATTCTTCTCCCCCTTTGAAATCAAGGAAAATGGTATGTTGGTAACACACATGTAAGCTCTAAAGCAACTAAAAAATAACTAAAATGTATTGACTCCCCCTTAGGGATTTATCCCAAAAAAAAATTGATCTGAACATATGTACAAAGATAAAATGAAAGCAACTGAAATGTTGAAAATAGTATACAAGGTGAAATATGTTCACCCAAAGGAGGAGGCACCTTCAAGCTCCTTAAGGATTACTTTCCAAGAATATTTTCATTCATGTTCCAAATCTTCTTAGCATTAGCAAGCAGCTTGTACATAGATTCTAGTTCTACCAAGCTCTCCTCTCCTTCTTCTAGAGTACTTGGATTTGGATTTATCTTTTCAATATTTTCTACATCAGCAAGGGCACATGATACCATATGTGCTTGGTCTTCACCAAGTCCCCAAGTTGTCCAAATCTCCTTATTATATCTTCTTTCTACCGTTGAAGAGTGAAAATTTTGCTTTGTAGATCTATGATGGCAGTCCAATAGATGTACTCTTTATCTTGTATAGGGTCAAAAGTACCAAAGGCATTAGATATTTGTGACTCAATGGAGTCCATTAAGTCCTTAATTCCTTGAGTGGCATCTAACCACCTCATGCAATACAAAAACAAGGTTCTAGCCTCATCTACACACTCCACTTCCTTCGGACGTCCATTTAATTTTCCATGTGCAGATGCACATTTGTCCTACAATTCAAGTAACCTCTTCTCTTAAAATCTTGATTCCACTTCTTTCTCGGTCTACTCCTTCATACCAGAGGCATACTCCTTGAGAAAATCAACTAGAAACTTTATATTTTCAACGGGTGTCAATGAATTGTCAACAGTGGCACTAGGGGTAGCATCTTGTAGAGACTTGATTGCGTAATTAATCAGCTTAGTCCGCTTCTGATGAGTCTCAATGATCTCCTTTTTTCTAGAGGCATGAAAAGCATCTCTGAGCTTCAATCTTTGAATAGGTGAGATCTTATTCAGATCTACACTGCCTTGATGAGACAAGAGCTGAATTAATTGGGGAGGGATGACTGGTTAGAACCTCATATGTCTTGTCAAAAGACCCTTAAGTGCATTACTAGAAGAATCTTTAGATGAATTTTCTAGCTCCATGGTATTTTGAGGAAAATTCTTCATTCTTTCCAACCTCATCCTCTTCTTTATTCTTCTCTTTCTCTTCTTCCTCTTCCTTGTCTTCTTTGTCAGAGGTATCTTCCTTTTTCTTTTCTTTATCTTCATCCTCCTTTTTCTCCTCACCATCTTATCTATTATCATCTCCTTTTTCTTCGTGTCTATCTTCTCCATTTTGATTGTTTTCATTTTCAATTCATGTCTCCTCATTTTGTTTGTCAGCATCATCATCAACAGTCTTTTCCATTTCCTTTTCTTGCTTTTGTTCTATATTCTAATTTTCATTGTTAGCACTGGTGACATCTTTAGTATCTTCTAGAGGAGTAGATGTCTCCTGAGGAGCATTTATATCATCAACCACATTCCCTAAAGTATTAAATTATGGAATTTCTTTTGTAGTATGATCATTTACTTCTTCTACAACCTTTTTGAAAATAGGAAAATTAGTAATTGAAGGAATATTTTCCTCTGCATCAGTAACTTTATCTTCACCTTGCCCCTTTTCTTGATTTTTACTAGATGATGAAGCAACAATCATCAAAAATTTCTCTGTTAGGTCTCTCACCGTATTCACTGTTTCTTGTTTCAACTTTTGTGTTTTATCCTTTTCTCTAGCCATAAGTATTGTGACCCTTTGTTTCACTCTGAATTTTTTAGTGTATACCTCAAGCAAGGTAGCCTTGTCATCCTCAAATAAGGAGGATCTAATTTCATTCAAGGCGTCATTTTTAATCTTGTTCTTAGCTTTAACAACTTCATGCCTTCTTTTCACCAAAGATTTCCACACAACACTAGGCACCTTCTTTATGTTATCCATGTTTGCATCTAAAATAATCATGTATTGAATGATGAAATCTATTATTGTCTTCCTTATCTACTTCATCATACAATTTAGCAATTGCTTCTAATAGACCATCATGCTCTAACATATTATTAACCAAAGCATCTAACTTCATTGGTGAACGAGCTCTTGTTGGAGGAGTTTTAGACTTCTTTTCAGGCTTTGAAGTGCCTTCCTCTGAATTCTTCTCCTTTTTCTTCTTATGATTTTCATGGATGTGAAATAGTGAAAGCTTCTTTCTCCTTTTCTTTCTCCTCTTCTTCAGAGGTGTCCACAATATTAACCTTTGGCTTCTTTGCTTCAGTGCTAGCCTCTTGTGAGACACCTTCACCACTTGTAGAGACACTACTTCTTTTCCTTTTTAGTTGTTCTTCTTCCTCCAATCCAAGTTCAATTTCTTCTTCTACAATACCACTCAAATTCCTCTCTTGATGCTTCTTATTTCTTCCTCCTTCTAGAGGTAGCAAGGGGTGCTACCAAAGGTACATTTTTCCTTTTGGTAGTCTAGGTGCTAGGTCCAGAGGATACAGTTACTTCTTCTGATACCGAAGCATTGGGCTCCACTTTCTTTCCTTTAATAGCTGCAACACCAAAGGATTTTGGCAATGCAGAGGTAGGGATGGAAGTTGGTCTTCCAAATCTTCGTGGTCTGGAGGAATCACCAGTTGTACCAGTTGCTTTGGCATCCCTTTTTGTATCAATTTCCCTTAACTTGTCTACTTCTTTCTTTGAAATACTATGCAATCCAAAGTATTGATTTACTTGTTTAGTTACCCTTTTGTTTCTTGTAGGTGTGAATGTTTCCAAGTGCACTTTAGTTGACTTTTCCCCATATGTGCCATGTCTTGGCAAGGAGGGATCCTTGGGACTCTTCAATAATAATTTCACATATCCTTCAACATATTTCTTTGAAACTTCATTACCAAGAGGCTCAATCCATATTGTCCTGGGTTCAACTGCCTCTATTATGCACTCATCTATAGATACAAGAAAAGTTATTTCATTTGTATACTTTTCTACAAGATTTTGGGGAATCATCTCTCTATCATGCACATTGTTTTGAAATACTACAAAGAATGCAACCAATGCATTATATTGAGCCTTGTAATCACCAATGTTGTGCATGTAGTCAAAATTTTGATGACCCACTAGTCTACTTCTATCCCAAATCATATCTCTTCTTCTAGGTAGCTCCCTCAAAAGTAAAACAAAAAGCATACAATCAAGGTTCCAAATTTAAATGCATATTTCTTCTCCCTGGTTTTTGTCAGAGCAACTCACATAAGTCATATTCCTTCCCATTAACCACCATATCATAAGCAACATAAATTGTAGTTGTAGATACTGAATTATTCCTATTGGTGAACTAAATCTTGTGACCAATCATGATTGCAACATACTTCACAACAAGATTAGTGATGGATTTAGTTGTCAATTCTCTTTTCTCAAATGTAGCACCAATCAACTCCATAACTACTTTATTTTTCACATATTTTAGTATTGTTACGGGTCCAGTATCACATAAACCAGTCAAGTCCTTGATCACTTCTTTTGAAATTAGTCAGGGCATGTCTATCCACATGAACTGTCATGCATTTTGCTCAATGCCATCCTCACATATTTTGCATCTAGCTCACTATTTTAGTTGGGGGACCAATTCCAAATATCCAATTTCTTTTGTACTAGATTAACATATTCTGGTTTCACTAAGAAATCATCTCCAATCAACTCCTTAGTCCATAAATCCTTGATTTTCTAGTGATCATATTCATGCATTTTTTCATGAATGTAAATCCATGTGTCCTCAATGGGTAAAACCCTAGGAGGAATCTTTGAAAAAGCACCTTTCGGGTTGTTTTCAAAAACTTTCTATGAATATCTCTTAAACTTAGGTCTAGGTCTCTCTGTGATATTGACTACAGTCGGTGTAGCCATTGTAATCTTCAATTCAACCTCAAATGCTTATAAAATCACTTCTATTTAAAACCCAAAAGGAACAAATAGTTGTAAATACCTCTTATGCACTCAACGAAATCTAGGGTTTGAACATTCTACATTGAATTATTTTGAATCAGCTTCAACACTCTTCCAATTCGCTCTGCTTTTCTCCAAATGCACAAATGTGATAAAAAATGATTTAGAAACTCACTTTATGCCTTTCTGATTTGCCCTAATTTTGCATTAATTGCTTCAAGCTCTAAAAAGTTGGTAAACACTTTAGAGATACATTATAAACCCTAAAATGCTCCACAATTCTTCATATTTACACATTTTATACTAGTTTCTTTTCTAGAAGCTTAAGAATGCCATTTTACACCATATATCTTTATGGCACTCCTTAACACCTCATATTTTCAAGGGGTTAGATTTTTCTATTACTGCTCCCCCAAGCACATGCCTAGGTTTAGTTTCTAGGAGAATTTTCTGCACCAAAGGGAGGTACAGATGCATTTG
Source organism: Sequoia sempervirens (assembly GCA_007258455.2). Lineage (NCBI taxonomy): Eukaryota > Viridiplantae > Streptophyta > Pinopsida > Cupressales > Cupressaceae > Sequoia > Sequoia sempervirens. The sequence continues at coordinate 223,875,949 of VDFB02353493.1, read as the reverse complement.
ATTCATCCTTGTTCTCAAGTTCCTCTTTCTTTCTCCAAATCTTCTCCATTTCCTTTTTTACTTCAGTTGGATCAACATACTTCACTAGTTCATTCCTTTTTTCCTGGATTAGCCTGCCTTCCATTCTTACTTCTACAAAATCTTGAAATGTGTCCATATTTGTTGCAATTGTAGCATACAACATTTTCCCAACCAAACTGACTTCCATTCAATCTTTATTTGCACCGATTAGCTTTATGTCCAAATACATTGCATGTATAACAATAACCATTGAAAGATTGAATCATTCTACCAATATCAAATCTATTCATCACCTAACTTCTACACTCAGTAGCTCTATGTCCAAATTTCTTGCATGCAAAATATTATCCAGAAAAGGATTTAGTATTCTGATACATTATACTTCTACATTCCATAGCCTTATGTCCAAATTTATTGCATGAAAAGAAAGTACCATTGAAAGATGGGTACCTTTGAGAATTTGGTTGTCTGATGGGAGGTCTTGCAACATTGCTTCTTTGATTTCTAAATTGTCGGTCATTTCCTTGAGTCTTCTTTTGATTGGAATCCTTGTTAGGAGACTAATTTTCCTTTGAGATTTCTCCAAGTCTTCAAGTCCCAAACCACCCTTGTCTTTAGATGCTTTTTGTCCTACAATTAGTTCATTAAGCATTGTAGTACTTGTTTTGAATTTTTCCTCATGAGCTCTTGTTTTCTTTAGATATGATCTTAGGGTTACCACTTCTTGTTCAATTTTTGTGCATTACTAGTCTTTCTTTATATAGTTGCATTCAGACAATCCCCAATTCTCTTATTTTCTTCCACTTGTACTTTCAATCTGGTGATATCTTCATTTGCCTTCTTCAATTGTTCATTGACTTCTCTATGTCTTTCTCTAAACTTCTTAATTTTTTCTCTCAGCTTTTTGATACATTCATTTGCTTCCTCTAGGCTTTCCTTCATACTTTTTTTCTCACCTTCAACTCTATCAGAATCTTCAAGAGCAGCTTTAAGTTCTTCTTTGTCAAACATGCAATCATCTTTTATGTATTCAATTATAGAAATTTCTTTCAAAGGAATAGGACACCTCTTATCATCCATGTGTTCAATCTCCAGGATCTTCCTCAAGTTGTTAGGCTTCTCAAAAGGAACTAGGATTTGATACCAATTGTTGAATACCCAGAATACTAAGAAGAGGGTGAATTGATAATCTATTAAACCATTTAATCATAATCCATCCAATAATCAAAACATATCTAACTGCAACTATGAATGAAAACATGAAAAGAATCACAAGATCACATAACACATGTGAACACCAAGATTTTTATGTGGAAAACCCAAAAAGGAAAAAGCCACGGTGAGGATTAGCTCACAATATATTATAACCAATTATAAGATATTATAGGGGCTCATTGCCAAGACACACTATCCTTATAAGGTTCACAACCATAAATATATATAAAACAAAAATGGCTATACAACCAAAATGTGAATTGATACAAAGTGCACCTTCCTTATGCTAAATTCAATTCCCTTGAAGCTCTGAATACAAAATACTACTCTACTTAGTAGTCACTAAACAATTCACAACAATTTTGTACTGATTCGAATCACACACATACATATTCGCAAGTTCACACAATATCATATCTTTTGTACATCACATTGCATATCATTATTCTCCAACAACTCAAAAATGTCTCACATATATACTCAATTACATCTGCATACATCAATTAGGTTGACCTAATTAGATGTAGCCCTATTTTAATTCAAAATTACCTTATTAGCTTCATACTTGATTCAAATACTTCTTCACGCTCAAATCAAATGTGCAACACTTAGATTGTCAACATGGATCTAAAATAGACCCCCTTAACAAATGTAATACATATTTAATCTTTTCAACACTTATCAAGTATTAGGTCGGCCAGGAATTAGACCTAATCACAAAATAAGCCAATTGAACACACATCAACGATCCATTTGATCAAATAAACATGTGTCATATAGAATATATAGAGTACAAACATATATAAACCATCTCCCATAATTGGACGGACTGATTCTAAACACCGAAAAAATGTGAACCAAATTACTCATACCCATTAACACTGTGTAAGGCCAAAACTTGTATGTCAAACTTTTGTTACTTGTAAATTTCAACTTGTTTATCCAAAATTGTTGAAAACTTGATCATAGGGCATTTAGTAGTTTTGGATATCATACTATAAGGTCTCATAAGCTGATCTTATTACATGAGAAATTCTAGACCAAATTATCAAATCAAGATGTCACCAAAATTGTTTACCAGATTAGACAAAACTATCAACAAACAATGTTGGCATCAATGAAAACACATCAAAGGGTTTCTTCTTCATTCTTTCAATAGGACACTAATTCCTAGAACCCAAACATGAGCTCCCCAAGGTAGGACATGAGCACAAACACAAGCTCCTCTCTTCACTATTAATGTTCAAAAACATCAAAATCTCCTAAAACTTTGTAAGAACCTTCCTCCAGCTTCTCTCACTATTTTTTTACCATCAAACTTCATCAAATAAAAGTAGTAGTAATATTTTCTTTTCCATTTGCATCACCAGTTACTTGTTTAATTCCTATCCCTTGTATTAATTTCTATTTAGCTTTAAAATCAAATAGTGTTTAGTTTATTTTTTATTTCAGAATATGTTTAGATTGTTAAATATATTAACACATTCAAAGAAAGAATACTTAGTCATAGTTTACATAACTAGGTTCATCTATTTTTATCTTTCAATTACACAAGTTGGGGATTCAACCTCTATATGCTCAATAGAAAGATAGATGGTGGAATTGTGATATGACCTTTCAAATTATACTCTTGGTCTTCTAGTGCTTAATCACTTTTCCATAGCTCTCACTAAGCTCAACTAGTGCTAGTGTCTTCATTCTTCCCAATGCACTTGACTTTCAAAACTTTAGAGAATTAGGCAAGTTGAACTTGATCCTAAGATCTTTGAATTTCTTTGGTTTCTACAAAATTAGGAGTTACATCTAGGTGAAAGGTTGGTCAAATTAAGGAATTCACATTTGAATTGTCATGCTTACCATCAAATTGAAACCTTTAAGAATATAATTTAAACTTATCCCCATACTCAAACAACCTAGAAATTGGTATATAGTCTACTATGTCATTTCTATTTAAATTTCTTCTAGAGAATTTCTTTTTTTGGGGGGGAGGGGGTACAACCCCATGATCATATTATATTTCTAGAATTCAAATTTTCTTTAAATATGTTATTCTTTTTCAAAATTGGAAGTCTAGAAACAATTCTATCTTGTTTGTAAATGATCTTGAATGTAATTACTCTTTGATTGAGAATTATATATTCAAGCCCATTCTAAGAAAGATGCTCTTGAATTTCAACAATTACTAGATTTGCTCAACCATTAAGGGAGTGATATGTGCACTAAGTTGGATTACTCCTAATGACACTTCACATACCTCTCCTCCTCCTGCCCCATGTAGACAAAGTTTCTCCTATAGTCAAAGCCATTTTTCTCTACCTCATGTTTAGTAGTATGGTTAATATATGTCTCCTTATGGTAACTCTTTTAGTCAATGCTAAAGTGGCAGATAATGTAACTAATCTTTGACTAAGAAAGTGAGTGGTTTTTCCTCTATGCAATTATAGATTCAATCCTAGCTTGAGAAAGTTGTTGAGTTTCAACATTTACAAGATTTTCTCAACCATTGGGGGATTGTTTAATGCACTATGAGTTAGGTTGCTCCTAATGGAACTTTGCAAAACTTTCCTTCCCCTATCCCATAAAGATAAAGTCACTCCTATAGTCAAATCCATTTTCCTCTACCTCCTACATAGTGGTAGGGTTGATCTATGTATCCTTACAACAACTCTTTTGGTCAATGACTGAGTGGCATTGTGACCATGATTGTAAATTTGTCACTAGGATGGGGTGTCGATCCCCTTAATTGTGCATAATTAGTAGGATATGTGGGATGAGTGGGAGGCTTCAAATCTGTTAGATAAGCATTGACGAGGATAATGTTGCACTATGATGATCCCCCTCCACCACCTCCTTACATTGCTACATGCACTTAAATTTCTTGTTATTTTAAACCTTTGATTACATATTTCAAATATATTTAATATTTTAAACCATATATGTCAACCAACCACCTTTTTATTATAAACCTTTTAATTTTCTTAAAATTATATATTTAATTCAACATAATTGAAATGTTCTCAAAAATCAAAATCTTCCAATATTTAACTGAATCTTTTTGTCTCTTAACAAGATGGACAAACCTCAATACTTTGGGTACTATCTTATCTATCCAACATTTTGAGTGTACATTTGATTGTATTTATCAATCAATTGAAATTCAAAGTGTATTGTCTTATCTATCCAGCATTTTGAGTGTACATTTGATAGTATTTATAAATTAATCGAAATTCAAAATATATTCTAGGTACACGTTTGACTGTATCATATTAAGCATTTTGACTGTACATTTGATCATATTTATTAATCAATCAAAATTCAAAGTATATTCTAGATTCGCGTTTGGTCGTACCATATTTATTAATCAATTGAAATTCAAAATATATTGTGAGTACACATTTGACCATATTCGTTAACCAATTGAAATTTAACATATGTTCTGAATATACATTTGACCTCAATTGAAGTTCAAACAAATGTGCAACTCAAAATCAGTCCTCAAAAATTCAAATAGTGAATTGATAAACAAGCAGTTGTTTCAATATTACAACTACCTAGCCTAGAGTTTTGCATTGGAGATGTTTGCTAACTTTGGCAAATGTTTTGTCCAAGTGACCCAGCAGGAGGAGCTTGAGGATTATGATTATGATGGTACTACACTAGTGGAGAGATAGGATCACTATTTTGTTTGTTTGTGTTGGGGTTGGCGCTGGACAGTTGAATGTGGGGAATTGAGCATGTACCTGAATGCTCTGCAGGTCCTGCTCCCGAGGACTGACCTGATGTTCATCATCTTGTTTTGTTTATTCACATGGGGGGAAACAAGCAAAATTTGAGCTCTGCGAAACCATTCAAACAATGCTAGAATTATCAATGCATGGAATCAAATCATGAGCCTGTGTTTTGAATACGACTATTCAGGATTTTGGTGAGCTTTTCTAAGAATATAGTATATTAGAATAAGAGCTCAATGGAAAGGAGACCAGAGATTTGAATGCTTAAGAAATATAGAATATAAAATAATTGAGAGCAGAGATCTGGGCATGGAGGTATGCACATTAGGTATATAGTTTGAGGCAATGACATGAGGACGTAGTATGTGAATGGAATTTTATTTTGGTGTGGAGATGCATAAAAAAATGATTACAGATTTGAATATGGAGACGTACACAGTAAATATGGTGTGAGGCATGAGTGTTGGGTGTTCAGATGTATGGAAATATTTTATTAAAAACTAGGAGTACAGATGTGAGTGTGGGCTGAGCCAATAACTTGTGGGAATGCCATCATTAAATTCTGAATAGAAAGGGAGAAAGGGATTTGGCAGTGGAGATGCACTTAAAAATTGAGTGGAGAATTTAATATATCAAGTATTTGAATATTGTGATATATACAGTGAATATGTTCTTATGCATCATGCACATCTGTTCTTAGGTTGTGATAACTGATTCATTTATCTAGAGATTTTTAATTATGTGGATCCAGGTGGGCTTTTCTACACGGGTGCAGAACCGTAAACAACTGCTGCAGTCAGATTCACTGGCAATGGCTAGGAAGAATATTAATATTAGTTTTTGAAGAGTAAGAGATTCGAGTATTCAAATACAATAATCAAAAGAGTAGAGATTTGAATATGGAAATATACACAGTGAGTATACCTACTCTGAGCATCATGATTGTTTGAACTTTGAAGGCTGTGATTATTGATTCATTCATCCAGAGGCCTCGAATGATTTGGATCCACTCAGACTTTTGCATAAGGGTGCAGAACCAAAAGCAACTGCAGCATAGTCACAGTCACAGCACCAATCATCAGTCTGTTCAATAAACACATTGGATATAGTCCCAAACTATGGCTTGGGGGCTATAATTAATCTCTGAATAGAAATAGATTTGTGCGTGGAGATGCATTAAAAAAATGGCTAGAGTTTTGGAATTTTCATAGATTTGAATATGGAGATACACACGGTGAGCATAGTCTGAGGCAAGTTAGTTGGGAGGTTGTGATTATTGGTTCAGCTATCCAGAGATATTGAATGATTTGGATCCACCCAGACCTTTCTACATGGATGCAGAGCCTAAAGCAACTACAGCGCAGTCACAGGCACAGTCATCGGCTTCTTCTATATTTAGTTTATTTAACACTTCTTCTTCCTCTTGTCCTTCATTTGCTTCATCATCTTCTTCGTATTTTGCTATTGATCTCAGCTCTTCCTCTCCATCCAAAAGCAAGCCCACACTGAAGCCATTAACTGTTAGGCTCTCAGATTTCCATCCACCAACGAATTCATCATCAATATCTTCCCATAAGTTTTCATGTCCACTGCCACCTAACTTATCAGATTCAAGCCTCTACAACTCACCCACGAACATCTCCCCAGCATCATCAGCCTTTGTTTCAGCCACCCAGTCCCCATTCCTGTCCCCTCGCCTTGTGTTGCCTACTGATTCTTCGGCTTCACAGTCTCCTAATTTGTCAGCCCTATTGCAATTGCCTGATAATTCTGCTTCACAGTCCCCTTTTTTGACCCCCAGCGATTCGGGTCTTCTACAATTACCCAGTGATGTTGATCAGCAGGAGCAGCAACAAGAACAGCAGCAGCGAAAACATCAGCAGCAGCAACAGCATTCCCCTTTGTCACACTCTGCTTCGCATTCAGACGACATTCCAAGCTGCTCATACACACCTCCAGCTGAAGATCATTGTAACCAGCTAGTAAATTATGTGTTTGAAGACTTCTCAGAGGATATCCACAAATCCAAAGCCATCATTTTCTTTTCCTGCACCTAGGGCATCCTTTGCAAAAGGGCCCATGTCCCCTACTTCCTCAGGCAGGCTGAGGAGCTGTGATGTCTACATTGGGATCCATGGCAAAAGCTCCTCTCTGGTCAGGTTCTCGAAGTGGCTTCATGCTGAGCTCGAGCTTCAGGGAATAGCCTGCTTTGTAGCAGACCGGGGCCGTTATTCAGATAGTCAAAGCCATGACATTGCAGATAGGATCATCTGCTCTGCAACTTTTGGGGTTGTTATTATAACCAAGAACACATTTCTTAACCCTTTTGGCATAGAGGAAATCAGGTTGTTTCTGCAGAGGAAGAATTTGGTTCCCATATTTTTTGACATTAAACAGTCGGACTGCACGGCCAAGGATATCATTGAGAAGAAGGGAGAGATGTGGGAGAAGCAAGGGGGTGAATTGTGGAGGCTCTTTTCGGGGCAGGAAAAGGAATGGAAGGAAGCAGTTGAAGGACTTAGCAGGATGCAGGATTGGAAACTAGAGGCTTGCAATGGCAATTGGAGGATCTGCATTTTGAGGGCTGTTAGTTTGTTGGGCACTAAACTTGGCAGGAAGTCAGTTGCAGAGAGGGAGAGAGTGAAAAAGGAAAGAGCGGAGGCGGAAGAATTTCCTTTCCCAAGGAACAATGGGTTTGTGGGAAGGCAAAAGGAATTGAATGAAATTGAGAACATTTTATTTGGGAGGGCTGCTGATGAAGAAGAGGATTTCCAATTGTGTCGCATTAGAAAATATGGGAAAGATAGATGGCAAGAGGGTGCAGAGAGCTTCGAGCCTAGAAGAAGAAGTGATGCAGATAACTGGGCTAGATTAGGTTTTAATGAAGGTTATACAGAGAGGCGAAAGAGTGAATCAGATAAATGGGTTTGGCAGGAAGGTACGAAGGAGGCAGACACACTCAAACATAAAGGAAGAGGGCATATAGAGACAAAGAGATGCAAAGAACCAACCTTGGAAGCATGGATTGAACCACCTCTGGAGCTTATAAACAAAGGAATAAGTCCACCAAAATTGCGTATGAAGCCAAAGTCAACACAAAGAGCAAAACATGGACACAAGCATAAGGAGCAGAACAATAGATCAGAAGCTGTAAACCTGTTATATGGGAGTGGGATTGTCTGCATCTGTGGAGTTTCAGGAATCGGTAAGACTGAATTGGCTCTGGAATTTGCTTACAGATTCTCTCAGAGGTACAGAATGGTGTTGTGGGTGGGAGGTGAATCCAAATATTTCCGTCAAAATTTTCTGAATTTGTCATTGGTTTTAGGTCTAGATGTCAGTACAGACACCCAAATCAGTCCCGAGAAGGGTCGGGTAAAGACTTTTGAGGAACAGGAATATGAAGCCTTCCAAAGAGTCAGGAGAGAATTGCTAAGAGATGTGCCTTATTTGCTTGTTATAGACAATTTGGAAAGTGAGATGGATTGGTGGGATGGCAGAGACATTTTGGAGTTGCTTCCTCGTATCAATGGAGCTACTCATGTAATTATAACCACTCGACTTTCCCAGGTAATGAACTTTGAGCCTCTAGAGTTATCATACCTATCAAAAGTTGAGGCAATGTTTCTGATGAAAGGGAAGAGGGATTTCCCTTCACAGGAGTTGGATGCATTGAGAACTATAGAGGAGAAATTGGGTCGATTGACTTTTGGTTTGGGAATTGTTGGAGCGATGCTATCAGAGCTTTCAATCGCACCTTCTGCGCTATTGGAGGCCATCAATAAGGTGCCTTTACGAGAGCTGACATGGACTGCGAGGGATGATCCAACATTGAAGAATAACCCATCCCTTGTGCAGCTTCTAGGTCTATGTTTCTCCATTCTTAACCATGCAAATAGACCAAGGGATCTGGCATCTAGAATGGCTTGGGTTGGAGGGTGGTTTGCAGCTGCTCCAATCCCCATTTCTCTGTTAGCTTCTGCAGCCCACAAGGTTTCTGCCCAAAGAAATGGGATATATCTGTGGAAAAAATGTGCAAAATTCTTATGCTGCTGTTGTTTAACTTCTCAAAGTAGGAGATCGGAAACAGAAGCTGTTTCTTTGCTACTTAGATCTGGCCTTGTGAAAAGAACAAGCAGGCAAGGATGGATTCAATTTCATGAGATTATTCAACTATATGCCAGGAAGAAAGGAGGTATTCCTGCTGCCAAGGCAATGGCCCAAGGGATCAGGAAGAAAGGGGTTGTTTCTCTTCATCCTGAACATTTTTGGGCAGCTTGTTTCCTTTTATTTGGATTTGGAAATGAACCGATGATAGTAGAATTCAAAGCAATGGAACTAATTTCCTTCATCAAGAAAGGGGTTCTTCCACTTGCAGTCCGTTCCTTCACAGTATTTTCTAGATGTCATGCTTCCATGGAGCTCTTGAGACTTTGTACCAATGCATTAGAGGAAGTCGAGAAGTCCTTTGTGTCCCAGATTCAGGATTGGTGTGACAAATCTCTCTGTTGGAAAAAGGGTAATAATTCCAATTATCAAGTAGATGAATATGTCTGGCAGGATGTTACCCTGTTGAAAGCCCTACTTCTAGAAACCCGAGCAAAGTTAATGCTAAGAGGAGGTCAATTTGATGCTGGCGAAGAGCTTTGCAGAACCTGTATCAGTATCAGGACTGTGATGTTGGGACATGATCATCCTCAAACATTAGCTGCCCAAGAGACACTAGCCAAGTTAGTGAGGTACAGAAGTAAAATGTAGCTTAGTTTATTTGGCAATGTACCCAGTTGTTGGATTGTTGCAGCTGTACTTAAAAATTGCTACTCTAATTTTGGCAATATCTTGAGAGCAGATAGCATCCAAAGTGTTCTTTCATTATTTTCCCAATTATATGATACAGCATACATATACATTGAATACAGTCTGCTATTGGAAATTTTCTCATAGCTTTTCAATCTACAAACTTGGAGTATTTACTTACGAAGTATTGAAATGCTATTAAGAACACACATTTGCTGTTCTATCGTTTTGTCTTAAATTAGTTCATGGATAGGCAAGGCTTGCAGATATTACATGAAAACCCCATGCATAGGGAGAAAACTACTGGCAAGATCCATTAAGGGTTTCATGCTAATTTGACAACCCATCCTAGCTGCTTCATTTAGTTTGTGTTTAACAAAGGATCTCTATCCTGTGCAAGCTCAAGCATTGCCTTCAAGAAAATTGTACTTATTCATCCATGACTTACATTGTTATCCATGACTTGGCATGTATTTGTGTACACCTCATGTTCTCGTTTCTAACTTGGCCTGGGATGGTCAGAGTTTGGTTTTACTCGGTTCATGATCATAGTCTTATTTCCTTCAATAAAATGTTAGCAGAACTTCAAATTGTTGTATATCTGCTTTCTGCTCTATTTTATTATTGTTAATGATTTAAGATTTCCAAAGTGCATGTTTCATTGCACAGATGGCTTGTGCCTTAATCCAGAATTTAGCAAACTTCATATTTTCTTGTTCTGCTCTCTATGTAATCTGGTAATTTATCAAGCACTGACTAAGGATCCCATGATGGAAATGGTATGTCGATAAACTGGATTCATTTATCACTAAAACGGGCCAGAGGCAATTATGTTTTAGGAAAAGCAGATACCATCTTTTCACCAAACTGGCTCATGAATAACGATAAAAATGTCACCTGATCTCATGTTGCTGCTTCTACAACATGTTTCGAGCCAATGCCATTCTGGTAGGTAAACCGGCTTGCCGGGTATATGCAGGTGACGGAATTGAGCTTTTACCATTCATAAAGGCAAAGGTATTAACAAGCGGTAGATCCCATTCTTTGTTTATTATTAGGGAGTTCCCCGGGTGGAAGGCCGCTATCATTATGGGCGCAGTGGCTGTAATGGCACGTACTACAGTTGAAGTTGGTATGTTGCAATTTTTTGTAGAACTCATCTCTATTCCTTAAAGAGATTGAATACAACATTTCAAATATCCAAACTTCAGTAACTTGCTGTTACACCAGATCTATGGACAATAACAGAAATACAGCAAGATCTATAGACAATAACTGAAATTATTAGTATGAGTTTTTTTATAGTTTATCTAGTATTATTAAGATTGTTTTTAGATTCACTGTATATATTTTTTTAATCAATATTTCAAATCACACTTAGTGATCTATTATCAGAAAGTGTAATCCGAAACATCCATTGAAAAATATACACAGTAGATCAAATAATATTCTTAATAATAAAAATTATTATTAAAAACTTAAGACCATCAATATGTTTTAAAAGTGGCTCTATAAACTCAACATCCATGATAATGATTAAAGCTTTTCAACAAGATCACATTCAGTCATCCATCATCAGAAATTGCGATTCCAATATAAAAAAATATGCACAATAAATTTAAAAATAATCTTAATTACAAAAACTTAAGACCATCAATGAAAAATTTAAGTGCTATATGAACTCAAACATTCCTCATAATGATTAAGACTTTTCAATGAGTAAACACCATCTCTTGGTGCATTTAAAAATTTTCTGGAATCTTTAATGTCAAAGTCATGTATTGTCAATTTGAAATTGGAAGCACTTTGAAGTGTGGGAAAATTTGAGGGAAATTATTTTCCTTAATGGAAATTTATGTCATATAGATTTTATTCAAAACCAACCAATATGAAGAAAAAGTAATTTTGATCTAAGGTAAACGTTAATGTGAAAATCCTAAACCAACAATATCCTCCACCCCTGTAAATTTTTATTGAAGCCTGTAATTTGTGAGGATAATGTTGTATCCGTTCACTGTTTAATAATAACTATTAATAAAAAGGGCTTTAAAAAAGTTTAATGAATAAATCACTTAATTTTTAAAATTATTTATAGATATAGCTTTTTACTGTATAATGTATCATCCTTTTAAAAATAAATTATTGTAATTTTTATACACCCTATAGCACTCCATTCAAAAGTTGCTACCTTGGACCTGACATTGAAATTTCCAATGCTTAAGTGATAAATGTCAGAATGTACAACCAGAACAAGCACATGTCTCTCTGCCATCATCTAAACTCATTGGTTTCATATAATTGTGGAAAAAGGAGATGAAAGAAAGCAGCCTTATGGAATGCGGTAATTAGCCTCAGATTTTGGAATGAATAGTGGGTTGGTCCACTAAATTGTTAGTTATAGTCCTCTAGTTTGGCAAAAAGACTGTGCATTTGGTCAATCATTGAACTTGGTCCCAACATCAAGTTCAATATACATTTTGTTTTCAAGAAGTGCTTAATATGGGTGCACTGTCCTGTCCAGATTCCAAGCCAAATCGGCCTGGAGGGGGGTACTTTGTTGCACTTGCATGTGGGTGTACTTGTTTTGGGAGCATGCCCACTTATACCACAGAAAAATGAAACCAATGTCACAGTCAGGTGGTGCCTCAGTCAAAGTGGTCAGAGACCCAGGTTCAGTACGTAATATTAAAGTCCTAGAGTATACCCATTTCCAGACCATTCCAAAAAACTGTTATTTAATGGTCACCGTCATCCCTTGAAATGGAGGAAACCTAGAAACCCACTTGAAGTTCGTGACTATCAACCTCATCCAATGAACAAAGCCATATCTTTTTATAACCATTTGACCCCATGACACTATCGTTCAATGGGTTTATTTCTAAATGCACAGGCCTTTCTATGTGAGGCCGCCCATTTCATTTTTAGGTTTTCTTGGGCCCTATCCATGGCCATGTGTCTGGTAGAGAATATCCCCCTCAATGGAAGATGTTTTCAAGACATAAAAGGAATTACAGACAATGCTAATTCTCACTAGAGTCACAATCCTGGATTCTATTTTTGTTGCTCCCAAAAAGAATATGCTTGGTGAGTTGGTCCTGTCTTATTCATGGAGAACTCCTAAGTGCATGGTGCTGCACAAACTTAACAGCTTTTGTGAGAGTGCATGCCAACCTTCTAATTTTAATTACTTAAAAACTAAAGAGACAACACAGTCTTAATCTATCTTGTCATTTAAGGCAATACATGTGTCATTAAGGACAGCTCTAACATGGCCAAACAACAAGACTGAATTTAATGACAGACATGTCAAATATCAATAGAGTCAAGTCAAGGTCCCTTTCTTGGGTGTTTCCCTTTCTTGGGTATACAAAAAAATAAAGGGGAATATGTCTTTTACTAAGAAAGTATTTGTTGGGAAGATAGAAATCAGTTATTTGTAGTGCATGGGAAAATACACTGTAGAGAGTAACATATAAGCTATGTTGATTAGAATTTACCAACCATGTAACGACACAACTTAACTGATTAGGTAAGATGGCATCTATGGATTCCCACTATAATATTTGTGTCGTAGAATACGATGCACTATTTGGCATTTTAAATTAGTATCATAATAATATTATTGTATGATTTTTAAAATTTAATTAAAAGTATTATTTGTATTATTAAATACTAGTTTTTTAAAAATTGCATTAAATTGTTAAAAAAATTATAAAGTTGTGAGGGTTGTAAAAGTTTGGCTCATTAATGGGGATGACCCCGCAGTGTGACGGCAAGTCACAAGCCCTGTTGAAAGGGCAGTCTCATGTTCGAGACTCACCCGCTACTTGCAGGTACAAAGGATGTTGCACGCTGTATGAGGTGGATAGAAGGACACAGAGTGGTGCTCAAAGGCTACGCTGGACCCTACGGGGCTTGGGGCAGAGATTGGCTTGTGGAACGAAGAGGAGATAAGGCCGTGACGTAAGTAGCGCAGGTGCAAGGCTGGAAGAAGACAAGGCAACAAGGAGTCAACGCCATTGGAGGGATAAGGGAGGACACCTAGCTGGAGGAAGCAGAGGAGGCGGGACAAGGAGATCTCCCATGGAGTGATAAATAAGCGGAAGAAGCTGCGGAAGAGGACCCTCCCGTGGAGTGATAAGGAGGCGGAAGAAGCTGCGGAAGAGGACCCTCCCATGGAGTGATAAGGAGGTGGAAGGGGGCTTCGAAGGAGGCCCGAGGTGGAAGCAAAGCGGCAGGAGGAAGACGGAAAAACGAAAGGTGGATGATGAAGGACGAGGGTCGGAGGAGAAAGGAAGAAAAAAGAGGTGACGGAGGAAGAAAAGGAGATAGCGAAGGAGGCTGCAGGAGGATGAAGAAGGAGGTAGAGGAGTAGGCGAAAAAAAGAAGGCTACGGAGGAGGCTTGAGGAGGAAGTAGAAAGATGAGACGGTGGCTTGGGGTTCGATCTAGGAACATTGCACACAGTCGGCTCACCCATCGACAACTGTTGTTGACGGTTGCTACAAAACCCTGACACATAGTGTCTCAGAGACCTCAATGGAAAGACAATGGGGATGAGGTCCCCCAAAAAATGTGGCCTCACTGGTTCATAGCTCCAGTCAAAAGCGCGTACGTATCAAAAAAAAAAAAGAGTTTGGCTCATTAATTTTATTGAATTCATATTTATTTCAATATAATTATTATCTAGGTCATACGTGCTAGTGTCATTTCTAGTATCAAACTTCACAACAATTACATCATTGTTATATTGTCAGTTGATTGATTAAAGATACCAAAATATTCACCGTAGTTATTATCAAGGGGGATGGATTTCAAATTAACTACAATAAAGGCCTTCACTACAATACCCATTAAAAAATCTAAGAGCGAGTAATGAAATGTAGCTTGACAAAACAAAATCCTACATGAAATTTTAAACCAAACCAAAGACATCATTTTTTTTAAATCACAGGGACAAGATTAAGTTGTGTAACCAATGAACGATTGGTTGTGTTTGTAGGATACAAGGACTTGTAGGAGAGGAGGAAACAATATATAAATGTAAATGTGAGATAAGCATGTAATTATGTAAATCATGTTAGGAAACTGCTAGGCCTGTGTTGGCTACGGGAAGGGGCATTTATTATCATCTTTTTTGGCTTTACAAGTTACCTTTTACTGGCCATTTCTCTGAAGTGTTTTCTAGACTTGGTTTTCTTTGTATCTACCCTGCTATTTTTCTTTTTGGCACTGTTCTAGTTTTACGCGACAAGTGTGTTGGAGCTATGGGTGGGGATTGGGTGCGTGTGGAGCCTGATAAGTGCGATGAATGGAAGGAGGACGACATTGTTTGGCATATATGCAAGGAAGGTGGTATCTCCCAGTATATGGAATTTATGACTAGCCATGACGAGGGTCTTTCCAAACAATTCGTGACCTCTTGGAAGGCTAGAAGGGTCACAATTGGAAGCATTTCCTTTGATATCGATGAGGAGGTCATCGTCAGGGCCACGAGTCTTGCTCTGGATGGGCGTACTTGGAAGAAAACCACCAAAGTTGCTAATTAGACCAGCCTCAACTTGTTCTTCTGGGGTGACGAGAAACCTGCCAAGTTATGCGGAGGCTATGACCGTGAGGCACTTCCTGAGCCTTGGGACATAGTTTGCATGGCGGTGATAAAATACTTCACCCTTGAAGGAAGATACGGTGTGTATTACTACTACCATTTCAATTTCCTCAATCACCTTAGGAATCACCATAATATTTCCTTCTCATTTTTTCTCATGCATTCTCTTGAGAGTACTGTGCTTGATGAGGTTGAAGCCATGAATTCAAATAAAAATTTCACCATCCTCCACCAAGGGCTCTTGTCCATACTTTACCATTATCACTTGGCCCTTTTCCCTCCTCGACCCTTTACTATTGTTGAAGCTTCCCGACCCACCTCTGTTGAAGAGGCTCTGGTTTCTTCTACTCCCCCATCAGCTAGCATTATGGACACCCTTGGCCCGAGCAAGAAAAAATGTATCAAAAACCCTGCCTTGAAAGTTTCTCCACATGACACATCCCCCTCTCTGGGGCCTATTGTGGAGAGCAAAGATAAAAAATGCATAGCCCCCACCCCGAGAAGTAAGGCCAAAGCCTCCAAGAAGACAATTTTGGCTCCATCAAATTGACTCTGACATTGAGATCACCGAGGAGACTAATACCCCTCGCAGGTCAAATAGACTGGTTATCAAGCAAGAAAAAGAGAAGATTTTTAAGGAGGTCTCAGATTCTGACAATGGGGACAGGAGCGAGAGTATGAGTAAGGAGGAAAAGGATGTGGGGGAGGAGGCTCTCTTGGTTTCTGCTAGTAGCTCCTCCCATGTTTCTGAAAGCCTTAAAAGGGGTCTTGCCAGCCTTAAAATCAAGGAGGTCAAGTCTCACGCCTCCAACATTGTGGAAGGTAAGGCTCCCATGGAGGAAGCCTACAATAAACAAGATCTTGTCGGGGAGGAGGTTGACAAACTAAAAAATAGAATCAAGAGTTTGGAGAAAAGACTGTAGGATGTTACTCGTTTTTCCTTGAAGATTATGCACAAGTCAACCACTACGTTATGTCTATTGTAGAAGGACAAGTCTATGAACAATGTGGAGGAAGAAGTCGTCAACAAGGACCTGCTTAGGTTCCTCACTGAAGATTGGGCTACCATAACTTTAGTTAAGCCATGCAGTGGGAAAAAAGATTAGTCTTTGGTGGGTTTAGATTTTTTGACTGGAGATGGTTGAATCAACCTTCGTTTATGTTTTGTTTTGTTAAAAACATTGTTATTATGTTTATTTTCCTCTATAACTGGTATGACCCTCGGTGGTCTATATCTATGGTGGTTTTAAATCATGCAATCATGATGGACATTACTAGTAGCTTTAGTCGAACGGTTGTTAGTTTTTTGAGTTGTTTTTTATATGATCTGCTTAGGGTGATGGTTTGGTTTTTAGACCTGCTATTACTATGTTGTTAGTGTTAGTCTATTGTGGATGGCCGTTGGTGCCTTGTATTAATGGGACAACACCCTTGTTTTGTTTCTTTTTATATAAAAAGCAATCGTAAATGAATGCATCATGTGAGAAGCAAGTAAAGCACATTGAATGATAATTGTGGTAAGCTAATCGATTAGAGATATTTTTAAAGAATAAAGTTGCCCCAACCATAGGCAAGCAAGAGTAGTGATTTATCCCTCAATGGCCAAGAATAGTCATGCAAGTGTATAGGACACTAGGAAATCCATATGCCCTAAATGTGGCAACTTGAGCAATAAAAGGTAGTGATAGATCCCTAGAGGCAAGGAAGATCGTAATACATGACATAATAGGTAATCAATAAAGCAAGAAATTCTTATAGTGTCCCAAATGTGATAAGAATCTTGGTCAATGGAATGAAATGCAATCAGTAAAACAAAGAAGGCTTGTAGTATCTCTATGTAATAAACATCTTGATATATACCATTGTTGCAAGATGGTGTGTCCCTTGGTCTTCCTTGCAGCACAACACTTGGGTTTGTGACATGGTCTAACCACCTCCTGTGGATCTTAACCGACACTTGTATCGAGTCGACCTTTTGGTGCAACGACAAGGCCAACAATTGGTATCAGAGCTGGTCACAGGTTCAAACCCCTCACTTGTGCTGGGGAGGATTGTTGCAAGATGGTGTGTCCCTTGGTCTTCCTTGCAGCACAACACTTGGGTTTGTGACATGGTCTAACTGCCTCCCGTGGATCTTAACTAACACTTGTATAAGGCATTGACAGGTCGACCTTTTGGTGCAACGGTGAGGCCAACAATAACATAAAATCAATAAAGCAAGGAAGCTTCATCGTGTCCCCCATGTAACTCTTAGTACTTGGTTAAGTCATGCAAGTACATAAATGTGATAGGGAAGGCCTAATACATGATGCCAAGGAAAAATTTAAGAAACGCCCCCTTGGCGAAGGTGTAAAATCCTT
This sequence comes from Sequoia sempervirens, assembly GCA_007258455.2. Taxonomy (NCBI): domain Eukaryota; kingdom Viridiplantae; phylum Streptophyta; class Pinopsida; order Cupressales; family Cupressaceae; genus Sequoia; species Sequoia sempervirens. The sequence goes on along the minus strand of VDFB02353493.1, from coordinate 223,858,218 downwards.
GCGAATCTTGTATACTTATCGATAAAAATATTAATTTTAGTGGCAAATTTTTTCGTTTTTCGGGAAAAAAAACTCAATTGGCGAATCTTTTCTAATCAGTAGAAATCTGTGGAAAATCCTGGTGAATTACAATTTTTTTAAACTGATAAAATATTTTCATTGGTGATTAAAATCTATTTTCAAACCTAGAAAAAAATTTCATTGGCAAGTTAAACCTATTTTCAAATGCATAAGAAAAAACATTGGTGAATCAAATATAACCACAACCGTTTGATGAATTTTTTATGGACGATTGTAGTTGCATTCCGAAAGTAAATCTATGAAACACTAGATTTTTGAATTGAAACCTCTAGAATAACACTAGAACCGTTAGATTTTCATAAATCAATGGTTGAGATTTTATTAATTATTTAGGTTTGTCAGTCATCATGCTCCTGTTTACTGTTTAATATTGCCTAAGTCAGACCAAAATATTTTATGACAAAGCCTTAAATCTTAAGTCTTTAATCCTGAGGGTGGAGTCTCGTCAACCTAGCAATGTCCCCATTTTAAATTATGCACGTGCATAAAGTTTTTTTTAAAAGGATCGTTCGATGAATTTTCAATGGACGACTATAGTTGCATTCCAAAAGTAAATCCTTGAAGTACTAGACTTGTGAATTGAAACCTCTGGAATAACACTAGAACCGTTAGATTTTCATAAATCAATGGTTGAGATTTTATTAATTGTTTAGGTATGTCGTCATCGTGCTCTTGTTTACAGTTCAATATTGCCTAAGTCAGACAAAAATATTTAATGACAAAGCCTTAAATCCTAAGTCTTTAATCCTGAGGGTCGAGTCTCATCAACCTAGCAATGTCCCCATTTTAAATTATGCACGTGCATAAAGTTTGTTTTAAAAGAGGGATCGTTCGATGAATTTTCGATGGATGGTTATAGTTGCATTCCGGAAGTAAATCCTTGAAGCACTAAACTTGTGAATTGAAACCTCCAAAATAACACTAGAACCGTTAGATTTTCATAAATCAATGGGTGAGATTTTATTAATTATTTAGGTCTATCGGTCATTGTGCTCTTGTTTACCATTTAATATTTCCTAAGTCAGGACAATATTTTATGACAAAGCCTTAAATCTTAAGTCTTTAATCCTGAGGGTCGAGTCTCGTCAACCTAGCGATGTCCCCATTTTAAAAATAACTTTATTTGCATGTGCACTATGCAGCCATCTGTCGTAGGCATACCTTTTAAGCACTTGTTTTTAAGGATTCAAGTGTTGAAATAAATGTTAATTGTCACATCAATGATAGTGGTGAATTTAAAAATGATAAGTGTGATGTCATACTCATTGTGTTCGTGCTAACTTCTATATATACTTCACCAACTTGATGTTCTTCATATCATTTATAATATATTTGGCTTTGACTTATTTATTCTCTATTCTCAATTTAACTGAGATATTTTGGAGTATTCATGGCGTGTCATGCTACCCAAATGTTTTTGGGAGAAAAGAAGGGATGATACATATGACAAACAAAAGTTGGGTACGGTTTTTACAATTCCTTGTGTGCAAGTTGAGGATGCTATAAGAATAATTGTGGGTAGGGAATGGCTTTAGAACAACCCTCGTGCTCCATATTCTGAAGTGGCTTCGGCTTTCTTGTCCAATTGCATGGACATTTTGCTCCATAAATATTTGGTGAAGACGCTGGCAATATGTTATTTGCAGCCTTTCATTTACTCTATTTCTTTATTGGAGTTGGCACTGAAGCATTACAATTTTGAAAGTGGGTTAGTGCCTGTTGGTGGAATCTTCAGGAAAGTGGAATTGCATGCTTCTATAGCACAAGCTCTTGCCCTGGTTAATATGAGATGGGGTCTGCTATGTAATACGAAAACTGAATCATTAAAGAGCTTGGAGTTTTGGAGGAAGTGGGTGATTCACTTTTCTTCTTTGTTGTTAGTTTGTTAAATTCGATTCACGTTCTACTCAAACAACCGGTTGAAGGCCTTAGCTAATGTTACAAAAAAAAATAGCAATAAATTGTGTGATGTGTCATGTGTCTATATTTTATTGTACAACGTAACAGTTCTTGTAATATGTACTTTGTGACTAGTTTTTTTCCACAATTAGTGGCTTTTTGCCTTTTGGCCACGCTGGTTATGTACTAACTACTATGTACTTCAGTCTTTAGCAATAGCTACTTAAATGAAAATACTTTTTGTGGCTCCATTCTTGTAAATCCTTTTTGCTTTGGTCAATATAAAAATGTTAAATGTGGCTTTTAAAACTAATAGTAATTATCAACATATAGTTTTGATCATAAGTGAGTGAAATTTATTGTGACTTATTAGTGGACATTGATAAATTGATAATGATTAAGGTAAAACGAGACATTTAATTCTCTTTTCAATGTGTCAAATTACTCTACCTTTCATTTATTCTATTGAAAATTCTCAATTTGGTTGCGGTACTGCGGGCGGCGGTGCAGATTAATGCCATATGAATAGCTAGAGTGATTGATTGGATAGCTTTGTATTGAAAACTGCACGATGTACTATAGAATCATAGATGATGATGTCAATAATCTAGTGATTTAGTGAAACAAGATTTGTAATGATTTCATATCGTTTGTGTGGCACTGGCGATTTTGACAATTGACAGCTTGTCAGCTTGAGGTACAGTTTGCATGTAGTCAGGTTGTTAAAGTCCAGACGTCAATCAAATTAAACATTTAAATTGTAAATGTTAGGCTTAAGTTACATGAACCGATTAAGTTGGATTTTTGGTTTGCGCAAATTGCAATTATGACTATACCCAACCTCACACGTGACACGTGTGAGGTGTACAAGGGACCAGGCTGGTAGTGGCTCTATTGGTGGCACTTTTGGCGACACTTTTGGTGGCACTTTTGGCCCATAAATAAGGATAGTGAGCACAACTGAAATCATTTGTTGAATTGTCATAAGGGTTTTCATTTTGTAGGGTTAATAACTTAATAAGGATTCAGGAAGAAGATGATGTCGATGTGGTATTATTGGGGATACTCTAAATTATCATGCATCCAATTATGTAGTTACAAAGTAAAAGGCCAATTTCCTTCAAGTTCAGAATGGGTGGAATTGGAAAGAAGTTGATTTGGTTCACCTAACTTCTTAGACAGGTTTTGAGCTAGGATGAAGAGCTCTGATGGAGATAAGTTCTCTCCCAGTGCATGGAAGCTGCAATTATAAGATGGGAGCAGTTTTACTACCCCTCATCATCTGCATGGTTGGCCAGGAGAGCCCCTTGCATTTATTTTTAGACATCATGGCCTACCAGGCAAGCCCCATGCATTTATTTTCAGTGCTCATCTTCTACATGGGAGCAATTTTACAACCCCTCATCTTCTGCATGAGTCTGGTTATGAAAGGGGCTAAGTACATTTTGTATCTTCATAGCTCCCATTTCCCCAGTTTGATTGCCCCCCCTTTCCCCATGCATTTACTTTTAGATCCCATGGCTGACCCGACAAATCTCATGAGTTTATTTTCAGAGCTCATGGTTGACCTGACATGTCCCATTTATTTTCATACAAACATGTATTACATTTATGTTTTCACCAGCGATCCAGTAGAAGCTTGGCGCTTGCGCTTACATTTGTATTTGTACTATGTAATAATGTGACATTGTAATTCAGTTGTAATAAAATAAATGGTTGTACTATTAATGTGACATTGTAATTCATTTTATTAAGTCCTTTGCAAGTTAAGTGTTATTAATGGTTGTGTTATTAATGTGACATTGTAATTCATTTTATTAAGGCCTTTGTAACGTTAAGTTACTGGCCCCTTGGCCTTGATGTCAATCCTAGCACATTAAAGTTTAAAGCAACTTTAAAATACATGTTTATTATTTATATCATAAATTACTCAACCGTTCGATAAACATTTGATGTATGGTTGTAGTTGCATTCTGGAATGAAATGCACAGAGCACTAGGCTTGTGAACTTAAACCTCTGGAATCACCCTATAACTGTTAGATTAACAAAGATCAACAGTTTAGAATTTGTTGTCAATGTAGGAGTAAATCATAAATGGCTTGTTTTAAATGTTGTCAGCCATGTACTAATTGTGTACTGTGTAGTCTGGAAGTAACACGTAGACGTTTTAGTTTCATGCACTTTAATATTTGAAAAAACAACACTTTCTATTGCTAAGTGATTTTATTTTGAAGTTAGAGGGTCAGCACACGAGGAGATTTCAATCTTCAGTTTGCTCATTGCAGTGCACCACCCTGTTCTAGGTTCCACAGTTCCACTTCCAACAAATCCATTCCAGTAACCCAATTTCAACTTCAAGAATCAAAATTCGGGTAAGTTAAAGAATTCCTACGGCTACGTTTCATCGTTTGACATTTCTTAAAATCTTATTTTGTCAAACTTTGAAGTTTAGGTTTAGGGTTAAGAGGCTTAAGAATTAAGAAAAATTAAGGACTAATAGGGAATTCACAAATTTCACATTGTTGATTGTATTAGCATGTCTACCACCAATACCACTAGAACAATGTCAGATAAAAAAATACATTATGCAAAATTGCTTAAAACCCCAGGTTTCATTGATGAATACCATGATATTTATGATCTTGAAACCTATGGTAGGTGTGCCTCAGAACTTAGATTTTCATCTCAAAATAAAGTTGCAAATAAAATGCAAGTTAATAGTATTAGTGCACTGTGGGTAACTGGATTAGGGTGCATGATGTTACATGAGGTTTTCCCTTGCCCATAATTTATCATGGTTTGTGCCCTAAATTACGATGATAACAAAAGAGCAATTGTTAATAAAGATAACAAAGAAGAATTGTTATCCATTAATGTAGAAGAACTTGGAAAAGTGTTGGCCTTGGGGTTTACAACCAAAGAATTTGGAAATTTCCACATTGACCTAGAAAAGCTTGCTAGTGATTATGAAGCAGTAGATGAAATGGAGAAAATTTCTTTCTTAAATAGGATAGTTTAGGATAGAAACAAATTGAAAGGTGATCATAAGCCTCCTTATGATTTGGATATTTTTAAACCATGGGCTTAGGATACTATTTCCATGCTAGCATTTTGCCTCAAACTGGATAGCAATTTGGAATTGGGTGCAAGCCTCCTTGAAATGGTATATAATATCCATTATCATGTTCACATGTCAAATATAATTTTATTGGGTACATTGTAGAATCTATGCATAAAAAAATTTTAATGATTAAAGGAGGTTCCACCAAGGCATTTAGGTTCACAACCTACTTGTGCTATCTTTTACTATTCAAATTTAGAGGAATGTTTTAGACCAACAAGCTTCAAATTCAACCCTATAGTAATGTTGAGGAAAATAAAATTGCTCCAATATATGAATGGACCACTGTGATAAGGATGCATGATTCTCAAAGGAACTACAGTAATTTTGTAGACTACTTTTTGGCTCCATTGCATCAAGGAATTTCAAATACTCCAATGCCTAGATTTCCTATGTCATGTAGAAACTACATTCAACTAGGAAAAGAAATACAATTGGTTGACTGGTACTTAATGGAAGAATATATTGTGCTAAGATTTTATGGATCAGAAGTACAACCATACAAACTTCCAATACATGTGACAAAAAGTGCTTTTGCTTTGGAATATGTAAGGTAGATGCAGAGTACTGGTGAACTACACTTTAACTATCAGGGGAAGAAGACCTTATTTCCTTCTTTACCTTTTTCATGTGGAGGGATCACATTCGAGAGAAAAGCATTTAGTGTGGCACATGATCTTTTGATTTTTTTTTATTTTGATGCTATCTGTCACTGGTAGTATGATCCATGTGACACCATTAAATCAATGATTGTGCTCAATAAGAATGTTGGAAGTAGAATTCAACATCAAAGTAAACCCTTGCTTGATAACTTGAGAAACAAGGATTCTTGGGATGAGGTCAAAATAGCAATGGAGAAAAGTGTTGTTGAGAATGGTATTTCTTTTGAACAATTGTTAGCAGAAATTATAGCATTGCATCGAAAGACAATTAGGAGGTACAACATTTTATATGAAAAAAGTCATAAACCATCTAGTAGAGTAAAAATGCTAGATTCTCTAGAGAAGGAAGTTATAGAAAAAAATTGGTCACGATCAAAAATTACTGCCTTTTAGTCTATGAGGAAGGAGCTAGGTGATCCAAGAGCCCTTGCAAAGTATGGAGATAACAAAGAAGATCATGAGTTTAGAAAATTGTGGAATATAGAGCATCTAGATGAACGAGAAGATAAAGAAAGTGATGATGAATCTAATGACGATAGGGAAGAAGAAAGCCATGTCAATTTCAAACTTGGTTTAAGTGAGGCCACAAAAGAAGCATTTACTACAAGAGCAGCCATAGCTAAAAAAATGGGTTATGAAGGTGGTCCTTTGGGGTTCCAAAGACAAGGCCCTTGGACGGTAACAGATGTAGAGCATAGAAAACCATTTGATAAATCTTTCCTTGGGGTTGGGGGTGAAAAAATAGACCTCGGGAATACAGGTCAATTTGTTAGAGCTTCAAATCCTCATCCTCATGGTCAAACACAATCACAACTAGGACATTCCCATGGTGGAGAGCTTAGTGCAACTAAAACTGTCTCTGGTGGCAATGGTACAGGTAGTAGTAATAGTAGTGGTCAACATGTGCTACAACAAAAAATTACACACAAGAAGACAACAACACAATATACCAAAGAAACGCCAGGTGATCAAGGCATATAGAAGAGGCAAATGATTTTGACAGGTCCAAGTCACACTACTAGTGGATCCACCACAAAGGAGTTATTTCCAAGCACTCTCCCATCGCCAGTTACTCTGGTTGCAACATCATTAGAAACTACAAGTACTCCTATTGCTTCGCCATTCAAGCATTCTATTGTTGTTGTGTCCCTATGTTTTGATTACATTGAAGAGTTTAAAAAGAAATCAGAATTGAATAAAAAATAAAAGAAGCAACTAATGGAGAGTGTGTCTGTTGTAACTTTAGATCCTGCAACAACCATGGTATTACCCACATTTGAGACAAATAAATAAATCATGGATTACACAATTCTTGTTCCCACAGTTCAAAACAAACTAGAAAATCAGATGGCCCCATTTGAATTCCAGCTGAACAATATTCAATTGGATTTTTCTAGACTCATAAATACTGACAAAATTAATGTATCAAAGGACAATGAATTGGTGTACACATCATTGCTAAATAAAGATAGAGAGAAAAAAAGGTTGCAGACTCAAATTGAAAAGTTATAGGTAGACCTAGCAAATGAGAAAGCAAAGAGGAAAGCAACATATAAAAAGAGCAATGAATTAGAAAAAAGAATAAAAAAAGCTGCCTCTACATCAATAAGCAAAGAGGATAAGTAGAATGAGACTGTAGTGAATGAACTGAAGCAAAGGCTAGATGAGAGCAACAAGAAATAAGATGAGGAAAATCCACTTCAAAAAAATTAAGAATAAGCATTGCGAATGGAAATGCACAATAGAAACAAAAATTGGAGAAGAAGAAAAAAGGAAATCAAAGATTAGAGGCAGAGCTGATGAAAGCAAAAAATGAAATTAAGTCTTGTCAAAATAAGTTATTTGCATTTTGTAGAGAAACAATGAGGCGTATGAAACAAAAGATCTAGGATGAAATAATGCAGAGGATTGATCATTTGTGTGACATGTTTCAATTGATTAATGCTATCAGACATCATAAGAAGCTCAACAAATATCTAATGGACAACAAAAATGTGTTGGCATTAGAGAAATCAGCAAATCAAATTCAACAAACAGTCTACAAAGCTAGTGACAATGTTTTGAAATCAAAATGGATTACTAATTGGCTTGCTATATCAATGACGTTGTCATCTGTCATTGAAAAATGTTTGAGAATGCGTGAAACAAAGGAATATTTGCATTTGGTTGCAGACAAGATGAAGAAGGTGGATGAAAAGGTAAGGAACTTTGTAGAGCTTGGTTTTCCAGAGGCTTTTGACACAAATGAGCAATTCGTTGGAAATAATGATTTAAGAAAGAAGATGGAGGATGCAAGGAAGATTGATTTGGACCAATTTCCTCAAAACCCAGATGTGGTGAAATATTTGGATTCCATCAAACCATTGCTAACCTTGAATGCAAAACTGACTGAAGAATCCAAGATAGGTTCCAATTTGAATCATGAATTGTTAACAATCTTCAAGTCAAACAACATCAGTTAGAACAAATGACAATTCCACCACCTGAACAATGGAAGTTGCTAGAAAAGGTGATGCAGTGATTTGATTTTTGATAATGAGTTTCCAAGTTCCAACTCAGCTCTATGCAGAGTTGTCTTTGAGCAAGATTTTGCATTGCCAATGCCTCTATGTATTCCTTCATGTGATAATCAATTTAAAAGCTCAAATTCATACTTCAGTAATGTGTTGATGTTCAAGTATCTGTATTATTTATTATATCATTTGAAGAAAAAATTTGGTAGTGGTTTCAACTACTAGATACACTTTAAACAATTGTTGATGTTCATTGTTGTATATGCTACTAATACTATTGTTAATATTTTATTAAGCTAATAAGCATTGAGTTGAGTGATGAACTAATGAGTACATGTTTAAGTTTTACTTTTAGCACAATTAAAATATGGACTATAAGGTGATTTTAATTCCAGGCATCCATAATCTTAGTGAAATTGCATTACAATTTACACATCAATACTCAATATCCATGAATACTTAGTAGATCCACTAAACATTTATATGAATTCATGCTTTAATTAAGGTACTTTAACTGGTTCAATAAACCAGAGCCAAAATTAAAACATACATCAATGCATAATGACAAAGAAGATTAATGAAAGATCATTGATCAAATTTCATTAATAATTCATGTAAAATGTTACAACTGGAGAGACGATAGACTCAAAATAAGGGAGAAAAACAAGCTTAATCGCTAGTCCTCCAAGTTTTATAACCTTGTCGTGGAGTTCTAAATTTTCATAACTTCCTGATTCCCTGACTTGGTTCACTTTGTTGAGAAACTGAGTTGCAAGTCTTTTAGACGTAACCTTTGAGTTATGGTGTGTGGATTTATTTTGTTTTTGTTGAGTAGTTTTCCAGTGGATTATCTATTATTGGAATTGGAATGATGGATTTTTGGTTAGTTTCATTGTTGTGGTTACTATCACTCAAAGTCGCGGTTTTGGTGCTTTTCCTAACCTTAGTCTCTAGTCCTCAGAGTTTTATAACCTTGTCGCGGAGGTCTAAATTTTCATAACTTCCCAATTCCCCGACTTAGTTGATGGTTCACTTTGTTGAGTTGCAAGTCTTTCTTGGTCATCTTTCTAGTCGGTGGGTCGAAGCTTTCGAAAACTTTGAAAATTCAGACTATGGTTCTAAGGTTCCAAGTTTCAGCAACCACGCAACATTATGGACTTATCTTTCCTTTCAAAGGTGTTGTCATCTAACACCTCATTGAATGCTATGTACAAACTAACATTGAGTTGTGTTTTCAGGAATTTCAAAAAGCATGCAAGTTTAAAGGCTATATTTTTGAGGAATGAGATTGAATACCGCATTTAATGCATGCCCTATCAAAAATGACGGCATAAGTGGGTGGCGAAGTTTTACTCAAAAATTTAGCCTGCATTGTCATTCTTTGCCAAGGCCAGTACTTCTCAAGTGCAAACATTCTATCTCCGTGAATTTACGTTCATGCAAAGTGGAATTGAAAATGACTGATCTGGCATTAAACACACGTCTTGTTGATGACATAAGTTGAGGTGGCAAAAATTTTGCTAAGTTTTTCAGCTGCATTTCCTTGTTGTGCAATCTACTCTTCCAAGTGTTTGTGTGTTTCTTTATGTACTGGGAGTTCATGCAATTTGGAATTGGAAATCGTCTGCTCAGCGTAAGGGATACAAAGCTTGAACCTTTTAAGTTAGAAGAGTTTTGGGCGCGACTGGAGAGTGACGAGAAGTCTGAGCTAGATATAAAACTGTTAGAAAGCAAGCTAGCTCACACTGGAGGGTTTCCAGAAGCTATGTTGAGTGTGGACTTGATAAGTGCATGTGCGAGAAGGTACATTCTAGAGACACAAGAAATTAAAGCCGCAAACGGGACTATAATTACAGAAATTTCTCCTCAAGTTGTTCCCTGCACGCTGAGGATTCCAGAAAGGGAACCTGTAGAAGACATAATTTTCACAGTGGCTAGTGAATTTTTTAAAGTGAATAAAGACAGGTGTAGGAACTCCATGGCTAAAACCTGGTTGAATACTGAAAAGAAAGGTAAGTCGAAACTATCGACTAAACTCAAAAGAGTGCATTTTAAGGAAGAAATTGCAGATGTTATTGCTTTATTGCACCGCATTGTTGGGAATGCACGAGTTGAGTTATTTAAGGATTGTATGTGTGAGTTTATCTTGATAATCTATGATGAGAACATTTTCATTGACTGGGCTGAAGTTATTTGCTTCCATTTGAATGAGCAATTAATTAATTTCCATAGCACTGCTACTTTTTGTATGTGTTCTTTCCTGACGTACATTGTAGCTAGTCAGAGGTTCTTTTGGCCTAGGTTGGAGCCGCAAGGAACCCCAGCTTCTGATATGCCTGTGTATAAACACTTTCCTCAGTTCACTAAACAATTTGGAATGGGTGATTTTTTTGTGTTAATGATGCATTTTTAATGGAGGCCGTGAGGAATCTAGATGGAAATCTAGAAATGTGCCTTTTCCCTGAATTGATTTCTCTTGTATCAAATTTTGGGAGTTTTTATATCCAATTTGATAAGTTTTCCTATCTGAGAATAGGGGGTTTTGAGAAAACCCCATTGAAATTACCTCGGTATCCTGAAGATTTATTGATATTTCTGGAAGTTTGTCAACAAATGGTCATGGTTAATATTAAGTATATGAGCATGGAGAAATGAGGGTATGTCTTCCCATTGATGACCCCTTCTTTTACGTGCAAAACAAACTAGGTGGCCAGGGGAGCTGAAGGAGTTCTCAAGTAATATAACCTCCAGTATCTGTCTATGAGAGCTAATTTTGATAGTAATGGTTTTGTGAAGCAAAATCTCTATGGAGGGAGCTTATATCGACATCACCTATCTATTGAAGATTTTTGGGAAGATTGTGTCAATGAGAATGAAGTTTTGAGAAGAGATTATATGAGGCTAAAGCTAAACCAGATACAAGCTTTCAGTCTTCCATTTTATATACCTGAAAATGTGGTTGAGGATTCAACAATCATAGATCATGGATATGAAAAATTGCCTAATAAATCCCACCCTAGGGTTGATTGGAGCCAAACTGAAATTTTATATATGAGGGTGTGGATTGCTCCAGTGCTTAAAAAAACCCAGGATTGGTTGGATGGGAAATGGTGGCAAGTTGTTGGTCATTTTCAGGAGCCTAAGTCATCATAGAAGAATGAACAGGGGTCTACGCAAGCATCTGGTGCAAGTGTATCATCGAGAAACCCTCTGTTAGGTCCTCTAGTGCAAATTCTCAGTCAAGAGGTGATGGTGATAGGCCAGAAGAAATAGTCAAGTTGAAGACCATCTGTGAACAAGACAGTGTGCTTTCTCCTACCCCTAAGAAGAAGACTGATCAAGAAAAAATTGTGCCTACAGATTCTGAAGCTATCTTTAAACAAATCGTTGAAGATAATATCTTTCCTCCCTTGTCTGAATTTCCCTCTTCTCTGCCTCTGGTTGATAATCCACCTATCACTCCTAACACTCCTAAAGAAACTATTAGTGGAAATGAAGATTCTAGTCCAGTAGTAGCTTCCCCAGGATGACTGAAAAAAGTAGTGGAGAAGAAGATAAAGCATATTCCTACAATGACAGTTGGAGTGGATACAGTTGCCAAGTTACTTCAAAGCTCTTCAAAACCTAAGAAAGCCAGGAGGATGTCAAGGATGGTGACTGATCATGCTACTTCTGGAAATCAAATGTTATAAATTGTTGAGCCTATGAAGGATTTAAATGAAAATGAAATAATAGAGGCAGACTACAAAGTCACACATGTTGATATGGGGCCTCCAACACTGGAAGGTGATGTGTACCATGCCAATTATTCAATCAATGTCTTGATTAAAAGAGTGAAATAATAGAGGAAAGAAAATATAAAACTGCAATCTCAAGTCCTCATGTTGGGTAACTTTATTTCTTCCATGACCACTCCTACATCTGATGAAGCCTCAAGTTCTCAGGTAGAGCCAAAGGGCATTGATGTGCTCACCATACAACAAATTAAAAAGAATTTGAGCTATTCCAGAGCTGCTTGTGAGGGGATCAATACAATATCTCAAGAGGCTATCTTCTTTCTAAATAAATTCATGCTCTTTTACACTCGAGTTATTAATGAGAGGAAGGAGTTAGTAACAAAACTTCAATAGGTCAGAAAAGATCAAACTAGTCTCTATGTGTTCTCTCAGGAAATGAAAGAATTGTTGTTTATGGATTAGAAGATATTAATTGGTGAGAAAATTGTGAATAATCCTAAGGAGCTAGACCCTTCCTGGTACGATTCATTGGAATGGAAATTGAATATGTTGGATGTTGCTGATATGTGGTTGTCATTGATATCAACACTATTGGCATTACTATCATTAAAGGTTGTATATGTCGAGGATATTGAGAAAATTGTAATAAAGAGAGTTATAGGTTGTCAAGTTCAGTATGTTGGCCAGCTTAGTATATTGATTATCAGAGGTTGTGGATTAAATGTTTTGTTTTCAATTATATCTAGCTTAAATCCATGTTAAGTTTCAAAGATTCGCATGAAGATTTGATCGAGTTATGAGTATCTGCGTTCTAACAGTTTTTATGTTACTTCAGTTGGTGTTCTTGAAAGAAGATGATGTGATTCTGGTAACGTGAAGTGTTGTGGATGCTTCTCTAGTGATTCATGATGTTTGTGGATGTTTCTATATCATGCTCTTTCTTTGTTGCACATTTGCATTGATCGTTGTGCTCGCAATTGAAGATTTTCTTTTGTATATTCATGTTTTTCATGTTCTTGGCTGACAGGGTGATTGTAGTGTGTTGTGGATCTTCGAGGAATAATTATTGAAGGTGTTCCATGTTAGAGGATATTATTTTGGGTCTTCACTATGTTGTGGCCAACTTTGGTTGATTCACATTGATAATTATTTATGTTTTGGTCTGACAGTTTGTATTCATTTTATATTTTATTGAAGCTGACATGTAGATGATGTTATTCTTGGTTGTGGATATATATGAGCGATTTTTTTATTATTTGTATATATTTGGTGAAGCGAAGTGTGCGAATCCTGTGTGCGAATAATGTCCTAATCATTCGAAGGAAAAAGTTAAGTGTGAAGAAGAGTGACCAGAGTTTATGTGCTTAACCAGACCTATAATCAGGCATGAGCATATGTTATTTTCTCAGTTCAATCTTGTGGATGTAATCTAAATCTTTCTGTAATACAATGAGTATTCCTTGGGTAGTAAGCCTTGTTGTATTTGAGCAGTGAGCTCTAGGCAGTGCGTCTGAATGCATGTGCATTCCCCATTTATTCTTTTATACTTTTAACAGGGTATAATCTTGTGGACTAACCTCCACCGTGGTTTTTCCCCTAACAGGGTTTCCAAATAAAAATATTGGTGTTATGTGTGTTTCTGATGTGTTGATGATTTATGCTTTCATGGTTATTAATTATATCTAAGAACAAGTTTAATAAGTTTAAATTTTTGTGATAACTAATTCACCTCCCCCTCTCAGTTGTCTGTCCTTGTGTTGCCAACATAATATATATGATAATCTGGTGAAGGAAATTAATAAAACACTTGATCAATATTTTGAAATGTTGCGGGAAATTAAAGAAGATTGTTGTATTGTGGGAGTGAAATTACTAATCAGTTTGATGAAAGGATTTTAGATATAAAAGGGATCTCTTTGAATTTTAGAAAGATATTCAATAAAGAAATAGTTGATCCTACTACAGTGACATGGGATTCCTTCTCGAAACTTAGTGCAATGTAGATCCACCTGAAGTCTTGTAAATCTGGAGGAGAGAAAAGATCTGAGATGTTGGTTGATACTAAAATTGCTTTGGGAAAATGGAGAACCAAGTTGCAGATTACTACAACGCCAGGGAGCAAGGACATATTTGCAATTGTCACTAGATATTGAGATTACAGGTCCAGGATGAGGGCATAGGAAAAGGCGCTGTGACATGAAGAGGTTGAAGTTCTCGAAGATGAATCTGAAGATGAGGTGGAAAAGTGATGCATAGTTTTTTTTATCATTTCATGATACTTTCTTTAATTTTAGTTCTTTTAAGTTGAAGACTATTTTAATTTTTGGGTGTGGTTGTCTTCAAGAAACCGTTACCATAGACAATTGTTTTATGCTTTAAATATGGGTTTGGCTGATGCAATTAGGATCTTTTGGCAAAACTTTGATTTTCCTCATTAGAGAAAAAAACTCTTTTATGCTTTCAAGTTTGTTTTACAGTTATCTTTCAATATAGAAACTCATATGGTGAAGTTCATGTAGACATAATCTTTGTGTTGTGGTGTATGGATTTATTCTATTTATTTTGAATATCTTGCCAATGGTTATCTATGTTGGTGTTCTCGATGTTTAAAATATTGCATTGCTATCGGATGTTTATCTTTGAATGAATGTTTATGGAAATGGTTGAGTTCAGTTAAAGAAATTTATTAGTTCTGAAGTGATTCAAGTCTTTGTGCTTTAGTTTATAGTAGGATATTGGCATGCCTTTCAAAGCTTTCTAGTTAAAAGCTACACCTTACTTTTCTTTTTGGTTAAAAGTATCCTAAATTTCAATTCATTGCATATCATAAAAGGTAGTTGCCACCTTGTAAAATAAGCAAAGAATCGGTATGAAATTTAGGTGATTTGGTAGTTTAAGCTTTTATTGTTTAAGTTGTGTGGATGCCTTTATAAGCTATTTATGTTGAACTATTAGCTTCCGTTAGCTTATAACTTATAAGTTATGGATGTTGAACTGTTAGCTTATGTTCAAGGAATGGATTAATAATATTCCTTTCAGTTATTTATCAAAGATTGTGTGAATGGAAATGCAATAGGAATTTATAAGTAGTGTGATAAGTTTTGTTCTTTAAAAATGATGCAGAATCACATATCAAATTCAATACCATGGAATACAATATAAAATATAAAATATCATAATTTCATGGAATACAACATAAAATATTATCAACTACAGTTTGGAATATGATTCATGAAGTGCAATGATTCACAATTTCATTGAATACAATATAAAATATCATCAACTACAGTATGGAACAATGGAAACCAATCCATGGAGTGCAGTATAAATACCTAAAAGCTGCTAATTCCTGTCCATTTCCCAAATGGAGTCAGGGTCCTAAAACTGATGTTCATCATTAGATAAAGTAAAAGAGTCATCTTGGATTTGATTATGAGTATGCTCTTCATTTTCTTCGGCCTGTCTCAAATTCAACATTCATTGTGTGATTTGTGTCAATATCATCTGTCTTAGTCCCACTGCCACTGCCACCAGTACCAACATTTGGAATTGGAGTGTTGCACAACCCTATCCTTCTTCTTTCACATGTGGACCTCTAGATTGTGAGTGCCCTTTCAAAAGGAAAATTAAAGACATTATATGCAGTTCCTTTCAACCTCAAGCAATTTTCAAAATTCTTGTCTAGTTTGTTTCTTAACTTTGATTTCAAAAACCCCAATGTACTAAAAACTCTCTCATCCTCCACCGACCCCAATATCATTGTTTGACATAAATCAGCAAGTTTGAAATATTATGATATCGAACCACATAATATTTCACTCTAACCTAAGTTTTTCCAAACCTTTTTTATTGATCTCAGTTCAAAGTCCTTCTCCATGCCCATGGATTTATACTAGTCCCTCATAACTATTGCAAAACTCGTAGATTGTTTTCTAAGCTTAGCTTCATTTAAAATTCCTTTTATTTTCTACTCATCGTATGTTACACTTTTCAAAAATTGTTCGATCAAGATTTTTACTTGATCATGAAAATATTTTGGGTTCTCTTAGTTTTCCCAAAATTGAGGATACACAATACCCATGGCTTGAAGTATTTCATGTCAAGGGAATCTTTCACGAATCTTTGAGGAAAGAGATTTTGCAATTTCCTTCAAATTATCACCAACAGATTTAACAATGCCTTTAAAATATTCCTCCTTAACAACTAATTCTCTACTAGAGTGTCTGGTTGTCTTACAATGGTACATTAGTATCTCATATCCACATACAAAAATACATAAGTGCTCGCTTGCATTAAATTGTAAATGATTATCAGAATTATTCAAATCAGTAATTTTTCGCCACATGAAATAATTTGGGCCATCTTGTGTTAGATCTAGATATAGATGACTAAGGGCCAAGCATGTATGTTTACGTACATTGGCATATTCATTAATATACATAGTTTTTTCTTGGGTTTTCTTCACAAGATTTTTCATCACATCCAGCATGGGGAGAAGACTAGATAAATTTAAGAGTGTCTCTATATCACTTAACCTATGTAAGAGGTCAGGAGCTTTGTCTACTATGTTGTGATGCTCGTACATCACTCCAAAAAAGGATTGATATTCTGAAAGAACTCATTGCGTTGGTCCATGTAGGGAGGTTCATCTAGTATCGACATCCTTGAGAAGCTTGTTTCCTGGTGTTATTCTCTCAACAAAATTTTGAAATTTTGTGAAATGTTTGGGACTTTAGCAAAAGTATGCGTGGATCTTGCAAACTAGATTTTCAACTTTTGATACTATAGGAAACTTGCTTACAATTTTGAATGCTAAATTCATTTTGTGGGCCATGCAGTGAATGCCAAGCATGTATGGTGCACAAGTAGTCTATAACTTTGTGCAAACACCGGTCCTTTGACCTTGTATCACTGTAGCTCCATCAGCTCCTACGCACACCAACTTTTTTGCAATTTTCAACTCATCCATACCTACAATTTCATTCAAATATTTCTTGACTAGTTCAAATATATTTTGTGATGTTGAATTTTCCTTCATTTTATGAACACAAAGAAGATGAGCTTGGTGAACATGTTGTTCTACAGTAGACAAATGCATACAAACCCAAGAAGTATTGTCTACCATAGTAACTTCATCTAAAGATAATGCAATGAAATTTGACTCTTTTACTTTCTCCTTTAAATCTTCCTTTTGAATTGCAGCAAGACAGTTTTCCCATTCCCATCCAACGTTTACTGACCAATGTGAGAAGGGATAGTGAGGAACATTCAAAAAAGATAATAAACCAGAATATTTTGGGTAGTCTATCATAGGATGCCCTCTAGAAAAAATATGAAAAAAAACACTCATCTGAACAGTTTTTGACATATTTTCTACTTCCATTGCTTTTCCAAATTGAGCCTCAAATGTACCTTTACATGTAGCAATGTTCAATATTCTTTTTTCATGCTCTTCATAATCTGCAGCATACCTAACATGAAGACATTCTTCCTTTGATTTCCATCATACGATTGATTGTTCCTTTCCATCTATGATTTGTTTTTCATAAAATTTACCGATATGCTTTTCTATCGTGTCAATATTTAGCTACATCGTCTTGGATCTTCCACATTTCCAACTACAAATCGTGCATTTGGCCAATGTTTCATTTTCAATATCATTTGCATTATCAATCCCCACTAGTACAATGAATGGGTACTTTGACAACCAACCAAGTTAAAAATTCCTTATCATTTCCCACTCACGCCCCATTTTTTATTTGCTTCTTCTTTTCTTGCTACCAACATCATCATCCTCATCCAAGTCAATTATCTCATTTTGGCTAACCAGGCCTAGGGTATCCCTTGGAACATCTTATGCAGTATTTCCATCCTCATTTGATACATTTTGATTTAACTCAATGACAATCTCAACTTGACCTTCCGGTGGCGGTGAGGTATTGTGAATGCTACCAATATTTGGTGGAAGAGTTGATGATGTAGCTCCATCTTGACTTAATGGATCAAAAGCTTTGGAAATTAGAAAGTAAGACTGTATGGTACCTGTACGTCTAATTTTTGGGAATTTTGATGGCCTCCCAGTCTCTTCACCACCCTAAGGAGCAGTAGGAGTCTGAGGAGCGGCGGGAGTCTCTTCACCACCCTGAGGAGTGGTAGGATCCTTACCCTTGCTGCTTGAGCCGCTTGACATATTGATCTCTCACTTCGAATGAAAACTGGAAAAAAATGTCTTCTTATTTAAGAAGTACAGAGAATATAGATCCCATTCCCTACTCAATATCATCTTTAAGACTAAAGCAAGAATGGAAAAGAGATAAAGAAAACTTATTATGATAACTAATAACACAATGAAGAAATGATCACTCACCTTAAGTCTACATTTTCGCTTTCGCTGGACTTCCCAATCAAGAAGTAGAACCTCGAATCGAACAAAATGTGTAAGAATAAATGACAGCTTTGATTGTATTTATATCAATCCATAGTTGGCGAATTCTGCAAGATTTTTAAATGGTATATTAAAAATTTGGCGAATCGTGCATGCTTATACAATGATACGTTGTAATTTTGAAGGCGAAATGTGTCCTCAAATGTAATTATTGTTTAATGTTATTGGTGAAATAGGTCCTCATAAGCAACTATTTATAGACTCTTTAATTGGAAAAATGGGTCTTCACAAGAAACTATTTGAAAATCTTTTAATTGGAAAAATGGGTCCTAATACACAATATTTTTTTAATAGTATTGGCGAATATGTAGGTGTTTATTACATGTTTATGAGATTCTAGGAAAAAATATTAATCAGTCTATTTGAAACACGTAGTTTGTTATGGCAAATTTATTACTTAAATATGCCTCATAAAAAAATTGATGGCTAATGGACATGCATTGGACCAATAATTCGTATAATTCGAGTGGTTTGGCCACCCTATTGGGTGTGAATAATTCCACACTCCAAATCCTTGGTCGCATTCCTAGAATTCACCCCACCAAAGTTTTCCTTGCATGATGCCCCAATGGTGTAAGGTATGATTATGAAAGCTAACATATGAAGGTAATTCTCCCATTACGGGTGAGAGACTGCAATAAGGTGCAAAGATGTAATGGGAAAGGATCATAAGTGGTATATAACTACCCAAATGATATAGTAAGATGGCCCGGATTGGTTTGTTAAACGCTATAAAATCAAAATCGCCGACATATAAGTGTACATATATATGTGTGTGTGTGTGTGGAATGTCATTGGGGATGGTATGATTCCCCACATTGTAATACCGGTAACATGGTGTAAGAAGGAGAACCCAATGGTGGTATAAAATATATGACAAGGAAGCGTATATGGTAAGGGAGAAGACATAATTCTCGATATAAAAAGGAAATGACAAATGAAAGCACAATGTGTAGGGAGAAAACATGAGTCCCAAACATACAAGTATATATAACAAATCCATCAAGCTTAAGAACATGTAAAAGGAGGTTCAACATGTCCCTACCGTAAAGGTGGAAATCAGCATATGATGGGTAGGGAAGCATGATGCCCCAATTAAAGATTTGAAACAGGGACAATAACATGGGCAGAAAGACATGATGCTTCTAATATAAATATATACAAACAAACACATAAGATAGAAGGGGGAAACATGGGACAAAAGCCCCACAATCTAATGTGGTAATTCTAAAAGTGTGATATGCTAGTGAAGGACCAATGTGTAAGCTATAAAAGTATAATCAAGGCAAGTAATCAATGGTAAAAAATGATAAGACACAATAATTATAATATGTAAATGTCATAAACATAAAATGATAGAAAAAATATGGACAAACATAAGAAAAGAATCACAAGAATAAGGATAGGAAATAATAATGTGACAGAAACTAAAATGGTAAGGTAATGGACATAAAATCATGAATAATTAAAGACCAATGCATAAGGGGATTTGGAAGGTAGAATAGAAAAAAAATAGGTTAAAAAATCAGCCAAGTGGGAAATAAAGGAAAATTAAAAAGCAAGCATAGTACATGGGTAAAAGTACAAACCGGTGGTCACACTTTATAAAGGAATCGGCCAACACCAAAAAAAAAATTTCAACTTTGACCACATAAAAGTTGTCTTTATGTTTTGAATTTTAAAATGATGTAAACTAATGAAATGTAGAACTCTTGATGAAATTTATTCTTGTAATTTTTCAGATTTTAAAAATTATTTTCATTATTTTTTTTATTAATCTAAGAACATATTTTAGAATGTTGAAAATTTTAGGAAAAAGTGACATTCAGTTGACATCAGGAAACAAATTGAAAAAAACTTCATTTTCCCTTGAATTTTTTTTCTCCAAATAAGTAACTTCAATATCTAGTGGATGATTTTTTTTTGAAAATTTGATGTATATTTTTCTCATAATAACATTTTAAAGTCAAACTTGCTAGAATTTGATAGTTTTCATTTGACGTCAACTATTGTCTACTTTTTAATCATTTTCAAAAAATAAATTATACTCTTTTGAAGAGGATTCTCTCACATAGTGCACCATATATTTTTCAAATTTTATAATATTTTTTTTTACTTATTTTTTAATTTCTAATCAAGCAGTATTTTTTAATCTCTAACAACCCATTTTGGTACTATTTTAAAATATATGGAGTATAAACTAATCAAAATATCAAAAAAATTACATATTTGGATTCACCACTCTGAGCTCTACAAAAGGGTTTTTTTCTTTTTTTTCTTTTTTAAATCATTCTAACTAAAGAAATATTTAGTTGAAGTTGAAAGTTTTAGAAAATTATGATAAAAGGTTGAGTTGGTTGCCAACTAGAATGTCACATAGACAGTTTCAGTAGAAAGGGTTTCAACCGAAACCCTTTCTATCGAAACCTTACACATAAAATGAGTCACATTTCAAAGTGACAAAGGAAATTTTCATTTTTTTTAGTTTCGAACAAAAGGGTTTTGCCTGAAACTCTATGTGCCACGTATAGGCCATGTGGTTTTAGGTGAAACTATTTCGACCGAAATTGTTTAGGATGAAACTGTTTTGCTCAAAACTATTTAGTTGGATGAAAGTGTGACATAGGTTTGTGCTTTTACCCCAATAACCATGCAGTGGGAGTTCTTGGATATGTTTGTTCTCTTTGACATGTTTGATACAAGGAGCTTGATTGCAGTTTATGGTTTGCATATGTTGGCATGAGTTTACTGATGTCGTTGATACCTAGGAGGTATGGATGGTTGGATTATTAGAATGTGTTGTGGATGTTATTTCCAATCATGTGGGTTTTTACCTTTGATAGTAGCTTGGAGCCTTTGTTATCAATTGAATTTGATGCTTGTGTTCTTGGATTGGTGCATCTTCACCTTGGCATGTTCATTTTCTTCCATAGGTGGCACATTGGAGGATGAGAGGAGTCATTACTTGAGATGGTGGTCACTTTGGTTTTATTATAGGTATTTTGATGGAGCACAATATCATGGTGGAGATTCATGTTGTTTCATGTATGGCTTTGATGATGTACTTCATTGATTGACTCTTATGCAATATATACAAGTGGGAGAATGTTAGGATTTGGTGTTGTACACCATTGCATAAATTGTTATATTAGAATGTTGTAATTAATTAATTATTTAATTTTGGTGCACCTAGGAGGTGTATTTAATGACATTAGATAAATATTTGGGTCCACTTATAAAATTTTATTTTAACATTGGGCTATTATTGTGTGTGGAAGATAGAGTATAATTATTTAATATTTGGGGAAAGCGTTTAATAAAGTGAAAAATTAGTACCCAATGTTAAGTGAGGGATCAATGGTTTTGTGTTCACATGGTTTTATCTTACCACTTGGTTGTATTTGTGTGAATTTTGGGTCTATAAAAGCAAACACATGTTTAGTGGTTAAGGTTGACCAGGTGAGTGGGATATCATTATTGAGTCTTTATGAGGAGTGCATATGTGAAGCATGGAATGGGATGTATGGATTCATGGTTGGAAATATGGAGGATGCATTGGAGAGGCTTGATGTTGTTGGTCTCCTCTAATGGTTCAATAACTAAGCCCTTAAAGTTGTAACTTAGAGATTAGTTATCTGCACTAAGTAGTTATCTTGCTCATCATGAAGGTTCATTTCATTGCCAACCCAGGGACATGAACTTGAAATGGGTCAACATTATATGTGCACTAGGACTCAACTATAGTCATCCTTATCCTATAACTAGAAAGGAAATAGTATTGAAAATAAAGTGTTGAAAAGGAATTAACATAAGTACTAAGCATCAATCAACAACTGAGCTGAGCATCAATCAACTGAATTGAAATGGATGACATAAATATAAATCTCAGTAAAATGACAGGAAACTACTCTGTTTGCCTTGGCTGTAGGAACAGTCACATAACAGAGTTCCAATGGCTACAGGAACAGACAACTGCTAAGATTGCAACTAATTAGTGAACAGAAAAGTAACTACTAAACTAAATGGATGGAATTCTCACCAAATGGTCCCCCTTGAATGAGTCTTCCCTAATCTAACTCAGGTGCAACAAATCAAAATATCATCATTCATTGAAAACATGATTACATCATATCAACAATATGACTATATTACTTAAAACTGAAAATGCAAGTACAATATCAAAATATCCATCCTTGTGAAGAGGGACATCTGATCATTATTTATAGGAAAAAAGCTTCTAACTAATTCCTAACTAACTGGGTGGTCAACTCCAACAAACTAGGAGGATACCACTTATTGAAAGCATGAAAAAAGGGAGGAGGTTATGCATGCACAAGACTTTTAGTCAAACTAGTCTCACCTTAATGTGGATCCAGCATAACAACGCCTCCTAAATCTACTCAACTAATAGACATGATCATTTGAATGTAAGTTGCAAATTCCACATGAGCTAGAAGTTTCCCTCCATTGGAAGTTTTCCCTCCATTGACCACTTTAATGACCACCTCTTGACTTCTTTAGCAACCGGCCAATTGGCATGAACTCCTTCCACCTCACAATATTCATTTATATTTGCATCTTGATGTGAACCTACATGATGACATTAGTGTGCACAAAATAATTGTGTATCCATAATCACCTTAGAATAACATTCATTCAATCACATGTAAAATTAATACAAATATATCATATAGCAGGTTAATATTATCAAAATTCACAAGGATAAGTTCATGCCCAAGGTTCATAGATTTAGGGAAATAACATAGAGAGTGTCAATAACCAGGTGCTAAATTCCATAGTAACAACAACAAATATATGATAAAACCTATCAAAATTGAGCAATTTTTTGGACTCATGATCTCCCCCCAACCTAATGATGTGTTGGTCCTCCAGCAGAGGGCACTTTATTCCTTTGCCTTGTCAAAGCTTTGAAGTCACCAATTGTTGTTTGTCCTTGATTAGTATCTGCAGTGTCTGAATTTGGATCCCAATAGAACCCCTGCTTGCTTT
>VDFB02353493.1:223748988-223834649 GCA_007258455.2 Sequoia sempervirens | reverse complement strand
TTTTGCCTTTTGGCCACGCTGGTTATATACTAACTACTATGTACTTCAGTCTTTAGCAATAGCTACTTAAATGAAAATACTTTTTGTGGCTCCATTCTTGTAAATCCTTTTTGCTTTGGTCAATATAAAAATGTTAAATGTGGCTTTTAAAACTAATAGTAATTATCAACATATAGTTTTGATCATAAGTGAGCGAAATTTATTGCGACTTATTAGTGGACATTGATAAATTGATAATGATTAAGGTAAAACGAGACATTTAATTCTCTTTTCAATGTGTCGAATTACTCTACCTTTCATTTATTCTATTGAAAATTCTCAATTTGGTTGCAGTACTGCGAGCGGCGGTGCGGATTAATGCCATATGAATAGCTAGAGTGATTGATTGGATAGCTTTGTATTGAAAACTGCACGATGTACTATAGAATCGTAGATGATGATGTCAATAATCTAGTGATTTAGTGAAACAAGATTTGTAATGATTTCATATCATTTGTGTGGCACTGGCGATTTTGACAATTGACAGCTTGTCAGCTTGACGTACAGTTTGCATGTAGTCAGGTTGTTAAAGTCCAGACGTCAATCAAATTAAACATTTAAATTGTAAATGTTAGGCTTAAGTTACATGAACCGATTAAGTTGTATTTTTGGTTTGCGCAAATCGCAATTATGACTATACCCAACCTCACACGTGACACGTGTGAGGTGTACAAGGGACCAGGCTGGTAGTGGCACTATTGGTGGCACTTTTGGCGACACTTTTGGTGGCACTTTTGGCCCATAAATAAGGATAGTGTGCACAACTGAAATCATTCGTTGAATTGTCATAAGGGGTTTTCATTTTGTAGGGTTAATAACTTAATAAGGATTCAGGAAGAAGACGATGTCGATGTGGTATTATTGGGGATACTCTAAATTCTCATGCATCCAATTATGTAGTTACAGAGTAATAGACCAATTTCCTTCAAGTTCAGAATGGGTGGAATTGGAAAGAAGTTGATTTGGTTCACCTGACTTCTCAGACAGGTTTTGAGCTAGGATGAAGAGCTCTGATGGAGATAAGTTCTCTCCCAGTGCATGGAAGTTGCAATTATAAGATGGGAGCAGTTTTACTACCCCTCATCATCTGCATGGTTGGCCAGGAGAGCCCCTTGCATTTATTTTTAGACACCATGGCCTACCAGGCAAGCCCCATGCATTTATTTTCAGTGCTCATCTTCTACATGGGAGCAATTTTACAACCCCTCATCTTCTGCATGAGTCTGGTTATGAAAGGGGCTAAGTACATTTTGTATCTTCATAGCTCTCATTTCCCCAGTTTGATTGCCCCCCCTTTCCCCATGCATTTACTTTTAGATCCCATGGCTGACTCGACAAGTCTCATGAGTTTATTTTCAGAGCTCATGGTTGACCCGACAAGTCCCATTTATTTTCATACAAACATGTATTACATTTATGTTTTCACCAGCGATCCAGTAGAAGCTTGGCGCTTGCGCTTACATTTATATTTGTACTATGTAATAATGTGACATTGTAATTCAGTTGTAATAAAATAAATGGTTGTACTATTAATGTGACATTGTAATTCATTTTATTAAGTCCTTTGCAAGTTAAGTGTTATTAATGGTTGTGTTATTAATGTGACATTGTAATTCATTTTATTAAGGCCTTTGCAACGTTAAGTTACCGGCCCCTTGGCCTTGATGTCAATCCTAGCGCATTAAAGTTTAAAGCAACTTTAAAACACGTGTTTATTATTTATATCATAAATTACTCAACCGTTCGATAAACATTTGATGTATGGTTGTAGTTGCATTCTGGAATGAAATGCACTGAGCACTAGGCTTGTGAACTTAAACCTCTGGAATCACCCTATAACTATTAGATTAACAAAGATCAACAGTTTAGAATTTAGTGTCAATGTAGGAGTAAATCATAAATGGCTTGTTTTAAATGTTGTTAGCCATGTACTAATTGTGTACTGTGTAGTCCGGAAGTAACACGTAGACGTTTTAGTTTCATTCACTTTAATATTTGAAAAAACAACACTTTCTATTGCTAAGTGATTTTATTTTGAAGTTAGAGGGTCAGCACACGAGGAGATTTCAGTCTTCAGTTTGCTCACTACAGTGCACCACCCTGTTCTAGGTTCCACAGTTCCACTTCCAACAAATCCATTCTAGTAACCCAGTTTCAACTTCAAGAATCAAAATTCGGGTAAGTTAAAGAATTCCTACAGCTACGTTTCATCGTTTGACATTTCTTAAAATCTTATTTTGTCAAACTTTGAAGTTTAGGTTTAGGGTTAAGAGGCTTAAAACCACTAGAACATGTCTACCACCAATACCACTAGAATAATGTCAGATAAAAAAATACATTATGCAAAATTGCTTAAAACCCCAGGTTTCATTGATGAATACCATGATATTTATGATCTTGAAACCTATGGTAGGTGTACCTCAGAACTTAGATTTTCATCTCAAAATAAAGTTGAAAATAAAATGCAAGTTAATAGTATTAGTGCACCGTGGGTAACTGGATTAGGGTGCATGATGTTACATGAGGTTTTCCCTTGCCTAGAATTTATCATCGTTTGTGCCCTAAATTACGATGATAACAAAAGAGCAATTGTTAATAAAGATAACAAAGAAGAATTGTTATCCATTAATGTAGAAGAACTTGGAAAAGTGTTGGCCTTGGGGTTTACAACCAAAGAATTTGGAAATTTCCACATTGACCTAGAAAAGCTTGCTAGTGATTATGAAGCAGTAGATGAAATGGAGAAAATTTCTTTCTTAAATAGAATAGTTTAGGATAGAAACAAATTGAAAGGTGATCATAAGCCTCCTTATGATTTGGATATTTTTAAACCATGGGCTTAGGATACTATTTCCATGCTAGCATTTTGCCTCAAATTGGATAGCAATTTGGAATTGGGTGCAAGCCTCTTTGAAATGGTATATAATATCCATTATCATGTTCACATGTCAAATATAATTTTATTGGGTACATTGTAGAATCCATGCATAAAATTTTTTTAATGATTAAAGGAGGTTCCACCAAGGCATTTAGGTTCACAACCTACTTGTGCTATCTTTTACTATTCAAATTTAGAGGAATGTTTTAGACCAACAAGCTTCAAATTCAACCCTATAGTAATGTTGAGGAAAATAAAATGGCTCCAATATATGAATGGACCACTGTGATAAGGATGCATGATTCTCGAAGGAACTACAGTAATTTTGTAGACTACTTTTTGGCTCCATTGCATCAAGGAATTTCAAATACTCCAATGCCTAGATTTCCTATGTCATGTAGAAACTACATTCAACTAGGAAAAGAAATACAATGGGTTGACTGGTACGTAATGGAAGAATATACTGTGCTAATATTTTATGGATCAGAAGTACAACCGTACAAACTTCCAATACATGTGACAAAAAGTGTTTTTGCTTTGGAATATGTAAGGTAGATGTAGAGTACTGGTGAACTACACTTTAACTGTCAGGGGAAGAAGACCTGATTTCCTTCTTTACCTTTTTCATGTGGAGGGATCACATTCAAGAGAAAAACATTTAGTGTGGCACATGATCTTTTGATTTTTTTTTATTTTGATGCTATCTGTCACTAGTAGTATGATCCATGTGACAACATTAAATCAATGATTGTGCTCAATAAGAATGTTGGAAGTAGAATTAAACATCAAAGTAAACCCTTTCTTGATAACTTGAGAAACAAGGATTCTTGAGATGAGGTCAAAATAGCAATGGAGAAAAGTGTTGTTGAGAATGGTATTTATTTTGAACAATTGTTAGCAGAAATTATAGCATTGCATCGAAAGACAATTAGGAGGTACAACATTTTTTATGAAAAAAGTCATAAACCATCTAGTAGAGTAAAAATGCTAGATTCTCTAGAGAAGGAAGTTACAGAAAAAAATTGGTCACGATAAAAAATTACTGTCTTTTAGCCTATGAGGAAGGAGCTAGGTGATCCAAGAGCTCTTGCAAAGTATGGAGATAATGAAGAAGATCATGAGTTTAGAAAATTGTGGAATATAGAGCATCTAGATGAACGAGAAGATAAAGAAAGTGATGATGAATCTAATGATGATAGGGAAGAAGAAAGCCATGTCAATTTCAAACTTGGTTTAAGTGAGGCCACAAAAGAAGCATTTACTACAAGAGCAGCCATAGCTGAAAAAATGGGTTATGAAGGTGGTCCTTTGGGGTTCCAAAGACAAGGCCCTTGGATGGTAACAGATGTAGAGCATAGAAAACCAGTTGATAAATCTGGCCTTGGGGTTGGGAGTGAAAAAATAGACCTAGGGAATACAGGTCAATTTGTTAGAGCTTCAAATCCTCATCCTCATGGTCAAACACAATCACAACTAGGACATTCCCATGGTGGAGAGCTTAGTGCAACTAAAACTATCTCTGGTGGCAATGGTACAGGTAGTAGTAATAGTAGTGGTCAACATGTTCTACAACAACAAATTACACACAAGAAGACAACAACACAATATACCAAAGAAATGCCAGGTGATCAAGGCATACAGAAGAGGCAAATGATTTTGATAGGTCCAAGTCACACTACCAATGGATCCACCACAAAGGAGTTATTTCCAAGCACTGCCCCATCGCCAGTCACTCTAGTTGCAACATCATTAGAAACTACAAGTACTCCTATTGCTTCGCCATTCAAGCATTCTATTGTTCTTGTGTCCCTATGTTTTGATTACATTGAAGAGTTTAAAAAGAAATTAGAATTGAATAAAAAATAAAAGAAGCAACTAATGGAGAGTGTGTATGTTGTAACTTTAGATCCTGCAACAACCATGGTATTACCCACATTTGAGACAAATAAATAAATCATGGATTACACAATTCTTGTTCCCACAGTTCAAAACAAACTAGAAAATCAGATGGCCCCATCTGAATTCCAGCTGAACAATATTCAATTGGATTTTTCTAGACTCATAAATATTGACAAAATTAATGTATCAAAGGACAATGAATTGGTGTACACATCATTGCTAAATAAAGATAGAGAGAAAAAAAGGTTGCAGACTCAAATTGAAAAGTTACAGGTAGACCTAGCAAATGAGAAAGCAAAGAGGAAAGCAACATATAAAAAGAGCAATGAATTAGAAAAAAAAAAAAAAGTTGCCTCTACATCAATAAGCAAAGAGGATAAGTAGAATGAGACTGTAGTGAATGAACTGAAGCAAAGGCTAGATGAGAGCAACAAGAAATATGATGAGGAAAATCCACTTCAGAAAAATTAAGAATAAGCATTGCGAATGGAAATGCACATTGGAAACAAAAATTGGAGAAGAAGAGAAAAGGAAATCAAAGATTGGAAGCAGAGTTGATGAAAGCAAAAAATAAAATTAAGTCTTGTCAAAATAAGTTATTTGCATTTTGTAGAGAAACAATGAGGCATATGAAACAAAAGATATAGGATGAAATAATGCAGAGGATTGATCATTTGTGTGACATGTTTCAATTGATTAATGCTATCAGACATCATAAGAAGCTCAACAAATATCTAATGGACAACAAAAATGTGTTGGCATTAGAGAAATCAACAAATCAAATTCAACAAACAGTCTACAAAGCTAGTGACAATGTTTTGAAATCAAAAGGGATTACTAATTGGCTTGCTACATCAATGACGTTGTCATATGTCATTGAAAAATGTTTGAGAATGCGTGAAACAAAGGAATATTTGCATTTGGTTGTAGACAAGATGAAGAAGGTGGATGAAAAGGTAAGGAACTTCGTAGAGCTTGGTTTTCCAGAGGCTTTTGACACAAATGAGCGATTCGTTGGAAATAATGATTTTAGAAAGAAGATGGAGGATGCAAGGAAGATTGATTTGGACCAATTTCCTCAAAACCCAGATGTGGTGAACTATTTGGATTCTATCAAACCATTGCTAACCCTGAATGCAAAATTGACTGAAGAATCCAAGATTGGTTCCAATTTGATTCATGAATTGTTAACAATCTTCAAGTCAAACAACATCAGTTAGAACAAATGACAATTCCACCACCTGAACAATGGAAGTTGCTAGAAAAGGTGATGCAGTGATTTGATTTTTGATAATGAGTTTCCAAGTTTCAACTCAGCTATATGCAGAGTTGTCTTTGAGCAAGATTTTGCATTGCCAATGCCTCTATGGATTCCTTCATGTGATAATCAATTTAAAAGCTCAAATTCAAACTTCAGTAATGTGTTGATGTTCAAGTATCTGTATTATTTATTATATCATTTGAAGAAAAATTATGGTAGTGGTTTCAACTACTAGATACACTTTAAACAATTGTTGATGTTCATTGTTGTATATGCTACTAATACTATTGTTAATATGTTATTAAGTTAATAAGCATTGAGTTGAGTGACGAACTAATGAGTACATGTTCAAGTTTTACTTTTAACACAATTAAAATATGGACTATAAGGTGATTTTAATTCCAGGCATCCATAATCTTAGTGAAATTGCATTACAATTTACACATCAATACTCAATATCCATGAATACTTAGTAGATCCACTAAAAATTTATATGAATTCATGCTTTAATCAAGGTACTTTAACTGGTTCAATAAACCAGAGCCAGAATTAAAACATACATCAATGCATAATGACAAAGAATATTAATGAAAGATCATTGATCAAATTTCATTAATAATTCATTTAAAATGTTACAACTGGAGAGACGATAGACTTAAAATAAGGGAGCAAAACAAGCTTAATCACTAGTCCTCCGAGTTTTATAACCTTGTCGCGGAGTTCTAAATTTTCATAACTTCCTAATTCCCTGACTTGGTTCACTTTGTTGAGAAACTGAGTTGCAAGTCTTTTAGACATAACCTTTGAGTTATGGTGTGTGGATTTATTTTGTTTTTGTTGAGTATTTTTCCAGTAGATTATCTATTATTGGAATTGGAATGATGGATTTTTGGTTAGTTTCATTGTTGTGGTTACTATCACTCAAAGTCGCAGTTTTGGTGCTTTTCCTAACCTTAGTCTCTAGTCCTCAGAGTTTTATAACCTTGTCGTGGAGGTCCAAATTTTCATAACTTCCCAATTCCCTGACTTAGTTGATGGTTCACTTTGTTGAGTTGCAAGTCTTTCTTGGTCATCTTTCTAGTCGGTGGGTCGGAGCTTTCGAAAACTTTGAAACTTCAGACTATGGTTCTAAGGTTCCAAGTTTTAGCAACCACGCGACATTATGGACTTATCTTTCCTTTCAAAGGTGTTGTCATCTAACACCTCATTGAATGCTATGTACAAACTAACCTTGAGTTGTGTTTTTAGGAATTTCAAAAAGCATGCAGGTTTAAAGGCTATATTTTTGAGGAATGAAATTGAATACCGCATTTAATGCATGCCCTATCAAAAATGATGGCATAAGTGGGTGGAAAAGTTTTACTCAAAAATTTAGCCTGCATTCTCATTCTTTGCCAAGGCCAGTACTTCTCAAGTGCAAACATTCTATCTCCGCGAATTTGCGTTCATGCAAAGTGGAATTGAAAACGACTGATCTGGCATTAAACACACGTCTTGTTGATGACATAAGTTGAGGTGGCGAAACTTTTGCTAAGTTTTTCAGCTGCATTTCCTTGTTGTGCAATCTACTCTTCCAGGTGTTTGTGTGTTTCTTTATGTACTAGGAGTTCATGCAATCTAGAATTGGAAATTGTCTGCTCAGCGTAAGGGATACGAAGCTTGAACCTTTTAAGTTAGAAGAGTTTTGGGCGCAACTGGAGAGTGATGAGAAGTCTGAGCTGGATATAAAACTGTTAGAAAGCAGGCTAGCTCACACTGGAGGGTTTCCAGAAGCTGTGTTGAGTGTGGACCTGATAAGTGCATGTGCGAGAAGGTACATTCTAGAGACACGAGAAATTAAAGCCACAGAGGAGACTATAATTGCAGAAATTTCTCCTCAAGTTGTTCCCTGCGCGCTGAGGATTCCAGAAAGGGAACCTGTAGAAGACATGTCTGTCACAGTGGCTAGTGAATTTTTTAAAGTGAATAAAGATGGGTGTAAGAACTCCATGGCCAAAACCTAGTTGAATACTGAAAAGAAAGGTAAGTCGAAACTGTCGACTAAACTCAAAAGAGTGCATTTTAAGGAAGAAATTGCAGATGCTATTGCTTTATTGCACTGCGTTGTTGGGAATGCACGAGTTGAGTTATTTAAGGATTGTATGTGTGAGTTTATCTTGATAATCTATGATGAGAACATTTTCATTGACTGAGCTGAAGTTATTTGCTTCCATTTGAATGAGCAATTAATTAATTTCCATAACACTGCTACTTTTTGTATGTGTTCTTTCCTGACATACATTTTAGCTAGTCAGAGGTTCTTTTGGCCTAGGTTGGAGCCACAAGAAACCCCAGCTTCTGATATGCCTGTGTATAAACACTTTCCTCAGTTCACTAAACAATTTGGAATGGGTGATTTTTTTGTGTTAATGATGCATTTTTAATGGAGGTCGTGAGGAATCTAGATGGAAATCTAGAAATGTGCCTTTTCCCTGAATTGATTTCTCTTGTATCAAATTTTGGGAGTTTTTATATCCAATTTGATAAGTTTTCCTATCTAAGAATAGGGGGTTTTGAGAAAGCCCCATTGAAATTACCTCGGTATCCTGAAGATTTACTGATATTTTTGGAAGTTTGTCAACAAATGGTCATGGTTAATATTAAGTATATGAGCATGGAGAAATGAGGGTATGTCTTCCCATTGATGACCCCTTCTTTTACGTGCAAAACAAACTAGGTGGCCAGGGGAGCTGAAGGAGTTCTCAAGTAATATAACCTCCAGTATCTGTCTATGAGAGCTCATTTTGATAGTAAGGGTTTTGTGAAGCAGAATATCTATGGAGGGAGCTTATATCGACATCACCTATCTATTGAAGATTTTTGGGAAGATTGTGTCAATGAGAATGAAGTTTTGAGAAGAGATTATATGAGGCTAAAGCTAAACCAGATACAGGCTTTCAGTCTGCCATTTCATATTCCTGAAAATGTGGTTGAGGATTCAACAATCATAGATCTTGGATATGAAAAATTGCCTAATAAATCCCACCCTAGGGTTGATTGGAGCCAAAGTGAAATTTTATATATGAGGGTGTGTATTGCCCCAGTGCTTAAAAAAACCTAGGATTGGTTGGATGGGAAATGGTGGCAAGTTGTTGGTCATTTTCAGGAGCCTAAGTCATCATAGAAGAATGAATAGGGGTCTACGCAAGCATCTGGTGCAAGTGTATCATCGAGAAACCCTCTATTAGGTCCTCTAGTGCAAATTCTCAGTCAAGAGGTGATTGTGATAGGCCAGAAGAAATAGTCAAGTTGAAGACCATCTGTGAACAAGACATTGTGCTTTCTCCTACCCCTAAGAAGAAGACTGATCAAGAAAAAACTGTGCCTATAGATTCTGAAGCTATCTTTAAAAAAATCATTGAAGATAATATCTTTCCTCCCTTGTCTGAATTTCCCTCTTCTCCGCCTCTGGTTGATAATCCACCTTTCACTCCTAACACTCCTAAAGAAACTATTAGTGGAAATGAAGATTCTAGTCCGGTAGTAGCTTCCCCAGGATGACTGAAAAAAGTAGTGGACAAGAAGAGAAAGCATATTCCTACAATGACAGTTGGAGTGGATACAGTTGCCAAGTTACTTCAAAGCTCTTCAAAACCTAAGAAAGCCAGGAGGATGTCAAGGATGGTGACTGATCATGCTACTTCTGGAAATCAAATGTTATAAATTGCTAAGCCTATGAAGGATTTAAATGAAAATGAAATAACAAAGGCAGACTACAAAGTCACACATGTTGATATGGGGCCTCCAACACTGGAAGGTGATGTGTACCATGCCAATTATTCAATCAATGTCTTGATTAAAAGAGTGAAAGAATAGAGGAAAGAAAATATAAAACTGCAATCTCAAGTCCTCATGTTGGGTAACTTTATTTCTTCCATGACCACTCCTACATCTGATGAAGCCTCAAGTTCTCAGGTAGAGCCAAAGGGCATCGATGTGCTCACCATACAACAAATTAAAAAGAATTTGAGCTATTCCAGAGCTGCTTGTGAGGGGATAAATAAAATATCACAAGAGGCTATCTTCTTTCTAAATAAATTTGTGCTCTTTTACACTCGAGTTATTAATGAGAGGAAGGAGTTAGTAACAAAACTTCAGTAGGTCAAAAAAGATCAAACTAGTCTCTATGTGTTCTCTCAGGAAATGAAAGAATTGTTGTTTATGGATTAGAAGATATTAATTGGTGAGAAAATTGTGAATAATCCTAAGGAGCTAGACCCTTCCTGGTCCGATTCATTGGAATGGAAAATGAATATGTTGGATGTTGCTGATATGTGGTTGTCATTGATATCAACAC
The DNA here is from genome assembly GCA_007258455.2 of Sequoia sempervirens. Classification (NCBI taxonomy): domain Eukaryota; kingdom Viridiplantae; phylum Streptophyta; class Pinopsida; order Cupressales; family Cupressaceae; genus Sequoia; species Sequoia sempervirens. Next base: position 223,824,236 of record VDFB02353493.1, on the reverse strand, counting down.
TATTGGCATTACTATCATTAAAGGTTGTATATGTCGAGGATATTGAGAAAATTGTAATAAAGAGAGTTATAGGTTGTCAAGTTCAGTATGTTGGCCAGCTTAGTATACTGATGATCAGAGGTTGTGGATTAAAGGTTTTGTTGTCAATTATATCTAGCTTAAATCCATGTTAAGTTTCAAAGATTCGCATGAAGATTTGATCGAGTTATGAGTATCCGTGTTCTAACAATTTTTATGTTACTTCAGTTGGTGTTCTTGAAAGAAGATGATGTGATTCTGGTAACGTGAAGTGTTGTGGATGCTTCTCTAGTGATTCATGATGTTTGTGGATGTTTCTAGATCATGCTCTTTATTTGTTGCACATTTGCATTGATCGTTGTGCTCGCAATTGAAGATTTTCTTTTGTATATTCATGCTTTTCATGTTCTTGGCCGACAGGGTGATTGTAGTGTGTTGTGGATCTTCGAGGAATAATTATTGAAGGTGTTCCATGTTAAAGGATATTATTTTGGGTCTTCACTATGTTGTGGCCGACTTTGGTTGATTCACATTGATAATTATTTATGTTTTGGTCCGACAGTTTGTATTCATTTTATATTTTATTGAAGCTAACATGTAGATGATGTTATTCTTGGTTGTGGATATATATGAGCGATTTTTTTATTATTTGTATATATTTGGTGAAGCGAAGTGTGTGAATCCTGTGTGCGAATAATGTCCTAATCATTTGAAGGAAAAAGTTAAGTGTGAAGAAGAGTGACCAGAGTTTATGTGCTTAACCGGACCTGTAATCAGGCATGAGTAGATGCTATTTTCTTAGTTCAATCTTGTGGATGTAATCTAAATATTTTTGTAATACAATGAGTATTCCTTGGGCAGTAAGCCTTGTTGTATTTGAGCAGTGAGCTCTAGGCAGTGCGTCTGAATGCATGTGCATTCCCAATTTATTCTTTTATACTTTTAACAGGGTATAATCTTGTGGACTAACCTCCACCGTGGTTTTTCCCCTAACAGGGTTTCCACATAAAAATATTGGTGTTATGTGTGTTTCTGATGTGTTGATGATTTATGCTTTCATGGTTATTAATTATATCTAAGAACAAGTTTAATAAGTTTAAATTTTTGTGACAACTAATTCACCTCCCCCTCTCAGTTGTCTGTCCTTGTGTTGCCAACATAATATATATGATAATCTAGTGAAGGAAATTAATAAAACACTTGATCAATATTTTGAAATGTTGGGGGAAATTAAAGAAGATTGTTGTATTGTGGGAGTGAAATTACTAATCAGTTTGATGAAAGGATTTTAGATATAAAAGGGATCTCTTTGAATTTTAGAAAGATATTCAATAAAGAAATAGTTGATCCTGCTACAGTGACATGGGATTCCTTCTCGAAACTTAGTGCAATGTAGATCCACCTGAAGTCTTATAAATCTGGAGGAGAGAAAAGATCTGAGATTTTGGTTGATACTAAAATTGCTTTGGGAAAATGGAGAACCAAGTTGCAGATTACTACAACGCCAGGGAGTAAGGACATATTTGCAATTGTCACTAGATATCGAGATTACAGGTCCAGGATGAGGGCATAGGAAAAGGCGCTGGGACATGAGGTTGAAGTTCTGGAAGATGAATCTGAAGATGAGGTGGAAAAGTGATGCATAGTTTTTTTTATCATTTCATGATACTTTCTTTAATTTTAGTTCTTTTAAGTTGAAGACTATTTTAATTTTTGGGTGTGGTTGTCTTCAAGAAACCGTTGCCATAGACAATTGTTTTATGCTTTAAATATGGGTTTGGCTAATGCAATTAGGATCTTTTGGCAAAACTTTGATTTTCCTCATTAGAGAAAAAACTCTTTTATGCTTTCAAGTTTGTTTTACAGTTATCTTTCAATATAGAAACTCATATGGTGAAGTTCATGTAGACATAATCTTTGTGTTGTGGTGTATGGATTTATTCTATTTATTTTGAATATCTTGCCAATGGTTATCTATGTTGGTGTTCTCGATGTTTAAAATATTGCATTGCTATCGGATGTTTATCTTTGAATGAATGTTTATGGAAATGGTTGAGTTCAGTTAAAGAAATTTATTATTTTTGAAGTGATTCAAGTCTTTGTGCTTTAGTTTATAGTTGGATATTGACATGCCTTTCAAAGCTTTCTAGTTAAAAGCTACACCTTACTTTGCTTTTTGGTTAAAAGTATCCTAAATTTCAATTCATTGCATATCATAAAAGGTAGTTGCCACCTTGTAAAATAAGCAAAGAATCAGTATGAAATTTAGGTGATTTGGTAGTTTAAGCTTTTATTGTTTAAGTTGTGTGGATGCCTTTATAAGTTATTTATATTGAACTATTAGCTTTTGTTAGCTTATAACTTATAAGTTATGGATGTTGAACTGTTAGCTTATGTTCAAGGAATGGATTAATAATATTCCTTTCAATTATTTATCAAAGATTGTGTGAATGGAAATGCTATAGTAATTTATAAGTAGTGTGATAAGTGTTGTTCTTTAAAAATGATGCAGAATCACATATCAAATTCAATACCATGGAATACAATATAAAATATAAAATATCATAATTTCATGGAATACAACATAAAATATTATCAACTACAGTTTGGAATATGATTCATGAAGTGCAATGATTCACAATTTCATTGAATACAATATAAAATATCATCAACTACAGTATGGAACAATGGAAACTAATTCATGAAGTGCAGTATAAATACCTAAAAGCTACTAATTCTCATCCATTTCCCAAACAGAGTCAGGGTCCTAAAACTGACGTTCATCATTAGATAAAGTAAAAGAGTCATATTGGATTTGATTATGAGTCTGCTCTTCATTTTCTTCGGCCTGTGTCTCAAATTCAACATTCATTGTGTGATTTGTGTCAATATCATCTGTCCCAGTCCCACTGCCACTGCCACCAGTACCAGCATTTGGAATTGGACTGTTGCACAACCCGATCCTTCTTCTTTCACATGTGGACCTCTAGATTGTGAGTGCCCTTTCAAAAGGAAAATTAAAGACATTATATGCAGTTCCTTTCAACCTCAAGCAATTTTCAAAATTCTTGTCTAGTTTGTTTCTTAACTTTGATTTCAAAAACCCCAATGTACTGAAAACTCTCTCATCCTCCACCGACCCCAATATCATTGATTGACATAAATTAGCAAGTTTGAAATATTCTGATATCGAACCACATAATATTTCACTCTAACCTAAGTTTGTCCAAACCTTTTTTATTGATCCCGGTTCAAAGGCCTTCTCCATGCCCATGGATTTATACTAGTCCCTCATAACTATTGCAAAACTCGTAGATTGTTTTCTAAGCTTAGCTTCATTTAAAATTCCTTTTATTTTCTACTCATCGTATGTTACACTTTTCAAAAATTGTTCGATCAAGATTTTTACTTGATCATGAAAATATTTTGGGTTCTCTCAGTTTTCCCAAAATTGAGGATACACAATACCCATGGCTTGAAGTATTTCATGTCAAGGGAATCTTTCACGAATATTTGAGGAAAGAGATTTTGCAATTTCCTTCAAATTATCACCAATAGATTTAACAATGCCTTTAAAATATTCCTCCTTAACAACTAATTCTCTACTAGAGTGTCTGGTTGTCTTGCAATGGTACATTGGTATCTCATATCCACATACAAAAATACATAAGTGCTCGCTTGCATTAAATTGTAAATGATTATCAGAATTATTCAAATCAGTAATTTTTCGCCACATGAAATAATTTGGGCCATCTTGTGTTAGATCTAGATATAGATGACCGAGGGCCAAGCATGTATGTTTACGTACATTGGCATATTCATTAATATACATAGTTTTTTCTTGGGTTTTCTTCACAAGATTTTTCATCACATCCAGCATGGAGAGAAGACTAGATAAATTTAAGAGTGTCTCTATATCGCTTAACCTATGTAATAGGTCAGGAGCTTTGTCTACTATGTTGTGATGCTCGTACATCACTCCAAAAAGGATTGATATTCTGAAAGAACTCATTGCGTTGGTCCATGTAGGGAGGTTCATCTAGTATCGACATCCTTGAGAAGCTTGTTTCCTGGTGTTATTCTCTCAACAAAATTTTGAAATTTTGTGAAATGTTTGGGACTTTAGCAGAAGTATGCATGGATCTTGCAAACTAGATTTTCAACTTTTGATACTATAGGAAACTTGCTTACAATTTTGAATGCTAAATTCATTCTGTGGGCCATGCAGTGAATGCCAAGCATGTACGGTGCACAAGTAGTCTACAACTTTGTGCAAACATTGGTCCTTTGACCTTGTATCACTGTAGCTCCATCAGCTCCTACACACGCCAACTTTTTTGCAATTTTCAACTCATCCATACCTACAATTTCATTCAAATATTTCTTGACTAGTTCAAATATATTTTGTGATGTTGAATTGTCCTTCATTTTATGAACACAAAGAAGATGAGCTTGGTGAACATGTTGTTCTACAGTAGACAAATGCATACAAAGCCAAGAAGTATTGTCTACCATAGTAACTTCATCTAAAGATAATGCAATGAAATTTTACTCTTTTACTTTCTCCTTTAAATCTTCCTTTTGAATTGCAGCAAGACAGTTTTCCCATTCCCATCCAACGTTTACTGACCAATGTGAGAAGGGATAGTGAGGAACATTCAAAAAAGATAATAAACCAGAATATTTTGGGTAGTCTATCATAGGACACCCTCTAGACAAAATATGAAAAAAAACACTCATCTGAACAGTTTTTGACATATTTTCTACTTCCATTGCTTTTCCAAATTGAGCCTCAAATGTACCTTTACATGTAGCAATGTTCGATATTATTTTTTCATGCTCTTCATAATCTGCAACATACCTAACATGAAGACATTCTTCCTTTGATTTCCATCGTACGATTGATTGTTCCTTTCCATCTATGATTTGTTTTTCATAAAATTTACCGATATGATTTTCTATAGTGTCAATATTTAGCTACAACGTCTTGGCTCTTCCACATTTCCAACTACAAATCGTGCATTTGGCCAATGTTTCCTTTTCAATATCATTTGCATTGTCAATCCCCACTAGTACAATGAATGGGTACTTTGACAACCAACCAAGTTAAAAATTCTTTATCATTTCCCACTCACGCCCCATTTTTGATTTGCTTCTTCTTTTCTTGCTACCAACATCATCATCATCATCCAAGTCAATTATTTCATTCTAGCTAACCAGGCCTAGGGTATCCCTTGGAACATCTTATGCAGTATTTCCATCCTCATTTGATACATTTTGATTTAACTCAATGACAATCTCAACTTGACCTTCTGGTGGCGGTGAGGTATTGTGAATGCTACCAATATTTGGTGGAAGAGTTGATGATGTAGCTCCATCTTGACCTGATGGATCAAAAGCTTTGGAAATTCCAAAGTAAGACTGTATGGTACCTATACGTCTAATTTTTGGGCATTTTGATGGCCTCCCAGTCTCTTCACGACCCTGAGGAGCGGTAGGAGTCTGAGGAGTGGTAGGAGTCTCTTCACCACCCTAAGGAGTGGTAGGATCCTTACCCTTGCTGCTTGAGCCGCTGACATATTGATCTCTCACTTCGAATAAAAACTGAAAAAAATGTCTTCTTGTTTAAGAAGGACAGAGAATATAGATCCCATTCCCTACTCAATATCATCTTTAAGACTAAAGCAAGAATGGAAAAGAGATAAAGAAAACTTATTATGATAACTAATAATGCAATGAAGAAATTATCACCCACCTTTAAGTCTACATTTTCGGCTTTCGTTGACTTCTGAATCAAGAAGTAGAACCTCAGAACTGAACAAAATGTGTAAGAATAAATGATAGTTTTAATTGTATTTATATCAATCCATAGTTGGCGAATTCTGCAGGATTTTTAAATGGTATATTAAAAATTTGGCGAATCACGCGTGCTTATATAACGATACATTGTAATTTTCAAGGTGAAATGTGTCCTCTAATGTAATTATTATTTAATGTTATTGGTGAAATAGGTCCTCATAAGAAACTATTTATAAATTTTAATTGGCAAAATGGGTCTTCACAAGAAACTATTTGAAAATTTTAATTGGCGAAATGGGTCCTAATACAATGTTGTTTTAATAGTATTGGTGAATATGTAGGTGTTTTATTACATGCTTATGGGATTCTAGGCAAAAATAATAGTCAGTCCATTTGAAACGCGTAGTTTGTTATGGCGAATTTGTTGCTTAAATATGCCAAAAATCATTAGCAAATGGACATGCATTGGACCGATAGTTCATAAAATCCAAGCAATTTGGACACCCTATTGGGTGTGAATAATTAGCCAATTTTGACTTGGTTGATTCCTAGAATTCGCCAATTGGCGAAGATTCGCCACTAAAGTTTTCCTTGCATGATGCCCCCCAATGTGGTAAGGTATGATTATGAAAGCACATATGAAGGTAATTTCCCCCACATGGGTGAGATCATGCAATAAGGTGCAAAGATGTGTAATGGGAAAGGATCATAAGTAGTATATAACTACCCAAATGATATAGTAAGATGGCCCTGATTGGTTTGATAAACGCTATGTAATGGGTAATCATGTTGATATATAAGTGTACATGTATATGTGTGTGTGTGTGTGTGGAATGTCATTGGGGATGGTATGATTCCCTTAATATTGTAATGGTAACATGGTATGTAAGGAGAACTCCCAATGTAGGTATAAAATATATGACAAGGGAAGTGCATATGGTATGGGAGAAGACATAATTCCCTTGATATAAAAGGAATGACAATGAAAGCACAATTTGTGAGGGAGAAAACATGAGTCCTCCAAACATAAGTATATAACAAGGAATGCTTAAGAACATGTAATAGGAGGAAATGCATGATGGCCCCAATGTAAAGGTGTGGAAATCATAGCATATGGTGTAAGGGGGGAAGCATGATCCCCCCAATTAAAAGATTTGGAAATAGGAGCACAATATGTAAGGGGGTAGAAGACATGATGCTTCTAATATAAATATATAGCAACAAACACATAAGATAGAAGGGGGAAACATATTTAATGCCCCACAATCTAATGTGGTAATTCTAAAAGTGTGATATGCTAGTGAAGGACCAATGTGTAAGCTATAAAAGTATAATCAAGGCAAGTAATCTATGGTAAAAAATGATAAGATACAATAATTATAATATGTAAATGTCATAAACATGGGCATGATAAAAAAATATGGACAAACATAAGAAAAGAATCACAATAATATGATAGAAATAATAATGTGACACGAGAAACTAAAATGGTAAGGTAATGGACATAAAATCATGAATAATTAAAAGACCAATGCATAAGGATTTGGAAGGTAGAATAGAAAAAAATAGGTTAAAGATCAAGCCAAGTGGGAAATAAAGGAAAATTAAAAAGCAAGTATAGTACAAGGGTAAAAGTACAAACCTGTGTCACACTTTATAAAGGAATCGGCCAACACCAAAAAAAATTCTCAACTTCGACCACATAAAAGTGGTCTTTGTGTTTTAAATTTCAAAATGATGTCAACTAATGAAATGTAGAACTCTTGATGAAATTTATTCCTCTAATTTTATTTTATTTTTTAAATTTGATTTTTTTATCAATTTAAGAGCAGATTTTGAAACGTTGAAAATTTTAGGAAAAAGTGATGTTCAATTGACATCAAGAAATAAATAGAAAAAAACTTCATTTTCCCCTAAATTTTTTTCTCCAAATAAGTAACTTCAATATCTAATGCATGCGAAAAAATAAAAAATTATGTATATTTTTCTCGTAATAATGTTTTGAAGTCAAACGTACCAGAATTTGATAGTTTTCATTTGACGTCAACTATTGTCTACTTTTTTTATCATTTTCAAAAACCAAATTATACCTTTTTGAAGAGGATTCTCTCCTCTAATGCACCATATATTTTTCAAAATTTTTAATATGTTTTACTATTTTTTAATTTCTAATTAGTGTATTTTTTAATTTTAACAACCTATTTGCATCATTTTAAAAAATATATATATAAACTAATCAAAATATCAAAAAAATTACATATTTGGATTCACCACTCTGAGCTCTACAAAAGGATTTTTTTTCTTTTTTTTCTTTTTTAAATCATTCTAAGTAAAGAAATATTTAGTTGAAGTTGAAAGTTTTAGAAAATTATGATAAAAGGTTGAGTTGGTTGCCAACTAGGATGCCACATAGACAGTTTCGGTCGAAAGGGTTTCAACCAAAACCCTTTCTATCGAAACCTTACACATAAAATGAGTCACATTTCAAAGCGACAAAGGAAAAATTCTTTTTTTTTTAGTTTTGGACAAAAGGGTTTCGCCTGAAACTCTATGTGCCACGTATAGGCCATGTGGTTTCAGGTGAAACTATTTCGACCGAAATTGTTTAGGATGAAATTGTTTTGCTCGAAACTATTTAGTTGGATGAAAGTGTGACATAGGTTTGTGCTTTTACCCCATTACCCATGCAGTGGGAGTTCTTGGATATGTTTGTTCTTCCTTGACATGTTTGATACAAGGAGCTTCATTGCAGTTTATGGTTTGCATATGTTGGCATGAGTTTACTGATGTCGTTGATACCTAGGAGGTATGGATGGTTGGATTATTAGAATGTGTTGTGGATTTTATTTCCAATCATGTGGGTTTTTACCTTTGATAGTAGCTTGGAGCCTTTTTTAACAATTGAATTTGATGCTTGTGTTCTTGGATTGGTGCATCTTCACCTTGGCATGTTCATTTTCTTCCATAGGTGGCACATTGGAGGATGAGAGGATTCATTACTTGAGATGGTGGTCACTTTGGTTTTATTACAGGTATTTTGATGGAGCACGATATCATGGTGGAGATTCATGTTGTTTCATGTATGGCTTTGATGATGTACTTCATTGATTGACTCTTATGCAATATATACAACAAGTGGGAGAATGTTAGGATTTGGTGTTGTACACCATTGCATAAATTGTTATATTAGAATGTTGTAATTAATTAATTATTTAATTTTGGTGCACCTAGGAGGTGTGTTTAACGACATTAGATAAATATTTGGGTCCACTTATAAAATTGTATTGTAATGTTGGGCTATTATTTTGTGTGGAAGATAGAGTATAATTATTTAATATTTGGGGAAAGCATTTAATAAAGTGAAAAATTAGTACCCAATGTTAAGTGAGGGATCAATGGTTTTGTGTTCACATGGTTTTGTGTTCACATGGTTTTATCTTACCACTTGGTTGTATTTGTGTGAACTTGGGTCTATAAAAGCAAACACATGTTTAGTGGTTAAGGTTGACCAGGTGAGTGGGCTATCATTATTGAGTCTTTATGAGGAGTGCATATGTGAAGCATGGCATGGGATGTATGGATTCATGCTTGGAAATATGGAGGATGCATTGGAGAGGCTTGATGTTGTTGGTCTCCTCTAATGGTTCAATAACTAAGCCCTTAAAGTTGTAACTTAGAGATTAGTTATTTGCACTAAGTAGTTATCTTGCTCATCATGAAGGTTCATTTCATTGCCAACCCAAGGACATGAACTTGAAATGGGTCAACATTGTATGTGCACTAGGACTCAACTATAGTCATCCTTATCCTATAACTAGAAAGGAAATAGTACTGAAAATAAAATGCTGAAAAGGAATGAACATAAGTACTAAGCATCAATCAACAACTAAACTGAGCATCAATCAACTAAATTGAAATGGATGAAATAAATATAAATCTCAGTAAAACGACAGGAAACTACTCTGTTTGCCTTGGCTATAGGAACAGTCACAAAACAGAGTTCCAATGGCTATAGGAACAGACAACTGCTAAGATTGCAACTAATTAGTGAACAGAAAAGTAACTACTAAGCTAAATGGATGAAATTCTCACCAAGTGGGCCCCCTTGAATGAGTCTTCCCTAATCTAACTCAGGTGCAACAAATCAAAATATCATCATTCATTGAAAATATGATTACATCATATTAACAATATGACTATATTACTTAAAACTGAAAATGCAAGTACAATATCAGAATATCCATCCTTGTGAAGAGGGACATCTGATCATTATTTATAGGAAAAAAGCTTCTAACTAATTCCTAACTAACTGGGCGGTCAACTCCAACAAAATAGGAGGATACCACTTATTGAAAGCATGAAAAAAGGGAGGAGGTTATGCATGCACAAGACTTTTAGTCAAACTAGTCTTGCCTTAATGTGGATCTAGCATAACAACGCCTCCTAAATCTACTCAACTAATAGACATGATCATTTGAAGGTAAGTTGCAAATTCCACATGAGTTAGAAGTTTCCCTCCATTGGAAGTTTTCCCTCCATTGACCACTTTAATGACCATCTCTTGACTTCTTTAGCAACTGGACAATTGGCATGAACTCCTTCCACCTCGCAATATTCATTTATATTTGCATCTTGATGTGAACCTGCATGATGACATTAGTGTGCACAAAATAATTGTGTATCCATAATCACCTTAGAATAACATTCATTCAATCACATGTAAAATTAATACAAATATATCATATAGCAGGTTAATATTATCAAAAGTCACAAGGATAAGTTCATGCCCAAGGTTCATAGATTTAGGGAAATAACATAGAGAGTGTCAATAACCAAGTGCTAAATTCCATAGTAACAACAACAAATATATGATAAAACCTATCAAAATTTAGCCATTATTTGGACTCATCATCTCCCCCCAACCTAATGATGTGTTGGTCCTCCAGCAGAGGGAACTCTATTCCTTTGCCTTGTCAAAGCTCTAAAGTCACCAATTGGTGTTTGTCCTTGATTAGTATCTGCAATGTCTGAATTTGGATCCCAATAGAACCCCTGCTTGCTTTCCAATTTTCCCCACCTTGGCCTTTTTGTATCTACATCATACTGATAGTTTTTGTAATCTAGTACTGGCCACAATAGGATGGGTGGCTAAAATATCAATGGGAGCCAATAGTGTTGCTTCATCCTCCCAAGATGTATGTACTTGATGCTTCTTTTGCAAGCTGCATAGTAATTTTGCAGGGAATGGGGTTCAGCTTGTTTTAACTGATTTGGAAGATCATTCCATCTCTGTGATATATACCCCAATACTATTTTTCTTATAGTAGCACTTATCTAATCATATTCTTGGTATGCTTCCTCTCTAATAGGCAGGATCCTATTTTTGTACTCCAAATTATAAAGAATTTTGTGCCATGTGTAGTAAATGTTTGAAGGGTTACTTGATTTAGCTCTTAGAGAAAAGGGGGTATGGAGTTCTCTTTCTCTGTATATTTTTTAAATTGTTGCCCCCAACTGATTTCATTTTGAATCCATGGCATGAATGCCCCCAAATGAATATCCCCAATGTATATCAATGGATTCTAGTCTTGGTCATTAGCAACAGCATAATTATGCAAATACAATTCACACAATAAATTTTTAACTTCAAGAGGAGAGGATTGGTAGGCTTGAAAAAATTATTGTGGTGTTTCAATGGAAGGGCTTAAACCAGAAATGACCCTTGACAATTTAAAATAAATATGTTGCTCCTTTAAATGCAATGCATACACCCATGGGGAAGTTCTACAGGCCATCATTTGTGCCACTAAAGCCACCACATTATCTACCTTATCCTTTAATGCAGTAATCTTTGCATTCTTCTTCTCAATTTCTACATTTTTCTTATTAACTTCTTCTTGTAGCTTGAGTCTTTCTTTATTCCATTCTTCCTCTTTCTTCTTCATTTCATTCCATAAGTCCAGGGCTAATGATGCCCATGAAAAAGTAGGAGGTTTATGTTTTCCTACTAGAATTTTTCATTGCACCAGTTCATGCTATTCAAATTGCTCTACTTTCAGTGATTCTTGTTGTTCAACTTGCTCTGGTTGCAATGGTTCCTAATTTTCAACCTATTCTACAACATCAGCAAGCTCTACCAATCCTATGTTTGCTTGTTCCTCATAATCTTCTTCCACTTCTACATTTACCTGCCCCTTAGGAGCCTCTACCTCCTTCCTAGGTGTCCTTCTGAGTCTAGGGCTCCTTTTCAGAGGCATATCAATAGCTGACTCGGTTAGTTTTGACTTCTTTGGAGGGATTTTAGTGGCTACAGGATGACCAGTGTTTTTCAGCTTTCTGCTTCTTAGGGCTAGGTTTTTCTTTTTCTAGTTTTTGCTTCTTAGCCTTGTCTTTTCTAATTTCTTCCTCTCTCATTTGTGCTTCCTCTTTTCGAATGGAATCCCTAGTGCGAATTGGAGTTTTAGGGAGAACATTGACATTAGGGTCTGAGGATGAACTTTCTTCATCCGAATATTCTGATTCAAAGGAGCCAGTTTCTACTATTGATTCTACTACAAGAGGGTTTGTGCTAGGGTTTGTGCCAGAAGTTGAAGCTCCAGGAGAGGTTTTAGTAACACTCTCATCCCTACTAACCCTACGAGCTTGGGGTTGACCTCTAGGACCCACATTTTCTAATATGAACTGATCAATGCTCAAAAATTCTTCCCATGACATACCAGACACTTCTTGCAAAGATTTTTCTACTAACAATTTAATCAAACAGTGATGGGAAACAAAGTTTTCCCTACCTTTTTGTGTCTCAGCTGCCATGATTGCAAGAAGGTTGTACAACACATTTGGCACGTTCATCCTCCTTCTATGTCTCATGTGGTTCAAAAGCTTGAAATGTACAGAATGAAGGCATGATTGGTGACCCTCACAAGTAATATATTTGATAATGTATACAACAAATTGTTTCCATTTTTCTGGAAAAGAAGTTCTCCTTGTTCCTTGTTTGTCTACCACAAGTGGAGGATCACTAGGCTCAGTGAATTCTGCCCTAGCTAACCTAGCATCCTTAGAAATAGGGTAGGGTTCTCCTTCAATAGGAAAACTCATTACTTCAACAATCCTCTCTTCAGTGACTATAACTTCTAGCACTTTCACCATTTCCTTACCATCAGAGAGTGCTTGTGCAAATTCCAGAGCAATGATATCATTGAAACTATCTAGTTTCAGAAAGTAGTCTAACTATCCACAATTTCTAAATTTGGCCAGAGAGAGTACATCCTGCAGGATCACTTGGTGAACTGTAGGTTCATTTCTAATCAACTGACCTCCCATTGCTTCTACTCACAATCTTGCAAACACCTCTGCAAAATCTTCTTTCCAACAATCCTTCTTCTGAAAACCCAATTTCTTTCTACTTCCTGCAACTCTTCTCTTGTGCTAAAGACAATGTCATATGACTCTTCAATTTACCTTTTTGGTGGCATTATGACTATGACTAAGGCAATAAGGAAGACATAAAAGAGGGACATCATCAAAGAAAATGGTGGCGGTTACTGTCATATCATACATGCAAGACGTCATTTCAACTATATTATTTCAAATTTTCTCATTTCAAATTTGTCGTCATGTTGGTGCATGAATGACATGTATGACACATGGACATGTGGGTTCACACTCCCCCTCAACCTAAATAAAAGCATGTGTCTACACAGGGTGGGATGTAATTATGATATGATAGGGAAAAGTACCAATATGTGCTATGTGAAATATTAATATTAATGTACAATAATTAAACAAATGCATTTAAGATAATTAAGATACATCAAGTTGTTATGCACGTACCTGAAAATTTGGAGTGTTGATTACAAAGAATGTGGAAAGAAGTACCAGTCACTTTAAAAGTACAGTTGAACCATAAATGAAGTGATAATGGAGTGAAGTGATGGTGGAGTTATGGAAGAGAGAGAAAGGATGGAGATGGATGGGCGGATAGATTTATTGATGGAGAAGTTAATTCCCACAAAAAGTGGAAATCTTTATTATGATTGCATGCATACTTTGACTAGTCAGAAGGATGGACACTAGGTCTGCTTCCTTTGGCTACAGGAACTTTGAAGGTCTGGTGTTCAATAAATTGTTGCATGAATTCTTCTTTGGAAGCCATTTTATGGTATAACCTAAGATGATGACCATTGACCAGGAGCTTGAATATGACATGATCAATTGTTGTGAGTTGAACAGCACCATTGGAGAAGACCTCTACAGCTTCATATGGTCCCAACCACCTAGTTTACAGTTTGTATGCATTGTCTTTATACCTGGAATAATAAAGAAGTGCCCAGTCACCTGGCTAGAACTTATTTTCCTTGATATATTTGTCATGCCATATGACTCTTTCGTTCTACATTATCTTAGCATGATGGAGAGTTGATTTCCTCATCTCATCTAAGGAATTTAATTGCATAATCATTTCCTTATGTGCCTTAGATATGTCTATCCCAAGGTCTAGTGTTGTCCTAAAAGTTTTGTGTTCAAACTCTATAGGAATCATGGCTATTTTTCCATACAATAATTCAAAAGGAGTAAAACCAGTGGTAGTTTTCCAAGTGGTTCTATAAGCCCAAATAACTTCTAGCAACCTATTTTCCCAATCTTTTATGTGAATTGCCACTGTTTTGGTAAAAATAGCCTCTATTTCCCTATTTCTTACCTCAGACTGGCCATTGGCTTGAGGGTGAGAGGGTGTATATTTCCTATGCCTTACATTATATTCATTGACCAATGTTGTGACAAGAGTTGATGTAAATTGAGCCCCTTGATCTGTGACTATCTCTTTAGGAACTCCATAGCATGTGAAGATTTCTTCATAGAGGAATTCTACAACTTTATTGTCTCTGGCATGTGTCATGGCTTTGACCTCAACCCACTTAGTCACATAGTCAGTGCAAACCAAGATGTAAGATTTTTCATTTGATGGTGGATCAATTGGACCTACAAAATCAAGTCCCCATTTATCAAATGGTGTGATAACTACTTGAGGGTATAAAGGAATCTCATCTTATTTAGTTGGCTGGCCCATCCTTTGACATCTATCACATTTCCTAGTGTACTTGCCTACATCCTTATGAAGTGTAGGCCAGTAATACCCTATATTGAGAATCTTTATGGTTTTTCTCTTGGCTACAAAATTCCCTCCACAGGGTTCATTATGGCATGCATGTATTATATTATAGGTTTCATCCTCTCTTACACATCTTCTCATCACATGATCTGGTCCAATATAGAATAAACAACCTGCAATCCATGAGAATGGAAATTTTTTCTCAATGATAACCCTTCACTCTTTTGGAGAGAAATGAGGGGGAACTCTCCATGTAACCAGATAATTGGCTATATCTGCATACCAAGGTGTTTGCACACTAATGGAGAACAAATGTTCATCGAGAAAGGAGTCATCAATGACTTGAGTTTCCTCTGATGTAGTCAATCTAGAGAGAAAATCTGCCACAACATTTTCCTTACCTAGTTTGTTTATAATGGTGATATCAAATTCCTGCATTAACAACCACCTAGATAACCTTCTTGACATCCATGGCTTATTCATAAGGTATATTATGGCTGCATGGTTTTTATGGACAAAGATCTGATATCCTGTGATATAATGCTTGAACTTGTTGAGAGCATAAATGACTGCCAACATCTCCTTCTCTGTCACTATGTAGTTAAACTCGACTCCTTGTAGGTTCTTGCTAACAAAGTAGATTTCATTCTCTATTTCTCCCTCTTTCTGTCCCAAGACAACCCCTAGAGCATAATCAGATGCATCTGTATGAATATGGAAAGGGAGTTCCCAATTAGGGCCTTTGAGCACATGAGCATGGGTTAAGGTTTTCTTTAAATTATAAAATGCTTTATCACAATCCTTTGTCCACTGGAACTCAACATTTTTAGTTAGAAGATTATAAAGTGGTGTTCCCATTTTATTGAAATCTTTTATGAAGTGCCTAAGTATCTTGCATGTCCCAAGAAACTTCTAACATCTTTTTGCTTGACAGGAATAGGAAGATTGGTAATCACCTCAATCTTGGTTGGGTCCATTTGAATTCCTTTATGAGAGATATAATGACCAAGGACTACTCCTTCCTACATCACCATGAACCATTTCTCACTGTTCAAGGATAGATTGTGGTCCTCACATCTCTACAAAACTCTTCTTAAGTTTTCTAATGCTTCTGCAAAATCATCCATATAGATCTCCATACAATCATGTGAGATATCTGAGAATATACTAATAATTTCTCTTTGAAAGGTTGCAGGTGCATTACATAAACCAAATGGGAGTACTGAATAGGCATAAGTCCCCCAGGGACAGGTAAAAGTTGTATTTTCCTGATCTTCAGGTGCAATCTATATCTGATTATAACCACTAAATCCATCTAGGAAGGAAAAATATTGTTTACCTGCAAGTGAATCCAATACTTGGTCTATAAAAGGAAGGGGAAAATGATCCTTTTTGGTGGAAGAGTTTAGTTCTCTATAGTCAACACCAACTCTCCATTTACCTCCCTTTTTAGGCATAATTACCAATGGGGACACCCACTAGCTGTCTGAGATAGGGTAGATAAATCTTGCATCCAATAACTTTTGTAGTTCCCCTTTGACAATCTCCCTCACTGTAGGGTTTATTCTCCTTTGTGGTTGCCTTACTGGTGTGTAGTCATCTCTAATGTAGATCCCATGAGTATAGAGTTTGGGATCTAATCCTTTCATGTCATTGTCATCCCATGCAAATGCATGTTGATGTATCTTCAACGGGTTTGTCAGGGACAACTACTGCTCTTGACTCAGCTTATTGTTAATATTCAAATGTTTTTCCTCTGAAACTTGTACTTGTGTGGTCAACTCATTCATGGATGTTTCACTGATTCTTGGAATTTTTAGTTCATGTGGTAACAATTAATGAAGCATATTTGTTGCTGCAAGAAATCTAGGTGCAAGAGGAGCGGGCAAAAGTGTTTGTGACGGACATGCAGAACTAGATGATTCTTCATGCACTTCACAATGGTTCTAAATTATATGAGATAATATTTCATCTTCTTCCTGAAGTTGCATAAAAGGACTTATGCCTATCATCATGAGTTATGCCATTGAATTGACCTCCTCAGCCTCTTCTCCAACATGTGGCCATATGGGGTTGTCCATATCATGGGATGGTTGAGCAGGAGGATAGAGGACAATATTTTTAGTGCTTCTCCCATCAGAAACAGTCATGTCCCATGACCGACATCCAATGTAAGCATCTGTTGTAGCTAACCACAGCCTACCTAGAATAATAGGATACCCTCCTAATGTAGCTTTAGGGGAAAGGATCATGAAATCTATTAGATATTCCCAAGATTCTAGACTAACAACAAGGTCTTCTACTATACCATCTGGTTTGATAGTGGAACTGTCAGCAAGTTGTAGGATAGTAGGAGTAGGTCTCATATTTGCAACATTCAGTTGCTGCAGGATATCTTTAGTCATCACATTGATAGTTGCTCCCAAGTCTATTAGAGCATTCTTTACTTGGATTCCATTGATGATGACTCAAACTATAGGACTACATAGATCAGTATATTTAGGAATAGTGACTTTCCCAAGCATGATATTTTCCAACTGTCCCACCACATGAACGGTAGTGGGGTCCTTCTTTTTCCTCCCTGACTTTTTGAGACATTCTTCCTTGATTGCCTTACTATATATGGGGGCATCTTTTATGACCTAGAACAAGGGTATCTTGACACATATGTGCTTCAACTGCTCTAGAATATCAAAGGTTGTTTCTTCCTTCTCTTCCTTTTGTTTAACAACTTCTAACCTTTGAGGAATGGTGGTTCTTGATTAGACTACAGAACTGGTTCAGGATTCTTGGGCACACTTGATTGAGCAGGGATATCAAATAGATTTTGATGCTCCTCGTCTTCCATAAGAAGTTTTATGATAATAGGAGTGGAAGGAGATGACAAAGTGGTTCCTGAAAGTAGATGATATCACTCACTCACAGCATATGCAATAAATTGATTAGGATCTACAGAGTAGACAGGATGCTATTGTGGTTTGTTATTTGGGTTTGGTGTGGGTTGAGCTGGTAACTGAGTAGGTCTAGGTGTACTAGAATTTAAGCTAGTGGGAGAAGGAATTATGGTAGGTTGTTGAGGCTATGGAGGTGGTTGCATGTAACCAATTACCTGGTTTGGCCATTGTTGTCATCCCCTCCAGTGGGATGTTTTCTGCCAGTTTCCTGGAGGTTGTTGCCAATTCCCCTGGAATTGATGCCACTAGGGTAGAGATTTTTGGTAATTGGGCTAGGTATTTGAAGGGTTTTTCCAAGGATGAGGTGGATAGCCTCCAAAGTTGGATGGGTATGGGGGTTTCCATTTATTACTAGATGCATAAGAATTGAAGTAAGGTCCACTAAAAGATAATGGATCTGGTGGCATACCTTGTCTTGGAGCCCATGGTCTTCTTTCTGTAATGTAGAAAACCTAATCATCATCAACCTGAACTGGCCTGAATTCTAGTGGAATTTGCTTGTTTTCAATGTTGGCTACCATTTTGCATCTACAGTCCTTCTTTTTCCTTTTCCTGCAATGAGGACAATATTCTGCCAACAATGCTTCTACCTCCTCTTGTTTCTTCTTTGCTTGAAGAGTGTCTGGCTGAGTAGCCATATTTTTTATGATATCCTACTTGAAATCTTCCAGCAAATGAGTAATTTTCATCCTTGAAACTCCATTAGTGGAGGACTTACCCATAGAATATTGGTAACCTCTTCCTTTCTTTAGAGTTTCCCTGGAGTAGTTCTAACATATCTTCTTAATATCATCCCAGGGAACTTGGGTGATATCTCCTCCTCCTATTAGGTCCAAAGCATCAATGCAAGTTTCATTGATCCATCTAAGGAAGAGCAACTTTTGAGACTCTTCATTGAGTGCATGATGTGGAGATTTTTGTAGGAAAAACAGGAACCTTGAAATATAGTCCTCCAAACTTTCATCTTCCTTTTGTTGCATCCTAAAGATATTATCTCCTCTCATATCACTACTCCTACAGTATTCTTTATACTTCTCAAGAAAAAAAAAATTCATATCATCCTAAGTCTCTATAGTATTCCTGCCTAAGCTCATAAACCATCTTAATGCAGCTTCTTTCAAGTTTGGTAGGAAACAATTTAAGCCTATGAGCATCAGTAGTATATTCATAGCTTTTGTAGAGGATATCAAACTCAAACGAGAAAATGTCAGGGTCCTCTGTCACAAGCCCATAGAACTTAGGAAGAACTGAAGTAGGGATGTTCTTGAGATTATCAACTTCATTCTAGTGGGTGATAGGAAATGGAAAAGATGGTTGGTTAGGTCTATTTGTATTTTGACCAGCCATATTTGCTTGATGGAGTGCCAAAGCAAATGGATTCTCAATCAGGTTTTGGGTAGCTTGTTCTTCAGAGGAAGTTTCAGAATAAATCAAATTGGGAAATGCATCAACAAAAGGATTTTCCTATTCTTCTTCTTTGTCTCTCTGCAAGTTTTGAAACTCAACTAGCTGGTTATCAAGATTAGGGTCATTAGGAAGGAATCTCCCATGAGCATCTCTTCTCCTACCTCTATGCATGTGGTATTAACTCAATATCAGCCAACCCACACAAAGAATTGATTAAAGAATAGTAGATCACTACTTTTCTCAAATGAAGGGTATGCTAAAGAAAAACTTCAGAGATACTAAAACAAGAAAGAAACTGAAAATGACTCAAAAAAACTTCCTAGTTTGACACCATCCTCGGCAACGGCACCAAAAATGTTGGTCTCCTCTAATGGATCAATAACTAATCCCTTAAAGTTGTAACTTAGAGATTATTTATTTGCACTAAGTAGTTATCTTTCTCATCACGAAGGTCCATTTCATTGTCAACCCAAGGACGTGAACTTGAAATGGGTCAACATTGTATGTGCACTAGGACTCAACTGTAGTCATCCTTATCCTATAACTAGAAAGGAAATAGTACTGAAAATAAAATTCTAAAAAGGAATTAACATAAGTACTGAGCATGAATCAATCAACTAAACTAAAATGGTTGACAGAAATATAAATCTTAGCAAATAGACAGGAATCTACTCTATCTACCTTGGCTACAGGAACAGTCACAGAACAAAGTTCCATGGCTGCGGGAACAAACAACTGGTAAGACTGCAACTCATTACTGAACAAAAAAGTAACTACTAAACTAAATGGATGGAATTCTCACCAAGTGGGCCCCCTTGAATGAGTCTTCCCTAAGCTAACTCAGGTGCAACAAATCAAAATATCATCGTATTCAATGAAAACATGATTACATCATATCAGCAATATGATTGTATTACTTGAAACTGAAAATGCAAGTACAATATTAGAATATCCAACCTTGTGAAGAGGGACATCCAATCATTATTTATAGGAGAAAAGCTTCTAATTGGTCGGTCAACTCCAACAAACTAGGAGGACTCCACTTATTGAAAGCATGAAAAGAGGGAGGAGGTTGTGCATGCACAAAACTTTTAGTCAAAATAGTCTTTCCTTAATGTGGATCCAACATAACAACACCTCCTAAATCTACTCAACTAACAGACATGATCATTTAAAGGTAAGTTACAACTTCCACATGCGCTAGAAGTTTCCCTCCATTGACCACTTTAATGACCATCTCTTGACTTCTTTAGCAACCGGCCAGCTGACATGAACTCCTTCCACCTCGAAATCTTCATTTATATCTACATCTTGATGTGAACCTGCATGATGACATTAGTGTGCACAAAAAAATTGTGTATCCATAATCACCTTAGAATAGCATTCATTCAATCACTTGTAAAATTAATACAAATATATCACATAGTAAATTAATATTATCAATCACAAGGATAATTTCATGCCCAAGGTTCATAGATTTAGGGAAATAACATAGAGAGTGTCAAAAACCAAGTGCTAAATTCCATAGTAACAACAACAAATATATGATAAACTGTATCAAAATTGAGCCATTATTTGGACTCATTAGATGCTTCAAAAGTATTGATGGTAACTTTGTAAGTGCATGTATTGTTTTATTGTTGAATAATAGATGGAGTATAGATGCTTTTTGGAGGTTGGGTTTTTCACTCTTGAGGGTTTTCCTAGGGTGTATCTTGTGGCTTGTCTATTTTGATCTATGCATTATGGTTATTTCGTAAGCTTATATGATTTTTTTCTCTCATGGCTTATGTATGAAATGGATTAAATGAATTGGAATTTGATGCATTATTTCCTAACACTTTGATAGAATACAATGTATTCTTGTCATATTGATCTTCTAAGTATTTTTTCTTTTCATTAGGCCTCTATATCTTGGGTGGCTATCTCCATAGCCAAATCTTACATGATATCAAAGCTTCAAATCTGCAAGCCCTTTCTCAAATCTAGGAGTTAATAAAGCATGATCTTTTTCTAGGTTCACTTTGGGGGGAAAAGGGACCTCAACATTGAGTCTAGGAGACCCAAAATCCCTTATTTTCATATAAAACACTTAATCTTGTTGATGGAAAAATTTTAGCTATTTTTGGAGGGTTTGAAGGAGCTACAAAAAACTAGTATGTATCATCATATGAAATCCACGCATCCATATAGATCCATACCATATGACATCATACATAGGTGCAAAAAACTACATATGTAGGTGTAAGGTATATCCTGTCATCATATTCTTTTTGCAAAATCAACGTACACTTTTGTCATTCATGGTCAACAAGGTATGATTTTGATTTTTAATTAGAAAACATATTCACAAAAAATAATTGGATGTAAAATCTAATTATCGGGTCATGGGGCACCTAGAGCACCTAGTCCTATTTAGTTTAGAGGGGCTTAACACTAGTGAGTGGCATACACCCAATCACTACCACCTCTAACACACTTACGCTTGTGTGATGCCCAAATTTTTCTACATCTTTAAGCAATTCCTTGATGCCTAAACATCCTAGTGATGGTCCCATGGGTGACCATCACCTAGGATCTAAGGGCCAAATCATGCTCGTCATGCCTTAACAGGGTAGTTGTTTTAATTATCATAAATTTCCACCAAAGTGTCAAAATTTTACAAATAATATATCCATAGAAAGATGATTTCAATAACTTTGTAGTGGTGTAGGCCATCTTGCAAAATTTTGTTGCAGATGCCCAAAAATTTTGATTGAATTCATCTCCATTTTTGTCTTCAATTTTCATGATTCTTACAATGTTGGAAAGGTATTAAGGAGATTTATCAAGCCAAACATGCATTTTTCCAAATTCAAGCCCAGACACATTTTATTCATATTTTTGCATATTTACATTCTTGATAATTCTTTGGACATCATAGCACTTGAAAAAAATGTTTTAATCAAATCACTTCATTTTAGTTACTTAATATATATTGATCTCTAATTTCTTTATGTGAGTGTTGAAAATGGGTTGTGATTGATGTCAAAGGTGTGTCATTCATGAAGAATAATGTTGTCAAAGGGTGTCAAGGCTATCAAAGATTTCAAGGTTGTCAAGAATGAAAAAGATTATAGGATTATTAGAATTATCATTATATTCCTTGTCATATATGCATGTTGTGTATCTAGAGGTGTTAATCATAAAGAAGTTGTCTCATCAAGCAGATCCTATATGAAGTAACATACATCATAAGTTTCATTTGTGTGACTATCTTTCTGGGAGTTGGTGTGTATTGTATGCTTATAATACCATGCAAAGTATGTATTCAGTATGAATGTGGTGGTCTGGAAATATGTGCAAGGATATATTTGGGGCATAGAGATTTCTCTGGTAATACAAATTTGGTTGGTATTTCTTTCAAAAATGTAGTGTTGCTCTACGATTTGGAAAGAGAGTATGTCTACACTAGTTCTATCATTTTCTTGAGTTTCTAGAGGATATGTTCATTATGCAAGAAGTTTTAAGTGAATAACGATTTTATGTTCCTATTTGTAAACCTATTTGAAGTTCAAGGCGTGTGTGGTAATGGCTAGTAGCATGCAGAATTCAAATCTTGTGTGTGGTGTTAAGATCAGACATGGTTAAGGTCCCTATGGTAGCACACAACATCATGTTCTTTTGGTGACAAGAAATTTGAAATTGGACCGACCTATTACACATTTAATGTAAATTGAATTTAGGTCCACCTTATGTCATGTCCTGGCTATTTGTGGATCCCTGGCTAACATAGAAGATTGTTAATGTAATGTAATGTATATATTTCAAATGTTCAGATGCATGTGATGTGACTTGAGTACAATATGTAAAGAATAATTACATCAGTTGTATGAAGGGTGTAAATTGAAGGGGAGTGAAGAAAAGAGAGAGTGCTTGTATCATAATATTATTTTCTATCAGGAAGAGTGCCAGCAGTGATTCTGGCACATGTATGTGTTGTTTTAAAGATCCACAAGCTTTATCATTGTACTCCGGTAGGACTGGTGTTCTACCTATTGTATTGTTTCAGTTGAGGATTGTGTCTCCAGTAGTTTGGTTCCTACAAGCACATTAAGGGATTATTTTCTCTGGTAGGTTGGTCCCTACTTCAGTGTGTAAAATTCACTTATACATTTCTATATTGCGAGGCTAGATTTGGGTAGTAGATTCAAACAACTATTCTCACCATGTTTTTTCCCATCTTAGATTTTCCATGTATATCTGGTGTTCTCTTGTATGCTTTATGTTGTTATGTTTTGTGTGTTTATGTGGGTTTGCTGTGAAGAACCATGTATGTTGATAACTATGGTAAAAGTGAAGAATTATGGAATTGTTTAGATCTATTGATTCAACCTCCCCTCTTAGTAGATTATGTTCTCTTTAATTGGTATCAGAGCCAAGTTCCTTTTGTTTATGTAATCAGCTTTTCGATAGATTACACAACTAGGACTTTATCCACAGCTATGTGAGATGTGAATCTCTCCTCTCAGAAAGGGGAGGCACCCTTCTTACATAGTTGTGGCTGAAGTCCTAGTTGTATAATCTATTGAAAAGTTGATTACATAATTTTCACACAACAGTTTTTTGGCGACTCCGTTGGGGATCGACATACACAATCTAAGCCTCACGCTTTTGATTGAAGTAGATAAGTTTCCTCTTTCTTGTTGTTCTTTTTTATATTGTTACTCTATAATATCCATCGTAGTCAGATCTACATTCTGGCGGACTGGATATATACACGAGGATTGAGGGCTCAAGGAGTAGCAAATCCACTTTTTGAAGAGTTGTTGCGACGCGATTTTCCATTTACTTTTCCATGAGTAAGGTCACCACTGCAACGTGCTATAAGCTACCCTCCACGTAGCCAAAGATCTCCTCTCCCAAGTGTTTGGTCTGTTTACTGCAGACATCCTATTTAGGTACCTATTGTGCAAACAGTTATGGCCGCACCACCTACAGGACCATGGGAAAATGCTTTTGGTCCCCTCCGTTTGGCCAAACCTTTGCACGAACTGCCACGCATATCCAGGAAGCATCTCCTAAAGTTTCAAGGTGATGGAAAACAACATCCCAATGAGCACATATCCGCATTCTACATCATTTTTGGCATTCTCGGCATTGAGCATGAAGATGTTTCTGTAAGATTGTTCATTGAATCCCTTCAAGGGGTTGCAGCCGAATGGTTCTTTACTCTTCCTAACGCCTTCGTCGCCAATTGGGCCTCTCTTCGCACTAAATTTGAAGAAATATTTAAGCCTGCTAAAGATTCACATGCTTTATTGGCACAACTCACCACCATGCGTAAAGAAGCTCATGAGCCTATGTGCGAGTTCATGGAAAAATTTAATAAATTGGTGACACATATCCCAAATGATGCAAGACCAATGGATCATGACCTGAAGTGCTTCTTCATCAACACACAACTACCCAAGGTGAGTTTATACTTACGTAGGGAAAATCTTGCTAATGTCGAGGTGGCTCAGCAACTAGCTACCAGCCTAGAGGATGACATGATCCTTGCTGGAGAGATTAGAATGGGAACTAATGGAAACAAAAGGATGCAAGCCTCAGGGTCTTCAACATCTAGTGTGAGTGCTCCCAGTTCCAGCTCCAATTTCATAGATCCCATGATCCAAAGGCTGGAAAATGAAGTCTTGTCTCTCAAAAAGCAAGTTTCAAGCAATAACAACAGTAGCAATTACAAGGACGTCCCTAGGAGAACTTTCCCTAATTATGCTGGAAACAAAAATCAAAATCATCTCCCAGCACCTCCAGGAAGGCTTGCTCTTGAAGCCCCACCTACTAACAATGTTGCAAGATATTACGAGGCTGAACAAGACGATTATGCGTAGCAAGAATACCCTGAAGAAGAAAATGTCGATCTCTTCCAAGAATAAGAAACTGAATCGGATGGAAACTCCAAGATTAGCTATTTGCAAATGGTGGAGGAAGAAGAAGAAGATGACTTGGTGACTGATACTTACGTTGTTTTAACGAGGCATCAACAAAATCAGCTTGATAAAGCTCAAGCTATTGTTGTCCCTAAAAAAGAGAAGTCGTTGATAACGATCGCCAAAAGAGGATCTCCCCTCCCTTGGCAACCCAAGAAAGCAGCAAATCCACAAGTAAGTGCACCTCGCTCTCCATCAACTCCCGTTATTCCTAAAGCTAATCCTCTCGTTCCAAAGACCAGTGTTCCTTTTGTAAAACCAATCAGTGAAGTTACGACTTCCAACCTACAAAATTCTTTCCAAGATTTTGACATTATTGACCATGCCAAGAAAACCAAGGTTCAAATGTCCGAGGTTGAATACCTCAAAGCCAACCCCGACCAATTTGACAGGTTTGTCAAGTTTGTCAATGATAAAAGAATTTCCCCAAGTCAAGATACACCTCCTAACATCCCTGTTACTCCTAAACCTAAGATATCACAGAGTAACCTTGTATATAATCCTCCAACTGCCTCCAGACACATTGATCCATTTTTCATCTCCCTACTTGTAAATGGTTTCAAGCTGAGTAACTGTGTCATAGACTCTAGTGCATCCGACAATGTGATGCCCGCCAAGGTAGCTATTGCTTTGGGCCTTGAGATGACCAATACTTTCAGCCGTTGTTTTTCCATGGAGAATAAACAAGTGCCATTAATCGGCCAGATCAAAGATGCGCAATACGCATTCGCTGCATACCCGGAGAAGAAAATAAAAATGACGGTCCTTGTGGCCAATGTACTAGCATCCTACGAAATCCTCCTCGGACGCAATTTTTGCAAAGATGCTGGAGGAGAACTAAGTATGGATATTTCTGAAGCAAGAATACCGGTAAAAGGTGTGTTGCAAAAGTTGGTTCCTAAAAAAGAGTCAAAGTTTTCAATTGCCAAATCAGATGATCCCAGAGCTCAGATCTTGTTCGAATCCTCAGGCGTGGGAACTTACTATCTACAGAAAAATGAGGTGGGTGAGTCCTTGACTCAAAATGAGTTAGAAAATGATGATATTTCCTCCACTTCAAATGAGACGTCATTAGGTGATTTGTCTATCTCCGACCGTGAATCCTCGTTAGATGATGAAGCTTTGGACTTCGACACTATTAGCATCGGTGATCCCAACGGTGTCTGTTTGCTTGAATTTGATGGTAGCTGCTCTTCGACTGGATTTGGAGCAAGAATGGTTTTTATTTTGCCAACAGGAAATTTTTTCCCTTTCTCCTTCAAGTTGCAATTTTATAACACCAATAACACCGCCGAGTATGAAGCCCTGTTGTTGGGAATGCAAGTTGCACTGAAGAAAGGTATAAAAAATCTTCACGCACAAGGTGATGCTGAGTTGATAGTATTTCAAGTGAGAAATCTCTATCATACAAAGAATGATAGACTCAAGCATTATCATAATCTAGTGTGGGATTCCGTTGAGGAATTCGAAGCTTTTGATATCTCTGTTGTTCCCAGAGAATACAATACTAGAGTTGATTCCCTCGCAATCACGCTCTTGGTGCCACACAAAGACTTTCAAGGTTCTACCTACACCATAGAGTTGGTTTTCCGCCCAAGTGTCCCTGACAATTCAGAAAACTGGAAAATTTTCAATGATGATCATCAGATCATCGCCTTTCTTGAGAAATCTAAAAAATTTGATGAGTTGTATTTTGAAGGTAGCAATTCTCCACCTCGAGAATCTGTGTCTAATATAGATCCTGTTACGGGTGAGGAATATTTGCAACTCAAAGGGAATAAGATTCCCAAAGGATTGGTATCCTTGGAAAAGCTTTTTGACAAGCATGATTGCCATGTGAAAAAGCAACTCTCAGATTCTGGCTCATCTAATGAAGTGGAATAGATTAATCTGGGAATAGAAGCTAACCCTAAGATGGTGAACATTGGAAAATGTTGCACGGCCGAAGAAAGAAGACAGTTTGCTCAGCTATTACAAGAGTATATTGATGTCTTAGCATATTCATACGAAGATCTAAAATCATTTCGGCCTAAAGAAGTACAACATGATATTCCCCTCAATGTTGGAGCTTTACCTTACAAACAAAAGCAGAGGCAGTACAATCCCAAGATCTCTAGAAAAATTTTGGCAGAAGTTCAAAAGATGCTAAATGCCCGAATAATATTCCCTATCCATCATTTGACATGGATAGCCAATATCATCCCCGTTCGTAAGGAGAACGGTGAAATCCACATTTGTGTAGATTTCAGAAATCTAAACCAATTGTCGCTCAAAGACAATTACCCACTTCCAGTGATGGACCAAGTCCTACAAAATGTAACCAAATCCGAGATACTCTCCATGCTAGATGGATTTTCGGGCTACAACCAGGTTGAATTTAATTCAAATGATCAACACAAGACTACTTTCACAACACCATGGGGAACCTTTGCCTATCACAGGATGTCGTTTGGTTTGATCAACGTTGGAGCCACATTCCAACACGCCATGGATCTCGCTTTCTGTGATGTTATGGGTAAGTTCATTGTGGTGTATCTTGATGATCTCATGGTCTTCTCTAAGCGACGTCATGAACACTTCTACCACTTGAGGCTGATTCTTGAAAGATGTCGTCAGCATGGTATTTCCCTAAATCCCAAAAAGTCAACTTTTGGGGTGACAAAAGGTAAACTTCTTGGTCACGTTGTATCTACAGAGGGAATCAAGATCAACTTGGAAAGGGTCAATGGAATTAAATCTCTCACCCTGCCGTCAAGCAAGAAAGTTGTTCATTCCTTCTTCGGTAAAGTAAACTTCCTAAGGAGGTTTCTTCCAGACTTTGCTAAAAAGACTTGTCATATTGTGAATATGATGAAGGGTAATGCCACATTCCATTAGACGGCAGAAGGAAAAGTAGCTTTTGATGATATCAAAGAGGCCATTGCTCATGTGCCTGTGTTGGTTTGTCCCAACTACACCAAAGATTTTGTTATGTACAGTTATGCTTCCGAGCATACACTCTCAGCAATTCTGGTACAGGAAAACGATGAAGGATTTGAATCCCCCATTGCATTCATGAGCTTCCCCCTGAAGAATTATGAATTGAAATATTCTCAAATGGAGAAGCATGCTTTCGCAGTTGTCAAAGCCATCAAGCATTTTCGGTTCTACATTCTAATTAGCCATGTGAAGGTTCTTGTCCCAGATTCGACGGTTAAGTCCATCCTAACACAACAGGAATTTGGAACAAAAAGAGGAAATTGGATTGCCAAGATTTAGGAGTATGATCTGGAAATTAAACCCACTAAGTTGATACGTGGACGTGGACTTTGTCAGCTTATTTCTGAAAATAATCTGGATAAATAAATTTCAGAGGATGAAGAAGTTTCAAATGAGGAAGAGGTTGATCTAAGTACACTCCCAATGGTATTGTTTGTTAGTACCACTGACGAATGGTATTCCAACATCTCTCATTTCCTCACGTATGGAGAATTCCCTAATCATTAACTCCATAAGAAAAGAGAACCATCAAGCTGAAATCAGCTAATTTTTTCTTGTGGGACAACGGCTTGTACAAGCGTGCAATGGATGGGACCTTTCTCAGATGTGTTGATAAGGAACAATAGCAAAAATTGTTGAAATCTTATCATGATTTGGCGTGTGGCAGGCATTTCTCAACGTCGGTAACTGCTCACAAAATCTTGAGAGCAAAGTATTACTGGCCCACTCTTTTTTAGGATACGTACTCTTGGGTGCGTAAGTGTGAATTGTGCCACAGTTCGTTGCTCGACCCAAGTTGGCATCTTTGCCATTGAAATCTATTGTGATTGAAGAACCTTTCCAGCAATGGGGCATCAACTTCATAGGTGCAGTTATTCCATCATCAAGTGCAGGACATATCTATTTTTTGACTGCTACTGACTATTTCACCAAATGGGTGGAAGTGATACCTACCAAGCGTGCTACTTCAAAAGTGGTGTGCAATTTCTTAAAAGAAAGCATTATTTCCAAGTTTCGTGTGCTGAACAAGATTGTTGCTGACAATGCTTTTTCCTTCTCATCAAACGAGATTGCTGAGTTTTCTTTTGAACACGGCATAACTTTGTCGCATTCTTCTTACTATTATCTGCAAGGTAATGGTTAGGCAGAATCTAGCAACAAAAATTTGGTAACTATCATCCGCAAGCTGGTGGACGAGAATCAGCGTTTGTGGCACAAGGCCTTGTTTGATGCTTTGTGGGCAAATAGGATAACTTTGAAGCGAGCAATTGGCATGTCTCCTTTTCAACTCTTGTACGGTTTGAATGTCGAGATTCCTATAACTTTGGAACTACCAGCCCTCAAGCTGGCTAAGGCCATTGAGGATGAGATGTTTGACAACTCTGTTGATAAGCGCATCATGTACCTCTCTGAATTGGAAGAGAATCGGGTTCAAGTGGCTAACCGCATCGTGGAACACCAAGACCAAGTGAAGAAGATTTTTGACAAAAAATCCAAGTCTCAAGAATTTCAAATTGGTGACCTCGTTCTCCTATGGGACAAACGAAGAGAATCAAAAGGTATGCACGAGAAATTTGACTCACTGTGGACAGGACCTTTCCAAATACATCAATTGCACGGTGAGAATAGTTTATTGTTGGCATACGGAGATGGAACACCATTTTCCCTTCCTCACAGTGGGAAACATATCAAGCACTTTACACAGTAAAGCAATTGCGTTGGTATGTAAATACTTTTTATTTTTTAAGTCTTTTTGAGTCTTTATGTTTTAAGTTTTGTCGTCGTCATCGTCGCCTGACTCTAAGCCCAATGGATGGATAAAGACACTTGAATTTTGGAATTCTTCTCTCTTCATTTGTTTCAAAGAACGGTTGAAGGAAGATCCCCAGCAGGAGCCAACTGTTATCACGGAATCTAGCAGCGCTCGTTCCATGGATAACCCCCCTATGAAACTTGTTCGTTTCCTAGGATTTGTGAAGTTCAAGCATGCAAAACAAGGTGATTTCTAAGCCACCTCAAAATTTGTTCCCAAGTCTCAAACATTCGGTTTGAATGTCCCCCTATGCTCACCTCGTGAATACCTTCGAAACGAGCCCCTTCGTGAAGTCCCACTATTCGTACTTAGTTAATTGTGAAAAATGCAGTTGCACTGAAAAACTGCGCTCTTGCTCACAAGCCAAAAATTGGCTAAGTATAAAAAGTGCAAGGGCGCTGATTTTCAGCGCCCCTGCATGAAAGTGAATTCTTAAAAATGTAATGGCGCTGAAAAAGTGTGCTATTACACTTTTATCAAGACTTAGTCATTTTCTTGCCTCTGCGCATTTCTTCATGCGTTTTACATTTTTCGCTCATCATGCCACTTTTGTGCCTAAATTAATTGCTCGAATTGAGTTAGGTTTTTGGGTTACCATTTACTTAAAAGTGTTTTATTGTTCCTTTTTCATTGTTTATGATCTTCAAACTGTATTCCTTCTTGCTGGGCAAAATCCTCTCAAGCTGCAAAACATGTTTTTGGAGAATTTTGAAGTTCCTCTTAACTAAATTCCGTGTTTTCTCTTGGTGAGTCATTCTCCTTGCTTTCTCTCCATTATCCTTCATTATTTTGTACATATCTAAGGTTTTACTTATGCATTTTTGTTTATCTTTGTTTTCTTCTCACATTTTTCTTCTACCCACGTGTTTTCTTTATTTCACCTTTGGTGTGGAGTCTTGTCAATTTTCAAGCACATCTTTCCTCTTTCCCTAGTCGCATTATGGTCTAACTACCACGCGTTCTTGATTCCATCATTTTTTTTGGTGATGGCCTCTTGCACATACGTGTTTACCTCTTTTTGTTTTAGTCGTTCTTACCTGCGTATTTTGGTCTCTTCACACATTTCCTATGCCAATACTTTGAAATGGAAATATGTGAAGATCTAATGCACTTCAAAATACATTCTCAAGTGTTGCTTCTAACCCTTTCAATACTTCCATATCACCAAAGCATCACATTAGGTTTTCATTTCCCTTCCCAAACGAAGAAGCGCACCTTTTCAATGCGAAGAAAGCAATTGTTAACTTCATTGTGAGAAATGTCATAGCGCTGAAAAAGTACGCCCAACATTTCACAATTTTTTCTAGCACTGAAAAGTGTAGGAGCGTTGTTTTTCAGCGCCCCTGCATCAAAGCCAAAATCCTTCAAAATGTAAGGGCGCTGAAAAAGTGTGCCCTTACACTTTTCACAATTTTTTCCCTGAAACACTTCAAACTTTCCCAATTCAGTCTTGAACCTTGCTCCTTCCATTTTGTGCATCGTTTTGTGTGCCTTGTCATCCGCTCCACGCTTGTCCATCATCATTGCTCATTTTGTGCATCCCCATGCTATTTAACGACTAATGCTTGTTCTGGCTCGACACCTTGTAGTCTCTTTTCAAGATCTTCAAAGTTGATTGATCAAAGATTCAATCGCTTTTGATGATTGCCAGTAAACCTCCATCTTCTTCAAAAGAAAAGGGAAAAATGAAATATAAATATCAAGGTTTCTATCCATCGACTGTAGTGGTCTCCAAGGTGGAAGAAATAAAAGGCATAGAAGCTGGCCATCAAGACTTGGTTGATTTTGCAAATCAAACAGAGATGAAGCCTCTTCCTGACCCGATGAGAGCAATTGTACACAGTAACCTACATTTGGTAGCTATGTTTCCTACTGTTGCACACAATACAGAATTTGTCCTTCAAGTGGCATCTCATTACATTAGGGAAAGCAGAAGTGTGATTGATTCTTCCGGCCATGAGATTTTAAGACTCGACCCCGATTTCTTTGCCATTGTGTTTAAGGTTCCTCAAATGGAGAAATACATTGGAATCTCTATACAAAAAGCACAAGAAGTCTTTGACGCTAATCCCAACAAGGCTAAAAACCTAATAAATACCTAATGGTTGAAGAAGCCTAGACAATCTGTTTCTAGATGGCCAAAGGGACTCCTGCGAAGTGATTTCAAAGATGATGTCAAAGATATGATCACATTTTTAAGCAAAGTAAAAGGCTTGCCTGAATCATCCACTTTTCATGATTGGATGTATGAATACATCAGAATTATAAGAAGAAAAAAGGTGCACATTGACTGGGGCAAACAGATCAGTGATGAAATACATGAGTAGCTGATCAATGCACCTTCCACATTGAAATTCTATATGAATTCTTACCTGGTGTACGTAGCAGTTGTAATGAGACAATTTCTAGGTCTATCCACAAAAGGGAATCGGATGATGGTACATGTGTACAGATTTTTCTATCAACTGGAACTAAAGGAAAGCTTTCATCACTTTAGGCGGGTTACAAATGCTTTCTTCGCACCTTTTCTTTTCAATTTTGATCCAACTCTCGAAAGGAGGAGGGTATCTGATGAGGCTTATAAGGTGTTAAGTAAATTTTGATGCCTATTTCTTCAATTCCTAATGTTTACTTATTTGAGAGTAGGGTGCTACACTAGTTGTCCTTACATGCTGCCACATTATCCTTTGGATAAGTGGGTTCTCATGGAAATGTGCAGACAGCTGATTTCAGTGAATAAAGAATGAAGAAGTAACCGCAAGCATGGATTCAAGTTCCCACTGACAATTGGCAGATATATTATCCCAACTGTACAAAAACCAAGTCTGTTTATGCTGAAATGCAGATCATGACAATCAAGACCTATAGGTATAGGTTTGATTTTGATTACCGAGATGTCAGAAAAAAATTACATAAAGGTCATCATCACAAGTACTGTTTTGAAAACATATGGACTGATTGTAGAGATGAAGAAGCCATTCACAAAATGGATTATTACAGGTTGACTGTTCAGCAAATCAGAGACCTTGATATTGTTGACTTACAAGAGGATTTTACAGATCTTGGCGATATCATGAATGTTGTCTATGATGAACAAGAGGTTTCTAAAAGGCCGTTGCCTGCAATTCAATGGTCTAGGAAAGAAATTACCAGCATGAGAGAGAGATTGAAGCCAATCCTAGCCAACACTGCAGAATGGTTACATAAGCATGGTTATGAAATGAAAAGTTTCAAAACAGATTCGCAAGGAGAAGAATCTGAAGCAGAAGCTCGCCGATAGCAAGAACTTTGCATGAAAAATAAATCAGTGGTTGTTCCCACTTCTTCACAAAGAGGTCCCAGGATCAAGTTTACTGTTGGCAAGAAAGATACCCAGTCTATCCTAGAAGGAGAAACCACAGAATTCGATCCATCTCGCTCTAAAGGTAAAAATTCCATTCCAGAGGAGATAGATTCTAATGAAGAAGGTACTTCTAGTGACCAATCTGCTGAAGATGAAGACTCAGCAGAAGAAGACTCCGATGTAGAAGAGGTTTCTGAAAGTGGACAAGAGTCTGAAGAAGATTTTGAAGAAGAATCTGAAGGTGATTATGAAGGTGAACCAGAATCGGAGAGACAAGAGGGTGATCAACAGGAAACCAAGCATGATCAAGAAAGAACTACGTCTCCACCTGAGAATGTAGTTGAGGAAATTCCTAGAATGTCATCGCATGTGATTTCTAGTGTTCCTCATACCCCTCCAAGTTCAAGAACTCCTCCACCTCCTATTCCCTCGTCACCCATTCCTACCACATGCATTCCTGCAGTTGAGATATCCATTATTCCTGCAGCATCAACCCCGCTTGATACTCCCTCAGTGACAAGCATTCATACGGTTGATATACTGTCAAGTCCTCCATCATCCATTCCTAGCCTATCTTCACCAACATATGATATCACTTTTGAAAATGAATTCAATTGTTTCATGAATGAGTCAATGCGTGATCAGCTTAATGTGTAGTCTACAGGAGCAATGATGACAGACACTTCTCCTATTGTCACAATACCCATGGTAACTTCAGATGTGACAATAACTTCAGAAGTGAGGATAACAACTGAGTTGACAGTGAATCCAGAAGTTCACACCTCCTTCCTTCACCCTTGGCTTATATCTCAAGTGTCAAAGCGGAAGAAGCAAATGATCTCTCCAAAATAGCTCGACCTCGAAGAGATAGTCCCTCCAAAGGCTAAAGGGAAGAAAAAGGAAAAAGTATACTCAAGGCTGAATGTTGACAAGACTGGAAACAAGTATGTAGAAATTGGCATACCGCCGCAAGAATAAGGTGATGTCAATATGGAAGACTCCATAGTGACAAAAGTCCAGCTTGGCAAGGTTACCAATGAAAGTGCAAAAGCATATGCGCAAGTGACATTGGATATCTTGGCTGGAAGACTGGATAAAATGGAGCAAGCTCGCAACATGTACAAGTAGAGGGTAGAGCATTATGCCACTGTTGTAAAGAGACTTGCAAGATCTCCAACTAATGCACAACCGCTGACAGTGGTAAGTATTGAGGACCCAGCTATCAAGAAAGCTAAGAATTTCGCCTCCAAAGGAAGAGTGTTGTATGATTTCATTGAGAAGATCATAGAACACAGATAAAGAAGCGATCTGGATAAAACGTTTGTGTTCTAACATTGGTTTTGATGCAGGAAAAATTACTATTTACTATGACAGTCAAAGTGCTATATGTTTAGCAAAGAATCCTACTTTCCATGCCAGGACGAAACATAGACATGTATAGTATCACTTTGTACGAGATATGGTGGAGGATGGGAAGGTATCTTTGGAGAAAGTGGATACTCTGGAGAATGTTGCAGATGCATTGACGAAGCCTATGAGCACATACAAATACAGGTGGTGTGCCAGTTTGATGGGCCTCTTGGCCCATGAATTTTAGTAGTTTTATTATGCTATGGAGTTGTCAGTAAGGTCTTCGTCAAGTGGGAGATTGTTGGAATATTTTCCTCAATCCATACTGACATGTAACTCTTAAAAGGAAAAGTTGTTGTGACATTATTCATGTCTGGGCGACTAACTGTTCTAAATCCACATGAAATGTTCATGTCGCCGAGACAGAGGTGATGTCTTGCTGAATGAAGTCTATTGCTGTGACCTAGATGTATTTGCTGTGACCTTCTATCGAATGGAGACCTCTGGCCGATAGTATGTTCTTATCAGGTGTCAAAGTAGATGTCGAAGTAGCTCAAGGATCTCAGGAAGAAGTCTCAGTGATAATGAAATGTCTCGCCGACGGGAGACTTCACTTGGTGCCTTCGCGGTGACTCAAAGGCTTCGGTATGAAGTCTTGGTGATCGATGGAGAGTCTCGCCGA
Organism: Sequoia sempervirens; assembly: GCA_007258455.2. NCBI lineage: Eukaryota > Viridiplantae > Streptophyta > Pinopsida > Cupressales > Cupressaceae > Sequoia > Sequoia sempervirens. The sequence goes on along the minus strand of VDFB02353493.1, from coordinate 223,788,807 downwards.
TAGTCTTCGGTGTGACATATTTTCCTGGTGAAAGGTCTTGGCGAAGTCAAATGTCTTGCCGACTCGGCAAGACATGGGCGCTCGGTATGTGGTCTCAGCGAAAGACATAAGTCTTGCCGACTGGTGATTGGAGCGATCAGTGTGACTTAGGACTTTGGTATGAAGTCCTAGCGAAAGCGATGAGTCTCATCGACTAATTGTTGCTTCGATGAAACTTGAGGAGACTCAGTGAAACCTTTTGGTGAATGGGAAGTCTTGCCGATGGAAAAGTGGAAGTCGCTGTGATTTGTGAACATCGGTATGAGTCTAGCCGATGGAGGAATCTCTTGCCGATAGAAATGAGATGGATGTCGATGGATTCGGTATGTCACATGGCGTTCGTTATAATGTCCTGCCGACTATTGGGATCTATGATGATATCGATATGAAGTCTTTGTGGCATCGGGGAGACACTGTCAGTGTCTCACCGATATGCCAACAAAGTTGAACGCCCTTGTCCAGATTGACCATCCTATGTGGAGCATCGTGGACCAATTAGAGAAAGCAATTTTTGAATGGATGGTAGTTAGATTTTTTGCAACTGTTGCGATGCTGAAGCAGAACAGCATGCAGGGAAAAATTGATGCTCAAGTGGAAACTTTCTATGATGAGGCAATGGCAGATAAGGATGCACAGAAGATAAAAATTAGAATGTGATAAGATTTAAAGAATTGATTCTGATTTGGAGATTAAGAAGATAATCAAATTATTGAGAGCTTTTCTATAACTGGATGAACAATGACTGAAAATACTGAGAACTAATACCAGAGAGTTGTATCTCTGATTGTATGTAATTTTTGTTATTGTAATACAAAGAGATTCAGCTTGGTGTGGTGTGTTTTTTCCTGAAAGGGTTTCCCACATAAATCTGTTGTTCATTGTCTTTGTGTATTTGTTCTATTTCTAAAAATATTTCATGTGTATCTTAATTAGATTGTAATTTGAAAATTAAAATCCCTGCATTGCATCTTTCCCTATGGATTTGACATTAGGAAAGTGTTTCCGCACCTCTGCTTTCCTTACACTCTTTGGATACTTTGGTTGGATAATCTACAAGACTTTGCGCTTGTAATTGTTCATGTTGTTCGAGGAATTTTCGTGTCTAAGAAGACTTTGTGCTTCTAACATGACAAACGACACACTTTTCATAGATCCACCATTGATAAAGCTATGGAATGACTTTGTGCCTTCGTGAGCTTTCCCTTTTATTTTACTAGTTTATTGTTAATCACTTTTGGTACCTCTACGCTTTGCTTTGACGAGATAGAGGTATTGGCATTACTGCTCATTGTTAGTTTAGAGTTATTAAGAATTAAGAACTTCCAACAGTGAAGCATCGTAAACATCTTCTCTGAAAAAAGAGAGAAGGATGAATGTAACACACCCCCCCACTTCGTAATTATTGTGTATATTTTGTAATTACTTGTTTGTTTTACTATCACTTCTATTAGTAGTAAGAAGGGTGCCTCCCCTTTCCGAGAGGAGAGATTCACATCTCACATAGTTGTGGCTGAAGTCCTAGTTGTGTAATCTATCGAAAAGCTTATTACATAATTTTCACCCAACACCTTTAAAGAAATATAACAACTTAAGATAGGTTTGAGATGGCACAAGAGAGTTTTTTTGGAAATAAAGCACCAATCTTTGATGGATCCAATTTCGCATTTTGGAAAGTTAGAATGGAGTCCTATTTGATGGCTTTAGGAATGGGCATTTGGATGTCAGTAGTAGAAGGATATGAGATTCTTGAAAACCCTCTAAGGGATCAAGTTGGAAAGAGGTCTTGTGAACTCAATGCTAAGGAAAGTAATTTTATTTTATGTGAATTGGCTAATTCTGAATTTGTGAAAGTGATGCAGTGAAAAACAACAAAGGATGTATGGGATTAATTGGAGAATGTCTATGAAAGTGGTGATAAATTCAAAGATGTAAAGTTTCAAACTTACAGAGCTCAATTTGAAGGTTTGAAGATGAGAGAAGATGAGAATATTACTACATTCATGCTCTGAGTTGATGAAGTTTTCAAATCTATCTAAGGTCTTGGTGAGAACTTGGAAAAGAAGGTTGTTATGAAAAATGTATTCAGATCTATCCCTAGAAGGTTTGATTCTAAATTCTCTACTATTGAAGAAGCTAAGGATATAAATGCTTTAAATTTGATTGAACTATATGGAATTTTAACTGCATTTGAGATGAGATTTGAAAGTGAAGATTCTATAAGGAAAGAGGTTGCATTCAGACTTCTGTGAAGCAGGTTGATCAAGACTCTAGCATTGGATTAAATCTGGAAGAAGCAAATTTTGTCAAGAAGCTACAAAGAGGTTTTGGTAAGTATAAGGGCAAGCTACCTTTTAAGTATTTCAATTATGGTGAAGTAGGAAATTTTATGGCTAAGTGTCCCCATAAGAATATTAATGATATTGAGCAAAAGAATGGAAATAAATCATTTCAAAGAAATTTTAAAGGTTATAGATAATATAAGAGTTTCTATACTAATGAGGAAGAAGATTACTCCTGTGAAGAAGAAGATGAAGATGTCTCCCAAGATGAAAAATAAAAATGTTTTGTTCATGTATTTTGAGACTGTTGAAGGAGATGCAGAACTGGGTTCTAGAAACAATAAAGAAGAGGTAGATCATGTGGATGAATTGATGTGGGCTGGAAAAAAATCAAAAGGTTGAAGAACAGAATTGTAGAAGAGGTGAGGTCTAAAGAAAATATAGCTCAAGATTTGAAGAAAGAAGAAAAGATGATTGTTGATCTTAAGACCCAGACTGAAGAAGCAAAAAGGATTGAAGGATTTCTAACAAAAAAGTTGCTATCAAGAGATAAAGACTATGAGAAGCTGGAAGTAGAAATTGTGGCAATGAGAAAAGAGCTTGAGAAAGTGAACCAATAGTTGTAGATGAAGTTTGGAAAGAGTACTAAAACCCTAGATTAGATTTTGTGAAGCCAGAGAGATCTACATGGCAAAACCAAAATAGGTTTTGATGATCAAAAAAAGAATGTGACAGAACAGTTTGTGAAAACTACTAAATAAATTTCGGGTGTGACAAGCTACGGAATTTCAAAGTCTGAAAGAACCATGGCAAGTGATGAAAACATGACACACAATGATGAATTTATTGAAGGGCGGAACAAAAGAATAAGATCTAGTAGACAGGGATACAATACCAAGTTCAATTTTCCTTTCTTTAGTTATTGTTTTAATTGCAAAAATTTTGGTCATAAGGTTGTTTACTATAGGAAAGTTCTAGTAAGAAGAAATAACTTTGTCAGCAACAATACATGTGCACCTTTGTATAAATTTAATATCATCTATTTTAAGTGCAACAACTTTGGCTACATTGCAAGGTACTACAGAAGAAATTTTGTGAGTCCTCTGCTACCAAAAAGTGGAAGAAAAGGATCAGAAAGTAGAAGTCATGAATTAGATAGTCTAGAAGAAGGTTCCTGAAGAAAATAATTCATTAAAATCAATGATTTCCCAAACTATACTACATGCTCAGAAGGAGAATAATTTTTGGATCATAAGCAGTGGTTGCGCAAGCCACATGACTAGAGATAAAAGTAAGTTCATGAATTTCAAGAAATTTGAAGGTGGTTTTGTGACCCTTGGAAACAATTCAATTGCCAATATCTCTAGTAAGGGTAATTTAAGTCTTGATGGTGGTAGAGCAAAGACATGTGATGTTTTTTATGTTGAAGGAAGGAAGCAGGATAGACAGTAAGATTTATCATCTCAGTGAGTTGAATGGTCAGAGTTGTCTCATTGTGTAGAGAGAAGAAAGTTGACTTTGGCACATAAGGTTAGGACATATGAACTTTGATGACATTGTAAAGATTAGCTCAAGAGGAATGGTTCATTATATTCCAAAGATTAAGAAGCCTCAACCAACTATCTCCAAGCCATGTCATGAAGGGAAGCAAACAAGAAGAAAATATCCTACTAAGGAGTATTCCACATCAAAACCATTAGATCTAGTTCATACAGATTTGTGTGGACCCATGAGACTCAAAGGACCTACAAGGTGACATGTATTTCATGATGTTCATTGATGATTACACTAGGATGACTTAAATTAAATTTCTAAAAGAGAAGTCAGAAGCATTTGAGAAGTTTAAGGCATTTAAGGAATTAGTAGAGAATGAAACTAGAAGGATAATCAAGTTCTTGATGTAACATTTCAACCCTTCAATGTAGTAAAAATTTCTAAATTTACACCATACGAGTAAGTAAGTTAGGTAACAAGTCATTTTAATCAAAAAAATCTTTATTTTATTGAGAATATACGAACAAGATGCCATATCATATTAAAATAAAGATTTCATTTCATTACAATAACTTCACAAGTTACAACAATACAAGAATACATGAATTTACATATATAGCTCCAATGAGCTTTAGAACAAATAGTTGTAAGACGGTCCAGGATCCTTCCTTTCAAATCTTGGTTCTTCTATCACTTGTTGTGGAGGAGAAGCATCACTCAAGCACTTTTCCACCAACCACAGACTCATAATGTGATCCCTCACACATCTATCATTTGATAAATTGTCCCTCCCTTCGATGAAGAGATTGGTAGAGTAACCAATAATGACAACCAACTGAGCATAGTGTTGTATCCTATGTAACTAGAACTTTTAATCCCATAATCTTTATCTAGCATGTAATACTAGATCATGGTGAACTGACAGTGTAGTCTCGGTAATCACACAATCTAGAGTGGATTCTTGGACATTCACACTACTTTGGCCAAAGAGATCTCATTCAGTACTTCGAATGAATTCATCTATCACATACACTACTCAGGGTCGATTTGACTTAAGGCTATCATAAGCTATGCATAGGTATTTCCTTCAATGGATAGTCCATCATCCCAAAGATAACCTATCACCATATTAATCCACTTGGAATAAACCTACTTAACTAGTAAGCACACAAGCTAGGTATTTCCTTCAACGGATAGTCTGTCATCGTAGAGATAACCTATTACCATATTAATCTACTTGGAATAAACCTACTTAACTAGTAAGTACACAAGCTAGGTATTTCCTTCAATGGATAGTCCATCATCCCAGAGATAACCTACATACTTGGAATAACCCTACTTACAAGTAAGTAAACAAACTCCCTCTCATACTGGATTATCTATCATAGGAGTAAACACAAGCTTTCCTAGTTAAATTAATAACTTAGTTAAGTGTACCATGTGTTCCTTTCATGTTCAATCAAGCCTAGTATATAATACTTATGATAAACACCCATTTCCTACTATGGAGTACTTAAAAACACATTGTGAAAACAACATAAAAGCTTCAATTTCCTTTTCAAAACAATCTAATTTCTCTAATGCACATACTGGGAAAGACATCTCAACCATGCATGCAAGACACATCATTCTAAAGTAAAATAACAAAGAAGAAGATATCCCCATGCATGTTATTGCTTATCCAAACAAATAGCAGCAATGCTACCCTTTCCAACAGCAGCAAGCTTGATATACAGCTTCTCCAGAATGTCACAAATAACTCTATCCCACAAGTTGATAGCTTGCTTCTCTCAAACAGAAATTTACCTCTCAACAAAATAGAATTCTCACTCTTTCTCACTCATAATATAAAGCAAGTATGGCTAGAAATAACACAGAAATAAGAATTGCAAAAGATGTGTAATCTTATGGAAGAATGTGTCCCTTCCAAATGAAATGGCTCAGCTATTTATAGAGCAACTTGGTAACCTCGTAGCCTAAAGTTTAGGCATGTTAATGGACAGAAATCTCCATGCAAAGAAACACATGAAACACAGCAGAAAGGTGGCGACTTCCTAGCTTAATACTCAGCATAATCACCTACAAGTTGACTTGCATATTGATAGAAATCTAAAGACTTATTCAAATTTGCATATGCTCAATTCTAATTACCTCATGAAAGAGACTTCTACAGCTACTTGGTGGTGCCAAATCATTTTCTCTCCTTCTTGTTTGGTGTGGTTTCATTGGCAAAAGAAATATTCAACAACCATTTCATAACATCAACTGAGATAACATTCATATTCATAACAAGGTATGAGCACAATTTATTCATCTCCAGAATTCACTTTACATTCACATTTTACCCTACATAGTAATAGTAAATAGTAATTACACAATTTGGGGTGTAACACTTGAGATCTAATAGAGGTGGAGAATTCACTTCTGAAAAATATGATAGATTTGTGAAGAGCATGGGATCTAGAGGTATATTTCAGGCCCTAAAATGCCAAAGCAAAATGGATTTGTAGAAAGGAAGAATCATATTGTATAGGAGATGGAAAGAACTATGTTATGTCAAGCAAATCTACCAGATATGTACTAGAGAGAAGCTACACTGACTGTTGTATACATTTTAAACAGAGTTCAAATCAGACGCAACACTGATAAGACACCATATGATCTATGGAGAGGAAGACTAGAATCAGTTAGACATCTCAAAATATTTGGAAGCAAGTGCTACATCAAAAGAGAGTAAAATTTGGGTAAGTTTGATTCTAGATTTGATGAAGGAATTTTTCTTGGTTATTCTTTAAGAAGTAAAGCTTATAGATGTTATAACAAAAGATTGAAGAGGATAGTAGAAAGTGAAAATGTGAGAGTTGATGAAACTATTCAGTCTACTGGTATTCTGGAAGTAGAAGATGATGAAGATCCAATTCACAGTAGTATTGAAGATTCAAAATAAGTTACAAAAACACCGAAAAAGCATGTTTAGAAAAATCATTCTGAAGACCAGATCATAGGAGACAAAAATAGTGGGGTTTAAACCCGGAAGAGACTTGAGAGGGAAAGTGAGCAAGTACACTTTAGATTACTGTCAAAGATAGAGCCTAATTCATACAAAGAAGCAAGCAAAGAGAAAGGTTGGATAGATGTTATAGAGGAAGAGCTAAATCAGATCATGAAGAGTGAAATTTGGGAACTTCTCCCAAGACCTAAAGGAAAGAATGTGATTGGAACCAAGTGGATTTTCAAAAACAAGTTGAATGAAGAAGGTGAAGTGATCCAGAACAAGGAAAGACTTGTGTGTAAATGGTATACTTAGGTTGAAGGCATATATTTTGAAGAGACATTTTCTCTGGTAGCAAGACTGGATGCAATCAGGATGTTTTTAGCTCTTCCAACATTCAAGAACTTCAATGTATATAAAATGGATGTGAAGTCATCATTCTTGAATGGTTAGCTAGAACAAGAGGTCTACAATGAACAACCGAAAGGGATTCAATGTTCTAAAAATCCAGATTATGTTTGCAGATTGAAGAAGGCTTTGTATGGATACTTGCAGTAGCAATGATTCTGGAGAGGAAGCACAAATACTAATCTATACATAAAAATAGAAGGAGATCAACTATTGATAGTTGTGGTATATGTAAATGACATCATTTTTTGCGGTATTAGTGATGACATGTGCAAAGTGTTTTAGAAGGAAATGCAAAATGAGTTTGAAATGTTGATGTTGGGAGATTTATCTTTCTTTCTTGGGTTGTAGATTGTACAATAAAAAAAAAAGTATTTTTATTTCACAGCACAAGTACATTAAGGAGGCATTAACTAAGTTCAGGATGGAAGATTGCAAACTGATTGGAACACCTATGGTTATTGGATGCAAGTTAAATAAAGATGATGAATTTTCTCCAACAGATCAGACTTTATACAGATCTATGATTGGCAATTTTCTATATGTGATAGCATCTAGACTGGATATAATGCAGGTAGTTGGAATGGTTGTCATATTTCAAGCATCACCTAAAGAAACTCATGTTAAAGCAGCAAAGAGGATATTCAAGTATTTGAAGGCTACTGAATATTTTGGACTGTGGTATGCAAGAGTGAAAATTTCACTCTGACTGCATACATAGATGTAGATTGGGTAGGATGCGTTGATAACCAAAAGAACACAAGTGGTGGTGCATTCTTTCTTGGTGGCAGTTTGGTGTCCTAGCTGAGCAAGAAACAAGAATCAATTTCTTTATCTACAATAGAAGCATAATATATTGTTGCAGCATCATGCTACACTCAGGTGCTTTAGATGAAGCATAATTTGAAGGAAATGAAGATTGAATTTGATGAACCTATCTCTAACTTTGTGATAACAACACTGCCATAAACACTTCAAAAAATTTAGTGATGCATTCAAGGACAAAGCACATTGCAATCAAGTACCATTTATTGAGGGAGAAGGTTGCAAAGGAGATGAATTTGGAGTATGTTGAGACAAAGGAGCAAGTGACATTTTCACAAAGTCACTTCCTAAGGAGATATTTTAGTTTCTCTGATAGAATTTGGGAGTTTTTTCTCCCTCTTCTTGAATCAAGAGGAAGCACAGGTTGAGGGGAAGCGTGGTCTCCCTGCCGCAAGAAAGCTTGGTGGTCTTGCTAAGTATTTATTAGAGGTAGTGAAGCATGGACTCATGGGAGTCTATCCAGGAAATAAGTTTTTAGATTGTGCAATGTACCAGAAATCAAGTCTTTGTTTGCAGAAGTCAATATCAGTAAGGGAGAGATGTGGTTTGAAGGATGTTTCTACATTGTTAACCCTTTGTCATTGATTTCAAAGGGGGAGAGAGTGAGCTCAAAATGTTGAATTTCTCATAAAAGATAATGGACTCAAATGCTGCATCATCCAAAGGGGGGACATTGAATTGCTCAAAAAGAATAATACCAAATTTCTTAGAAAGAATATTGCACTCAAAATGCTACATGTCTGCCAAAGGGGGAGAGAGTGAACTCAAAATGATACAAATAATAAATCATTAAAAGGGGGAGAAAACATATTTGTGTGTTAGCATTTTTTTGTGTTCCATCAATGACAAAGGGGGATATTGTTTAACATAGTTTGCCATTGATGTCAAAGGTGTGTCATTGATGAAGAAGAATGTTGTGAAAGGGTGTCAAGGTTGTCAAAAATGAAAAGGATTGTAGGAGTACTAGAATTATCATTATATTCCTTTGTCATATATGAATGTTGTGTATACAGAGGTGTTAATCATGAATAATTTGTTTCATCAATCAGATCCTATATCAAGTAACATACATCATAAGTTTCATTGGTGTGACTTCCTTTTTGGGAGTTGGTGTGTATTGTTTTCTTATAATACCATGTCTAGTATGCAATCAGTATGATTGTGGTGGTCCAGAAGTATGTGCAAGGATATCTTTTGTACAGAGAGATTTCTCTAGAAATACAAATGTGGTTGGAATTTATTTTAGAAATGTAGTGTTGCTCTGTGGTTTAGAAGGAGAGTATGTCTACAATAGTTTTATCAGTTTCTTGAGTTTTTGAAGGATATGTTCAGTGTGCAAGAAGTTTGAAGTGATAGAAGGTTCTTTGTTCTTGTTTTTCAACCTGTTCAAATCTCAAGGTGTGTGTTGTAATGGCTAGTAGCGTGCGGAATTCAAATATTTTGTGTGGATTTACAATAGGAGTTGGTTAAGGTCAGTGTGGTAGTGCACAACATCATGTTATTTTGGTGGTAAGAAAATTGAAATTGGATTGACCTATTACAAGTTTTATGTAAACTGAATTTAGGTCCACCTTATGTCATCTTGGCTATTTTTCAAATCCTTGACCAACATAGAAGAGTGTTAATGTAATGTATATTATTCAAATGTTTAGATGCATGGGATGTGACTTGAGTATAGTATTTAAAGCATAATTACACCTGTTATTTGAAGGGTGTAAATTGAAGAGGAGTGAAGAAAAGAGAGAGTGCCTATATCAGAAGATCATTTTTTGTAAGGAAGAGCGTTAGCAATGATTTTGGCACATGTATGTGTTGTATTAAAGATCTACGATATTTATCATTGTGTTTCGGTAGGACTGGTGTTCTACCTATTGTATTGTTTTAGTTGGGGATTGTTGTCTCTGGTAGGTTGGTGCCTACAAGAACATTGTTAAAATAATGAAGAAGGTTGTCATTAATGAGTTTTCATTGATGTCAATATTACATGGTGGATGTCAACATTGTATCAAGGATGATTGCAGAAGCATATTTTTGCAAGAGGTTTGATCTGCACACAAAAATAGTGAAGTATTTTTGCTAAGAGTCTACACCGAAAAAATTCAGTACACAATACCGTCCAATATTTTGGTTTGCATACATTCACCCTTGGAGATTTACTTTTGTGGTTCTAATATTTTGTTCATAGTTACATTAGTAGTATATCCATTCAGAATTTCACTTGATTAGGATAAGTGGTTTGAAAGTTACAAGTAACAGAAGATCGGCATACAAGGTTTTGATAGTTTTTTGTGCATTGGCTATGACTTATCTGATCCGCACTCCTCTACAGATTTGAGTTAGACCTTTTGATTTTGGGAAAATGTTAACAGGTGTCAAAGCATTGCATTTTCTAGTTAGTGTGACATTTTGAGGTCCACATGTCCTATGGTGTTGAATAGTTGTAGTATTTTTCTTTTAGGTCCTATACCTGGCCGACCTAATGTATGTAAAGAATTGCAAAGATTAAATATGTGATGTGAATATAAGAGGGAGCTATTATAGGTCCATGCCAACCTATATTACATGTTTTGGGTGTGAAGGAATTGTGATTTGAATTAGGTGTCGACAAGGCATGTTTCAAATTTTTTAGGGCTACATCTAATTAGGCTGACCTAATTGATGTTTACGATGAAGTTTGATATATATTCAAGGTTTTTTTGAGATTGTGGAGATATAATTTGAATATTTACATGATTTGAATACAAGTGATGATGCAAAAATAAGTAGATTTGAGTGAATGAGTTGTGAAAGTTGAGAAGAGGCGTGTGAATGTACAACAGAGCAGAGATTTGTGATCAAAGTTGAATGAAGAGCATTAAGTCAGTGTTTTGAGCTTCAAAGGAACTAAATCCAATAGATGATAGATGCATTTTTTATGAGTTCAAATCTTGGTTGGATAGCCACTTCTTTCTATCTATCTTTTCTCAGTGAGTAGTGTGTTCACCAAACAGTGAGTCCACCTGGCAGTGAGCCTTTCTGTAATATCTTAAATAACCGGTTATAATATATTGTGAGCTAATCCTCACCATGGTTTTTCCCATTTTTGGTTTTCCATGTAAAAATATCGATGTTCATGTGTTATGTGATGTTTTGGATGTTTTCATGCTTTCATTTCTTATAACAGTTAAATATGCTTTGGTAATTGGATGGCTAATGATTGAATGGTTTAATAGTATACTGATTCACCCCCCCTCTCTCAATATTACATGCATTAGGGGATTGTTGTCTTTGGTAGGTCGATGCCTACTTCGATGTGTAAAATTCACTTGTATATTTTTGATTGTGAGGCTAGATTTGGGTAGTAGATCCAAGCAGCTATTCTCACTATGGTTTTTCCCATCTTGAGTTTTCCATGTATATCTAGTGTTCTCTTGTGTTCTTTACGATGTTATGTTTTTTTTATTTATGTGGGTTTTGTTGTGAAGAATCATATATGCCGATAACTATGGAAAAAGTTAAAAATTCTAGAATTTTTTAGATCTATTGATTCACTCTGCCCCCCTCTCAGTAGATTGTGTGCCCTTCAAGGAGTAAATCATTGTTATATCACAGGTTATTTAACTCATCCTTTCATAATCATTTTGATGAAAGACAATTATGAGTCCTAGGAAAAATACATCCTAACACATCTCAAGTGGTTCAATATTTTTCCTCATGTTTATGGACTCATCCCTGAGCCAAACACACCTTCGAAGGAATCAATTTGAGATAATCAAAATTATCATATCATAGGATTTTTTGATATAGCCATTGGTGTTAGCATATTTTGGGACACTTTGTATAAGATCTCAAGAGTCAAGTGTCCATACACACATAGAACCAAAATTTGGGAGATCTATGGAGACCCTCATATATCTCCATTCCTAGATGATCCTACATCGAATTGCCTCATTCCACTTGATGATGTAATAATTATACCCTTTGATGATCATATATTAGAGGAGATTGAATATGATGCGTCTTTAGAGCATCTTAATGATCAAGATACCTCTCTTGTTGCTCCTACTCCTCCCATTGAGATCACAAATCTATCTTTTATTGCTTCATCAGATTTTAGATATATTTCTTCGAGAGCTTCTAGTGATTCTTTGTAAAAAATAAATTATAGTCTTTTATATTCATCCTTGTAATATTTTGGTTTTAATCATAATCCGATTTTCACCGTAATAAGCAACATTTTTCTCGTGTTTTCTTGTGGAAGGTAATTTTTGGTGTTCCAGGTTGTTGGTTAATAGGTTTTCCACCACTAATTCAATATTAAAATATCTCTTTGATACCCAAACTATGATGACAAATAAACCAACGGTTGAAGAATTTATTTTGTGATGACAAATTTCCTTTGCATTTAGAGGTACAACTCCCACTTGTAATAGATTAAAGTTTTTTGGGGTTTTCTTTTAACCAAAAAGAAGAAAAGGTGACAATAAACAAAAGAAAATAACTTTTACATTCTAATCCATGTGAATGAAATAAATACTCAAAGGTTCATTTCTCTTAAAGCCATGAATATATATATATATATAGTATGAAAGATAGTTTTTCAAGTGATGTCAGGCACATTGTAACATCCCCGGTGTTCTACTCAATAAAATTTCAAATTTTTCACCTCAAGTGAATGATCCATGGTGCCATAACATAACAATAAAAAAATTATTTTCCAAAATGTAAATTACAAGCACATTTGAAATAAACAATATTCCAAACTTCCATTGCATTTCATTTTAATTTCAAAAATCTTTCCATAGCATAGATTTCATATTGAATTAACTCAAGTTTATCATTCATGATTACATCCTTCCATATAAATGGGTACATGATACATACATATGTAGCTCTCCTAACCTTTATTGGAAATAGATATGCAACTGGTCTCGAAGTCATCTTATTGGTTCATACATTCTAGACGTCCTTGTTCCTTGGTGCATACACTCTAGTTGTCCCCAATACTGGCACAAACATCTGCAAACCTCGGTTGCCAACTGATGAGGAGAAGCATCACTCAAGTGATTTTCTGCCAACCACAAACTCAAATGTGATCCCCCCACACATCTATCATCTAATAGATGGCCCTCCCTTTGACGAAGAGATTGGTTGGTAAGAGCCCATAACAATAGCCTATCTGAGCTTAGTGTTGTGCCCTACAATCCAGAACCTAATCATACGGTAGCTACACCTACAAGTATGAAAATACTGATCTAGAATGCATAAAAGGAACACAATGAATTGACAGTGTAACCAGTGGAAAATTACACTACTTTGGACAAAGTATTCTCATGCAATACTTCAAGTGACAGTCATCCTATTCACATACACTACCATAGCTTGATTTTGGTTATGACCATTCATATACTATGCATAGGTAATTTCCTTCCATAGGTAATCATTAACCTTGGAAACAACCTATTCCCCTTTTCAAATCACAAAGATACTTCTCTCAAGTATCCACATATAACAGTTATTCCATTCATTGGACAATATAATCCCAAGAATAACTTATTCCCTTCACTAGACAATCTAATCCTAGGAATAACTTTACATTCTAAAGTATAACTACATAGGCTTCATCTTATCATAGAATAAATACTCATAAATAACTAAATTCATTTAGGAATGTATCACATCAATAAGTAATTATCATCAAGAGTATTTAATCTCATTAGTAAATGACCTCAATCGAAGAGCAATCATATCATTAAATGATTCTATTTGAGAGTGTAACCTCCTTAGTAAAAAGGGTTATTCAAAGAGTAGAATCTTGTCAACAATATGACTTCACATCAAGAGTATAAAACAACCAAACAAGTAACAACTCTAACCTAATAGGTAATCCCACCCATGGCTCCAATCAAGTAGTAATTCATAAACTCAAGTGATCAACTTAATCACATAGGTGAGTCTCAACCTTGGTATATCATAATCCTAGGATAAAGTCAACATTCACCAATCAGTTTGATCATGTACGTTAATCTAAACCTATGTGTTCTAAACAAAAGTCAAATAAACAACCCAACCAATTAGGTTAATCTCACCCTGTTGGTTCCAATGGGTAATCAAGTAAATAATCCAACCCAGTGGGTAATTCCTAGCCTAGGGTTTCATTCATTAATCAAATAACCTTCTTGACCCAAATAGGTTATTCTCAACCTAGGGTTTCATTTGAGAGTAAGGTAATGATCAAGTGATCATTCAAGTATAGATTATTGATGTGGTTTGCATGATGTCACATCCTAACATATCTTTCAAACCATCACTTTTGTTAAAATGCTAGCCTTATCATTCCCAAGCTTTCCTAGCATAATAAGCTACAATGTCAAGTCACTTCGTGACATCAGTACATTTCACGTTATACATGTAGTGTAGACTATCTATGTATAGAAACATCATCAGAATCCCCATATAGTGTATATTAAAGTAATAACCTAAAAGATAGGTTTCTTAAGCAAGTATCAAGCAAGATCATGCAAGTAACTTTGTATCAAATAACTTCTCAAGCTATTCATGCTTCAACAATCCTAGTATATAATACTATTGATAACATTCACTCCTTAAAATGGAGTATGTACAAACACCCACAAGGAAATCATAACAACAAGATTCTTTTCCTTTTCACTAAGCAAATAGATCATTTCTCTATTCAAGCAATCTAGTGCAATTTCCTAAACAAAATATTCAAGATATGCAATCTTTCACAAAAATAGATAGACATTAAGAGAGTAGAATCTCATGCCTATTTTATGCTATAATCCAATTAACCCACCGGTTCCTTACTTTTTAACTTTCCAATATAAGCTTGCAAAGCTTCACTTCAAAACTCTAAACTACTCAACGAAATACCTCACAATAACTTCCCTCACTTTGATCTCACAAAATAACTCCAACTCTGGAAATGAATAACTCTGGTATATAAGCAACATAATGGAAATAAGATTTGCATCCAAATGAGAAGAATAGCTCATCTATTTATACAAAATCATGAGACAATGATGCCTACAGAAATGCTAAGCTAATCAACACCACATAGCACTTCCAGGAAAAAGGTAGCAGTGACTCAAGCAAATACTCAGCTAGTATAACAACAGATCGACCTCTTACAAAGCCAACTATGGTTTGACTAGTTCATTCTAGCACATGTTCTCTAATGAGAATCGACTTGCAGGCAAGGAAGACTTCTAAAAGAAACACAGAATTCATAATATGGTGCCAACTATTTCCCATGTTCCCTATTTACAAGCTTACAATTTAAACAAAAGAATAAGTCAATGTTATTTTATGCTTCCAGATCTACATCACTTTATTGACTTGGTCTTGCATAAATACTCACATGTTGATTTTGTTGGGCTCCCATATGCTTATTGTGGCGTTGCGTATAATATTCAATACTCCATGAAATATTATTGCCTTGTGCTCAATCAATGACTCCCCTATTAATGTGCATTACTTTGTTAATATTATGTGGCTTCACTCTCCTTTAAGTTGCTTCGAATTGTTGTGTGGCTTCAATAGCTTATTCCATGCTCTTTATATGATCGCTACTCTATCACTAAGGTTACAATGTACTCATTTAAACTTATTTGCATACAACAAGCTAATGTGTTATGCATTAAGTCGCTTCATTCAAGTGCTTAAATCCATTCCTATCATATTTAAATATATGCTCAGTGATTCCTATGTGAGAGGGCGGGTCTCCACTATGTTTTCAAGAGCTTTTGTAATCTATTTCTTGCACTTCAAATATATGAACCAACACTTATTGAGTATTATAACATATATATATATATATATAATATGACATTTTTTTTATATATGTATATATATATATATATGTCATCTTTCAAACTAAGAGAATGAATCATTTGACATTCAAATGCATATATCCCTGTTATAATTATCCACAAACAATACACATGTGCACATACATACACATATACATATATATTTACGAACAATTTGGACAATAACGATATATTTGTTTATATATATACTTATATATGCAATGTACGTTTCTGTTATGTACTTCGCACACACATATTAATTTATATGTTAAACATATATATCATTACTTCAATTCTTTCATTAAAACACATATATTCATATCCTCGTCAATATGCATATACATTAAGTGTATATATTTACACACACACACACACACACACACACACACACACACACACACATATATATATATTTGATTCCCTGTGCATGTATGCTTGTAAGTATTTCTACTTACATACAAGTGCACATGCTTATGCTCTCATGCACAGATCAATATGTATATATATATATACCCATATACATGTATACATCTAATTTACATACGGATTGAGACGTAAAGACAACTATTCAGAAAGCTCAAACACTCAAGGATTCAATCATGATAACTTGATCACACAAACATTTCAACCTATCTTCAAAGGTTACTTACTTGGTTCCAACTGACCCAACTCATCTATACCAACCAATTCCAATAAGCCAAGACTAAGACGAAGGGTTCACTTACCATATCCCATCTGACTCGACTCTTCTAAACCAAGTCTAGGTCGCGAGTGTGTGTAAGCTCAGTAAGGTTTCATTAAGGGTTACCCAACCAATCACTTCTCTTGAGTGATATTTCCCCTCCCTTCCAGAGGATTGAATCTATCCCTACAACTAGCTTAGTACAACACCAAGGTATTTAGATGTTCATAGTAAATCCTTTTTGCATTATAACACATTTGTATTAGCAAAGCATCAGAATGTTCATATTGCAATACATAGCATTCAAAACATATTCATTCATTTGAAATCAATAACATCTTATTGCATATTTCAATATTTCATTCATTTGATGAACATATTAAAGTCACAATTAACATCTACCATCATATTTACTTATGTAGGTAAAAGTAACTCAATAATTGTGAAACGAGGTGTAACACACATAGACCAATAAACCGCCTTCCAAACTACCAAATTTTATTTGTTTCAGATAAAAATAAAAACAATCAATATGAAATATAAAACACTTAAAATAGTTATTATACATCCATCAAAATTGTTAGAATTGTGAAAAAACAAAAAACCATGAGTCACAAGATCAAACAATGAACAAAGACACCTTCCATGTAAGAGATCTACAAACAATATATACAATAATCCTCAAAAAGAAAAGCTACAAAAGCAAGAGACTATCAAAAAGATATGAAAGATCGAGTGATAATTACAATGAGGGTTGAGTGCTATATAGGAGCAAAACCCTAAAATCATAAAAGTACTCCTAAGTTTAGCTTAAGTGCATGAGAATAAATTAGATTAATAATTAAATAAAGATTAATTAATTATTAGCTAATGCATGATTACTCTAACATCCCCCCTTAAAATTAACTTAGGGAGTAGCTAAAAACTCTAAAAAGAATGCATGATGGGTCCTGGTAAACAAGGCCTGGTGAGGTACCCATGTACAAACAAAAGATCTCTCAAAACTAGAGAAAAAAAAGAAAACTACAGAGGGAGAAAACTTTTCTCCAAAAGATAGAAAGACTAATGAAGGAATGAAAAGCCTCCAAATAAAGGTGTGAAGGACTGAGAAGCCTCCAACCAAACAATGTCCTAAAAAAGAGGAACATGTAGAACATCACAAAAGCACGAAGTTGTAGACTGTTGTTGAATGAAGACCGATATAGTGTTGATATGAAGAAACTCCTCTGAAACAAATTATGATCAGGAAAAAGATAAAAGAATCTGCATGAGTGCCCCAATGGCACCACTCAAATCAGATGGAAAACAAAGGAAAACCATCTAAAAATTGAAGATACAAATGTCAAGATCCATGAGACTATACTACATGAGTTCCCCCAATGACACTACTCAAATCAGATGGAAAACATCTGGAAGTCGAAGATATAGGTGGTACATGAATCCACCCCCAACGACACTACTCAACATGCAAGTTGAAAATGCAGGTACCAAACAGTCTGAATAATATTGATCACGAGAGAAATAATAATCTACATGAGTGTCCCCAATGACACTACTTGAATCAGATGGAAAACAAAGGAAAACATTTGGAACTCAAAGATACAAACAACACATGAATCTGTATGAGTCATAAAAAGTGAAAATTGTAAGTTAATATAGGTACTAGTAGTCTCTAATCAAATGAAAATGGAAGGACACCTCCAGAAATAGGAATTGAAGAATGTCCATATGGTAAGTGCTCCAACTCACTAAAATGCATGTAACCAACTACTAATGTGCATTGCATCTAGAAGTACATAGGAACAAGAACTAGATACGTAGATCACTCAACGTGAAACCAAGGAAGCATTAGCACCAACAGTAGAAACCCCCCATAATGTTGAAAAGGAAGAGCCATGACAAGAAAACTGAAACTATGTGAAACCAAGAAATGCATGTAGGAGAAATAACCTACAAATAAAAGCGTGTGCAAACTAAGGCACACACATCAGGTAAAAATCACTTGGATTCACTGTTGTCATGGAAGGGATATTCACTTGACAAAGGTGTGATGGAAAACCAAAGGCAAACATCAATTCCCCCATGGCAGTTTATATCATAGTGAAAATACAAAAGGCACAACAAGATGTGCAAAATCCCCAAAAAGTATACACCAGAATGGCAATTTATCTCAATGTGTCTACAAAAGAGAATGTGCATAAAAAGAATGTCTATAATGCAACAATTGGTATTAGAGCTTGGGTCATAGGTTTGAACCCCTCGCTTGCGTTGGGGGGGAGATTGTTGCAAGGTGTGTGCCCTTGGTCTCCTTGTGTTTTACAACACAATGCTCGAGTTCGTGACATGGCTTAACCACCTCCTTGGATTCATTAACTCTAGTGCTTGTATCGGGCATTAATATGTCAATCTTTTGGTGCAACAGAAACCACCTTTGCAACATGGTATCAAAGTGTGGATTCAACAAACCCCTTCTCGATTTATGAGGTTTTTTCTTCAACAAGGGTTACAAGCTTTAGATCTGAATCCCCTTTACCTTTTTTTGCAAATTTTGGAGGTGGGAATTTTTTAGGTGCATTTTGGTGTGAAAAGGACCTCACTATTGGATTTGGAGCTATCGAGAAAGTCAGATTTATCTTTTGTTTGGCCTGATTTGGATTCCTAAGGTCAGATCTATGAGGAT
This sequence comes from Sequoia sempervirens, assembly GCA_007258455.2. Classification (NCBI taxonomy): domain Eukaryota; kingdom Viridiplantae; phylum Streptophyta; class Pinopsida; order Cupressales; family Cupressaceae; genus Sequoia; species Sequoia sempervirens. The sequence continues at coordinate 223,769,597 of VDFB02353493.1, read as the reverse complement.
TTGAAGCGGTTACTTTTTTCCAGATCCAGGGTGGTTGCATTTTAAGAGAATTTTGAGTCTAAAAGGACCTCATCATTGAGTTTAGGAGGCTAATTCCACGAACTTTGACTATAAATTTGTCCAATTTGGTTATCCAAAGCTTTTAAGGCAAAAAACATTCCCTAGAGGTCGTACGGCCTTCGTACTACCCCTAGGGCATGAAAATCATTTTTTTTTAAAGCACAGAAAATTAATAGTCGACCTTTTTTTATTAAATTTTTTTTAGAGATTTTTTTTAAAAATAATTAAAATTTTGCTTTTTTTCAAAAAGTGCAAGGTTTTACATTTGTTATGGGGGAAGATTTTTTTTTGGGTTGCATTTATTTTCAATACAAGGACCACAAGCCCATTTACAAGGACGACAGGCTTGCCCAGCATACAACGGTGGTAGGCCCTTACAAATCTGGCCAATTTTTAATTTTTTGGCTTCCTCAACTTTTCCTGGTGCCAAAACATTTTTTTGGCAGTCGCTTTCAGAATTCCCAACGAGATTATTTATCGACAATGACTGCAATTATTTTCTACCAACCAAAAAATTCCAAGCACCGATTCTTTTTCCCAATAGAATCTTTTCAAATATTTTGAAGAATATTCCTTGTACAACATGAATACTTCATTGCCGAGATTTTCATAGGGGTCAGATTTTTTTTGGACGAAGAGAGAATATTCTCAAAATATTCGTTAATGCTAGCATGATGTCAGTCGTATGGATGTTGACATCAGCATGGCATCATCCGTACGAATGGCTTGCTTGACCCTATTTGACCCAAAATCCTATTAACAACACACAAACAGGTTTCTCTATTTAAAATGTTCAAAAACTGCAAAGCTTGTAAACTTACAATATTTTGTATCAATTTTTTTCTTCCAACAACTATGTGCTAGAATTAGACTATCATCAAAAAAATCATTTACAAATCCCATTGATTACATATAAATAATATTTAGAATGTAACCAATTATTTTAATTAATTGTTAAATAAAGGTTATAAGAATCCTTAAAATTTCAAAAAAAATCACTGTTTAATAACTTAAAAATTATTTGAAATAAAATGAGAGAAACAATATTAAACACTTGGCTAAGGTGGCATAATATCCCCATCCACTTCATCTTTTTCTTTCACTAGAGATTGTGTCATCTAACCATAAACTTTGGATTTGAAGAAACTACAATCTTTGACAATAGAAGGGATTTTGTTGTGTCTTGGGATGATTACATTGTCGATCAATAGCTTCTAGATAACCCTATTGTTCTAAATATTTTCCTATTTTCTTTTGAGCATGGTGGATGATTAGCACAATGTATTAGGGTCATGTCGATGCTACTTAACTTCTCCATAGCTTCCACATTAAATATTTGTGTGTCTAAATATTTTTCAATCATTTTCCTAAAGCTTTCCCTTATGGACTTAGTATCTAAGACTTGTGAATTATTCCTTCTCTAAACATTCGAGTTGATGGGTAGGAAGTCAATTTCAATGCCCATCTTTAATTGGTTGCATTCCTTTAATAGTTTAGTCTAATCCTAGATGTTTTTGTCTGATAGCCAATATTTTTCATTCAATACTTTTTCTCCATAAGAGGCACCTATTTTCATTGGTATTCTTGTTAGGATTTTCCAATAAAATAGAGGAGATAAATTACCAATTATAATGTAGAATTTAAATGATAGAATAACAAAATAGAATTCACAAAGGTGCAAGACATAAAATTTTGCGTGGTTCACCCTTTGGGCTATGTCTATAAACAATTTATCTATTTTTTTTATTAAATTTCTAATGATAAACAAATACAAATAACCTACAGCAATATGCTACAATGAGAACTTCAATTCCTCACAATTTTCACTACACAACAAACTTTGTGTTGTTGCAAGCACAATGCAAAATTGTGATAAACTCTCACACGCTTTATTGTGTTTTCATTTTTAAAGCATGACAATTCCACCTTCATCCTTGCACGACTTATTGTGTGCTATTCAAACTTTATGTCGCGACTGTTCAAATTTCTAGTTTGTGCGACCATTGGTGTTTCAATTCGTAATAGTTCAAAATTTATTTAACTGAATTTCAACGGAATTTACGTTTGAATTTGTTTATGAAAATAATTCCACCTCGTACACTCCCATGTTAATTAATTTGGGGGGAAACCATGCCGGTCAAAGTAACCAAAAATCTTAACTCCAAAGTTTGATTAGGCTCCACAAACCAACAATTCTGATATTTTTGTTTTGCAACCAACTTATCATTGCTTATCTCAATCATTTCCTTAATATTTCTATGTACTCTTGCCCAAATTTTTTCTTCTTATTTTGACATGTTGCTTTCGTCATCAATTTCCTTCTTTATGATGTCAATTTCATCATACAATTTATTTGCCTCCTTGATGCATTTTGATCCTTTTGTTATGATTTGGTTACTCTACTGTAAGATTGATACTTACATATTTTCCCAATGACTTTTTTACCACTTCATGAGCTAGGATCAAAAGAGGAATCAATCTTTTCTTGAGGTTGAGTTAAGGTGTTGACTATGGACTTAAGGCAAGCAATTAGAGACTTCGCCTTTTACTTAATTTTTTCTTTAGATTTCTTTTTTTTTCACAAGTTTGGTAGTCAACACCTGAATATTATGGCTATCCCCATCATGTGAGGAAGGGCCTAAATTATTTGTTGTGATCTTGAAGTCCTTTTCTATCATTTCAATAATATCTTTCTTTGTAGAGGGATGGGCAACTTCCATGTACATGTGACCTAAAGTTGAGTGTCTTGGATTTCTTAGGCTAGGGTGACCTTTGAAGTAAATTTGGCAATGACATTGAATTGGGGGAGGCTCAATTGGGCTGCCTTTCTATTTTTTGATAAGTTTTGTTGCATCCAAGAGGATGGTTTATTGGATGGAGTGCCAAAGGAGGTTTTTGTAGCACCAAGAAAGAATTGTAGTGGCCTTATGGTAGGGGGTGTAATGAAAAAAGGTCCCATTTTATTGAATGATATGATGTCAGGTGAAGATAGAGGTGAAGGATTGGGCTAAACTAAAGGGTTTTGAGTTGAATGTGGTCATGAGGAAGCTAGTGATGAGAGAGATGAAGAGGATGAAGAAGTACTTATCAAAGACTAAGAGGAGGCAATGTTGATGGAATCTTCTCCTCTAGATTCTTCTTAAATGACCAAGCTAATTTCTCTTTTTCCTTTCCTTTCTTCACCTTTCCCCTTGAGTTAACCCTACATGTTCTATCAAGGTTTCTCCTTTTTGGTGAGTCTTCATCATCACCTCCTACATCTTCTCCTATTGCTTGAGAGCTAGCTAATGATGTTGGTTGAGAAGGGGAAGGTTTTTCTTGTTTGATTTTTTCCTTTGTCTCTAAAGGCTTTGTACTTGGATTTTAAAATTCTTCTTCAACACCCATTCTCTTGTCTTTCTAAGAACCACTATTTTTATTTCTTCTAAATTCTTCACCTCTCTAACATTCAAATTGATGGGCAATATAGGTGTTTTTGGATTTGATTAAAATATATGAGATCCACCAAATTAGACTCATCATCCTCTATGCCTTGGATATCCAAATTTAACTTGAAAGTTTTGACTTTCCTCGATGACAACCCCATCCAATCTCTTCTCCAAACCTCATATTCATTATCATGGTCAACCCAATAGTACGTTGTTCTAGGAAGATGGTTGAATCTAGGTCTGAGTTATGGGTTGTTCTTAACATAATCTTTACTATGAAATGGAAATCTCATCTGAAATAAATTTATTGCATATTTTTCCAAATCTCTTTCAATATTCAATATATTAGACAATGATTTTCATTGATACTGAACTAGCCCGATGGGAAAAGAGACACCTACCTTATTCCCTCTTGTGTGTATTTTGTTCAATTCAAAAAATTTCCTACATACTTTAATTAAAACAAACTTTGCATTCACATACCTGGGAAATTTACAAGGTGTTTTGGTGTAGGTAAACCTTCATAATTGGATGAAGAAGCTCAAATATGTGTTGATCAACTAGTTATCTTTTGAGGATAGCCACAAACTCATATCACCCTAGAGTTCTCAAATGACATGCATTGTGAATGCATCATTCACTCTTCTAAATCTTTTTTAATTGTTCTCTAGTTGAAATTGTAGGTAATGGTCATATATTTGGATTACCTCATTGAAATTCTCAATGGGAACTAACCACGACTAAGCTCTCATGTTGGGAATAGCATAGAACAAATATGAAGACATATAAAGAGACTTATTAAGGTGAAATTGGGTGATTTTTCTACAAATTTTATCACTTATTATGCTACCTCAAGTTGATGAATTATTCTTTATGGGTGATAAAAATGATAAATTGGTACATCCATTACTTAAAATTGTGGGCATCCTCATTTCCAATTAATATTTGAAGGAGCGCGTGTTTAAGAAATCTATAATAGATTGAATAACCCAAGAAACTTTATAAAATAAATTCAAAGCTACATAAACAAGAAAAAAATAAACAATGAAAACCAACAACTTCGAGAGATATGCAATGTCAGGATACTAGAATTCTATTAAGAGCTTCCAAGATGAAAAATACAAGCTAGGTAGTGAGTTTATATAGAACTAAGGAGAGGATGGAGGTGCAAATCAATCAATAGGAATTGACCACCACTAACCACCAATATTAAATAAAGTGATGAAAAAGGTAAATGCTCCACCCTTTAAGGGTGAAGACAACCCCTCACCTTATCTCCCGATTATTAAATAATAAACTAACTTTATTATCCCAAGAAATCTTAATAAAAGTGTTAAAAAAACCTAGGACTAAGGGAAAATAAATTAACCCACTAGAACAATACAAACCCACACCCCCTTTAAGTGTAGCTTAAGAGGATGTAAAAGATGATGGGTCCTAGAAAATGAAGCCATGTTAGGTACCCATGTACATATAAAATCAAAACCAAAGAAGAAGAATCCCCCTCCCACAAAAAGGAATTGTACCCCTCCCCATAATAGAGAGAAATGAAGTGGAAGGACAAAGAACCCCCCCCCAAAGAGATCCAACGGTAGATGCTTAAAACTAGATGTAGAGGATGGTCCATGGTTGTTGAACAACATTCCTTCCCTTAGAAATAAACAAAACCAAAGGTGTATGCAAAATATCTCCCCGCTCTTGAAAGGAATATGTATGAAGAAACCTCAAGATGTATGAAGTTTGTGAACTCATCTCAAATATCCCCATGTCAATGTTGAAGGCTCTCACAATAAAATCAAGCATTTTAGGCCACACTGCTGAAAATGAAAACTCAAAATCTCCTAGAGACTGATGTAGAACATAATCCGAAGACTCAAGTATCTTCTTTAAAGATGTATCCTCTAAATGTTTATCCAAAGTATCCAAACTCATATCAAACTGTGATGGATAATCATGTATATAATGAACAATAGTGTCAGAGTATCTCCTCACAACAAATGAAGAAAAATCAACTTCATTAAAGAGAAGATGAATACAATTAATAGTGTCTCTCAAATCTAAAATATGTGTCTCTATGAACAAGTCTAAAATACCTATCAAGAGATCATCCCAAGATGAAATAGGAAGATTAGGTATGTCCTATTGAAAGGAATCATTGGAAGCTTTTGAAGAAGCAACACTGAAATCTAAAGTAGCAACAGACACAAGGACAAAAGAGTGGTCCTCAAAGATAAGACGTATATCATCAATAGTTTCATCTAGATCTGAAATGAAGGACTCTATAAACAAACAAGAAATGTCTGGTAGAAATTGGTCATAATGGATTGAATCCAAAAGACATAAATGACCCTACTACAATGAATCACTGGAGACCCTCAGAGAAGCATCTCTAGAATATGAAGTGGCCACAGGTATTGTTAATTGGGTATCATTGAATTGATCATTAATAGAGTATGTTTCCACACAAGATAGGGCAATATAAGTTTTAGTATCATTCACAAGAGTCTGGTTCTCCAAGGAAACATCACTTTCAGATGAAGATCTAATGTCTCCATACAATTGCTTAATGATGGTCCAAGAAATGAAAGGGCACTCAGTGTACTCTATGTGATGTAGTTTCCTCAAAAAATAGTAAGATATATTAGTCTATAGACCATGTCATTATTGTTAAACTATGCATTCTTCTTATCATAGTCACTTGGCTCAGGAATGAATCCAAGGAGATATGGTAGTAGATCCTACTCAAGGTAGTGATTCTTTATCCCTTATTTCCAAGACAAATATTTCTTTGAAGTTAGATTGACAAAAAAATGGAAATAAGTTTTAAGAGATGTGATTAACCCCACATAAATGGAACTTTATCTCAATTTATGATTATAGAATGCTAGTATAATCCCCAAAAAAGAGTGCAAAATACACAAAAAGAATACCAAATACACTGCCCCCCTTTTCATAGTATCAAAAATCAACCCCCCAAATATTCATATGTTGGCACTTTATAGTTTAGTGTGTTTAAATTTTTTTTCCAAATTACAATGCTTACTAGGCCCATAATGGCTAAAATTGTAAATTTTGATACAAAATTAACTTGAAACAAAAAAAAAAATAAAAATCCCTCTATCTTTGTAGTGTTCTTCAATACCTTTCCAATGCCTATTTGTTTCCAAAAAATGGAGCCCTTGAGTGATAGTTATGGCATGTTGAAGAAATTTGCAACAAACAGCTTCAACTTGCAATATCTAGTGGAAAATGAAAAAAAATATTTTCAATACTTATGTGGATGGAAAGTGTACATCTCTTTTTTTCTGATAATATCTTGTTTACCAAAACTAGACACCATGGCAAAAAGTTATGTTTTATATTTTTTAAATGGTTGAATTTATCCTATAGTGATGACTCTCCTAGCAAAATAAAAAATTGTTAAAAATCAAATTCATCTAAAATGTACAAATTTTATATGAAAAAAAAGGTTTTTGGGTCATCTCAATGCAATGGCAAGATTTGTTTGGGCCGAAAATGCTCCAATAAAAATGTGTTCACCAAGTCTAAGCTTTAAACTCTAGTTTGCAGCTATATCAAATGGTGACCAGATTGAGTGAAACAAAAGCTAGATCTCACTTTCTTGGACATTCTAAACTCAATAATGAGCTTCGATCTACACTAGCATGCTCTAAAATGGATCTATAATATAAGCCACAAAGAGAAAAATCCAAATTTGGTATTTCTATCAAGTTTAAATTTTATTATTCAAGTCATCATATGATGCAAGAGAAAGCATACTCAACTTTTCAAGATCTCACATAAAAAGCTCAAACTCTCAATTAGGAGTTTATGAACTTAGAATCCTAAAAATAAAAGCTCAGATACCATGTTAGAAATATGAAATAGATTTAATAACCCAAGAAACTTTATAAGAGAAACTCCAAGCTACATAAATAGAAAAATATAAACAATGCAAACTGACAACTCTAAGAGATATGCAATGTTAAGATGATCTTATTCCATTAAGAGCTTCCAAGATGAAAAATACAAGCTAGGTAGTGATTTTTTATAGAACTAAGGAGAGGATAAAGGTGGAAAATCAACCAATAGGAATTGACCACCACTAACCACCAATATTAAATAAAGCGGTGAAAAAGATAAATGTTCCACCCATTAAGGGTGGAGATGACTCATCACCTTATCTCCTAGTTATTAAATAATAAACTCACTTTATTATCCTAAGAAAGATTGATAATAGTGTAGGAAAACCTAAGACTAAGGGAAAATAAATTAATTCATTAGTAAAATAAAAACCTACACCAACAACATGATGGTGTCTAAGATCTCATTGACAAAGTTTAACCTGTGCAAATTTTTGGGTAATTGTGATTTTCCCTTTTTGGGACTACCAACCAACACCTTGTAATTATATTTTGGTAGGAACTTTTCTTCTCAAAAAAGTGTTGATATGTCAATGTGGTATCGAGGTGTGGTAAAGGTTGTCCATCTAATTTAGCAACTACCTTATTATTCATCATTTAAACTTCTTGGGTTTGGGTTGTAATGATTTATTCACTCCAATACCGTGTTTATGCATTGCATGGATATGGGAAATTCATCTTCCTTCAACAACCCACTTTATACCAGTTTCTATATAATTGCGGACCTATTTTTGTCGCCCATTCTTCTCCAGAAGTCGTTGAGGTTAACGTGCCCTAGTTTTGTGTCCCCAATTTTGAGAAGTGTGCTTTCCAAACCAAACAGATGCCCATACTCGAGGTATTTGTACTTAATTTTAGCCAAGGTCAAACTATATACAAGGCAAGATAAATTTTTCAATATGTAGTTAAATAAATCTGGGGGAATTTTGATTTTTTTGCAAGCAATTTTGCAATGGGAAAGTTTTCATGAAAACATTTTAAATAACCAAAACTTCCCCTCTGCTAGCTATGAGAGTGAAAACAACTATATACTTTTATATTTTAATTTTTTCTCTACTTTGTATGGCCCTTGGAATCCTTTCTACACTACTCATTGGATGCACTCTAAAAATTTCACGTTCACACTTTTGTTAGCTCTCAAAAATCACCTGTTAGAATTTTTTCTTTGCACTTCACATTGGATCTATATTGGTTGGAATTCAAAATTCTCAAGCTTTGTGAGTGCATTAATGGTGTCTTAAATTTTGGCGCATGTGTAATCCCTCCATATTAATGATACTTGGCTTTATTTGAAATGCAATATTTTTAAACTTGCTTTTCAAAAGTTTGAGGGGTTTTCAAAACCATATTAGCCTCTAACGATTGTTTTATAAACCACTTGTTAAAGCCAAAAAAATTGGTTTTTCTTATATGAAATGGGTTTTCTACCTTTGATGAACCACCTTTGAAAATCTCCTTTTTCTTGGTTGTGGTTATAAGTAGCTTGTCAACTCTTGATGGGGTTTTGACAACCCCATCAAGAACTAAAATGAGTTTTGAAACCTTCAAAATTTATCAAACATCTTAATAGACACTTTTTATTTTACTTTTCAAGAAGTATAAGCAGAGGCATCAATGTGATCAAGCATATACTTTCAAAACTCTTCACACTACTTCATTCATAGAAGTTCTAAACAATGCTTTGAGCTTTGATATGGTTTTGGAAACCATTTCAAAGGTTGACGAGTTGTGAAAACCTCATTGAGCTTTGATGTGAGCTTTGAAACTATATGAAATCACCAACTTCAACCTTTGAAAAAAATCTTCAAAGAGGACAACATCATCATTTGATTGAAATCCTAGACTCTAGCTAGAAGTTTGATGTTTTAAAAATAAGAGGTTGCAATAGTATAATCAGACTTTAACAAGGTTATGATAACCTTGTCAAGAGTTAATGGGGTTGTGAGAACCTCATCACAGGTCGACAAAGGTTTTTAAGCTCAACAAATTTGTGGATGATACAATACTTAGATACATTTTGAATAAAAATTCACAACTAAAGAAAGGGAACATTTGGCTTGGAAAAACTAAAGGAAATAAAAGACCCAAGGAAACAAGTGATCTTGGGAGCTTGATTCAATTGGTGACTCTAACATGAATTTTTAGATAGATTGCATTGGTAGTTTTACTAAATTCTTCATCATCCATCATACATAATAAGTGTCATTTTTTGCATCTTTCTTACCTATATATGAACCTATCCAATTTAATCTAAATATTTTTCCCTCATCAGTCCTTTTTTCAATGAGATTATCAATTCTAGGAATGAGGTCTCTAAATTTGAATGGTTTGGTAACAATTTGTTGTATTATTGGCTTATGCGGACCTAACCAGCCAAGAATGAGGTTGAACCATCATTGGTCAAAATATTGAGGAGTTACTTTTTAAATAATGGATCTCATGCCTTTAGAATATTCTCCATATTTATAAATATTTTGGGTCCTAAAATAAGATGATTATCTTTTTTATGCAAACAACTCTCACATATTAGAGCCCAACCATGTAAATTTTTAGGGTATCTTTTATAAGAATAGAAACAATACTTGTAGTTTTATAGGTGTCTATCAAACGAGGATCAAAAGGAAATATGTAATATCCCTATATAAAATATTTGCTATTTTTCTAATTTTAAGGTTCTGATTTTTTCCCTATTTTTTTTATTTTCAAATCTGATTTAAAACCTTAGTTTCTCCAATTCTGATTTTCTATTTCATACTTAATCAGACACTTATAACAACCATTTAACATGCCAAAAACATCATAATAATCATGCCAATACATGTTCCAAATTCATAGTTGAATTACAATGAATTACACAATGATTCAACACCAAAATGTTATCAAAATGATGGGAAACTCATATTGGAAGTCTATTGTTACAACTTCAAAAATATAAAGTCTTCAAATACAATCAATGTTAAGGGAAAACATTCCAAACATGCCCAACTATGACTTGCTATAAACCCTGGGTTTTATACATACCAAATTTCATGCAAATTTGACCTCTGAATGATAAAAAAGACCTCCAAGGTGTGGCGCTCAAACTAGGGTTTAAAATCCTATGAGAATGAATCTCTGCAACACCAAAAAGGCTGAATCAAGTAGGCACACAGGTCTGCAATATTTTCTGCTCAATGATACATATTAATGCAACTAAACCCCCAAAATCGCATCCCAAAGGTTAGCACCCAAATTTAGGATTTGAACCCTAAAAAAGGTATGCAAATGTGCCCTCTAAAATGACTCAAAAAACTACTATTGATAACTTGCACAAATTTGAAATTGAATCGCCAAAGAATGAAGATGCTAATGAACACAAATCTGCCCTAGTTCAATATAAATAGATACTTTCTTATAACAACCCCTCAAATCTTTACAAAATTCACCAAATAAGCACAATTATGTACCCTAGATGGATCCAGCTTGAATGGAAATGGGTTTTCGTCCACTAACACTTATTCCTCTAAGGGTTTTCATCCTCAAAAGAGTTGAACCTGCAAACACAAGCTCTCTAAAATTCTCTAATAGAAAATACCAAAACCAAGATGTCCAAATGACTTGCTCTCATCTCTTTTGAAAGGCTCAACTAAGTCTTCTAGAAGAATCCAAAATAACCTCCTCAAATCTTCTATAAGCACACTTTATTTAATAAAGTTACTTTGTAATATTTAATAAAGTGACTTTATAATATTTATTAAATTTTCTTTGTCACTTTAATTAAATTAATTAAAATAAAGTTATCATTTTCATATTTTTTTAAAATAGATAACTTTAAAATAATTAATTTAATTATTATTCCCTTATAACTCCATTATTTAGCTTATGGGAATAAAATAAGCTAAATATCAATATCTACCATTACTCAGAAAAATGGGGACATTACACAATATGATAGACTAATCTTGCTTTAGCACTTTACAAGTAGTGATCTATAAGAAAATTGTAGTGATTGTGTCAAGAACTTCCTGAGGGTTTCATTATTTTTTCTTTATCAAGTTAGGCTCAATTTTAGGAAAATTTTCATAAATATTGACCTTAATTTATTTCATACTAGCTCCATTTTGTCCCATATAGAGATCATGTGTTCAATTTGACTCAAGTTTCTTCTTAGCTTGTTCCCTATGTAGATACTAAAAGGATCAAGATCCCCCTTGACAATGTGGACTTGACCAAGGCAAAGAAAGTGAATCTCTTGAAATAGGGTAGTAGGGATTGCTCTCATTGTATGAATATAAGGCATCCAATAATCATGTTGTAGCTAGTTTGTACATCTATGATAAATAATTTTGTAGGTAGGGTTTTAGGACCAATGTTGATAGGGAGATTAACCTTTCCAGTGATAGGGATCTTAAGATGACCATAACCTCAAAGGGAATCATTAGTGAAAGTAATGTGGAATTCATCACATCCCATCCTTTGGAGGAGGGAAAGAGGGACTACATTGATTGTAGACCAATTATTGATCATGGCGTGCTTAAAATAATAAGCATTAATTGTTAAAGTAATAGGTTAATTACTTGATTAATTTAATCATGTTGATTAATTAATTAAGTCACCTTTACTTTATTTTTCACTTAAGCTAAATTTAGGCCCATTAATAATTAATTAATTATTAATTATTAATTACTCACCTTTAGGGTTTTGATCTCCTTTCATAAGGATTGATCTCTTTGTAATTATTCGATTCTTGTTTTATGCATTTTTGCTTCACAGGCAAGCAGAGCACTATTCTTGTGTTTTTGGTATCTCTTCTATGTGGCAGGTTATTTGCTTGCAGGTGTCACTAGATTCTGTGAGGTTGTATTTATCAACTTCTACATGGTATCAAAGCTTCAGATTTGTCACTTCCTATTCATTTTTTGAGGGATCATGTCTTGAAAGTGACATTTTTGTGAATCTTGAGTCAAATTGGGCCTCACCATTGTGTCTGGAATGCTCGAATCAGTCAATATTGACCTTTGTTTCGTCAAATTTGGATTCACGGTATCAGATTTGCGAAGGTTTCAAGTTTATGAAGGTTTCTAGATCCAGAGCATACCTGCAATTTTGAAGCATTTTGAGCCCAAACGGACCTCACCATTGCGTTCAGAGCGCCCAAAAACCCCAAAATCGACTGTCAAATCGTCGAAATCGGACACAGTGACTCCAAGAGGCAATTTTTTTCCATTTATGGGTCGTACGGCCTGGTATGGCATGCAATCTGAGAAAAATAATTAAAAAACCTGTGATGCAAGGCACTGTCGTTAGTTAACCGCTAGCGGTTAATGCTAGCGGCTAGCCAAACCGCTAGGCTTAACCCCCAAACCCTTTTGGAGCAGTTTTGGTATTTTGGCCATAACTTTTGCATACGAACTTGAATTTTTGAAAACAATATATTGTCATAAAGCTGGTTCCAGGAACTATCCAATGGTGCAGGTTTTATTTTCTGGTTTTTCAATTTTGATGCATTTTTTTCTTGTCAAAGTTAGAAGTTATTGTTTTCACTCCAGGAGGGATAACTTTTGTGTCTAGACTCTGTTTTTCGCCATTCTTGCAGCATTGGAAAGCTGACTCCATCCTCTACATAGATCTTAGACCTGATTTTTCTAGAATTTTTACCAGGAATATTATTTTTTTGTCAGATCTTAGTTTTTTCTTTCTTGGTTATTTTCTTGGGAAACATGCAATTCAAGCTATTTTTTTGAGGTCAAAGAGATTTTTTTTGCATTGAGAGTATATACTGTTGTTTTTTATCATGGATTCACATAATATTACATCCCTTAATCCATTCAACTACTTTGGTTGGGAAAAACAAATGGAGATTCATTTGATGCACAAAGGGTTGTACAGGGTGACCATGGGTACAAAAGTTGAACCTACAGGTGCTACTAAAAAGAGAAAGCGGTTTAATAGGTGTGATCAGGATTTTGGTACTTTATGCTTGTCTATTTCTCCTGATCTTCTTTTCCATATTGAGTCTTGAACTACACCCCATTAGATCTAGACTACTTTGGAGTCTTTGTTTGGGAAGCAGGATACTATGAGAGGGTTTCAGTTGGAGAATGAGCTTAATGGCTTAAATCTTAGGGATTTTGATAGCATACAGGAGTTCTTCACAAAGCTTAAGTCTCTTAGATTGCAGCTTTCATAGTATAGTTTTCAAAAGGAAGACTCTCAGTTGATATTGTCCATTCTTTCTAAGCTTGGACCAGATTATTCAGTTTTTGCATCTACCTTTTATGCCACTAGGGATGCTCTTGGTACTAGGTTTACTATGCCTTTCTTCGATGATTTTGCTTCTTCTCTCACTTGGGAGCAGGCCAAGTTGGCTAGCATGGACAAGTTGAAACCTTCTACATCACAAGTACTTATTATATCACAGGAGCCCAAAGATCATAAGGCTTCTATAGGCAAAGGCAAGAAACAGAAATAAAAGGATTCCAAATCTCATGAGCAGCAAAAGGAGTCCTCAGATTCATCCTCCTCTTCTAAGGGGAAATCATCTAAGAAGGAGAAGGTTACATGTGCATATTGCAAGAGAAAAGTACATGCATAACATAATTTATATAAGGACATTAATGAGCTAAAGCATCTTCTTTAGAAACATCATATTGATTTTCCTTCTAGGATGTCTACATCATCTCCTTCCCCTCATTCTTCTTCTTCAAAGCAGCATGATAGAGGCACAATTGGTTTACATACTTCATTAGATATGAAGGTACATGCTCTTTGTGCTTATTCAAGTCTTGGATTAGGGAGATGGCTTCTAGATTCAGGAGCATCTCATCATATGGCATCTTCACAGTCTATGTTCACTTCCTTTGAGCCTTGCACTATGTCTCCTATTTTGATGGAAAACAATACATACATGAGTGTTATAGGGAAGGGGTCTATTAGTTTTGGGGACAACATTTTTTAGGATGTCTTGTGTGTTCCTCATTCGACGAAGAACCTTCTTTCCATATATCAGATCACACATGGAGACAATGGGAGATCTATGGAGTTCACACCTGATTATGTTATCATCAAAGACTTGGAGAGTAGAGAGATTATTGCTACTGGGTGGTGGATCACTCATCCTGGTTGTATTCCTTTGCAGATTTTTCTTCTGATGGTTCTTCTATTCCTACAGCTGTTCATCACACTTCTAGTGTGAATCATCATTCAGAGGAGACATTTGGCTTCTTGAACATTGGTGTTCTCACTTCGAACCCAGTTCTTGAGCAATCCATTCCATCTCCTCCACCTAATGTTGCAGTTGTTGATACCTCTATGGCTACATATGTGGTTTCTTTAGTTTCAGTGCAACGGGACCTAGTTGATCATTCATCTTTGGAGGTTTCTCTTCAGTCTTCACCTACTTTGACTTCTTCATTGGTTGAGGTCACACATGCTTATGTGGAGACATCTTTGGCTACACCTAATTCACCTTCATAGATTGCATTCATGAGGCTTCTTCCCTCTCACTTCTTTCAGGAAATGTGGTTTCTTCAGTCTTTTTGGAGCTACTTCATTATGGGGGGGCTATGTGGTCTCTTTCTTCCTCTCTTCTAGGGGGGTTCTTTCATGTATCTTTGTGATGTATGGTGTCCTTGGTGAGTCTTATTGAGTCCTCCATCTTTCATCACTTAGTTGTGCTTTGCATCCTATTTTGGGGAGGAGTTTTGTTCCCATGTGGTTTTCTCCTTTACCCTGTTTGGTTTAGTTTGCATTGCATTTTTTCATGGGTACCTCATCAAGCCTTGTTGTCGAGACCCATCTTTGCTTTCATGCATTTTTTCCTTAGTTTTTTAGCTTCTCCCTAAGTTAATCTTAAGGGGGGTGTTAGAGTAATACGTTAATTACTTAATTAATTTAATCATGTTGATTAATTAATTAAGTCACCTTTACTTTATTTTTCACTTAAGTTAAATTTAGGCCCATTAATAATTAATTAATTATTAATTATTAATTACTCACCTTTAGGGTTTTGATCTCCTTTCATAAGGATTGATCTCTTTCTAATTATTTGATTCTTTTTTTATGCATTTTTGCTTCATGCAGCACTATTATTGTGTTTTTGGTATCTCTTCTATGTGACAGGTTATTTGCTTGCAGGTGTTCACTAGGTTATGTGAGGTTGTATTTCTCAACTTCTACATTAACTTGGATTTGCAAGTAAAGAGTGAGGTCACCTTGTCAAGCAATATCATCATCTAAAGGAACTTTTTTGTAGCCAAATGAAACAATAGTATATGGGTCATATTTAGCATTACTGACATGAGAGTTGAAGCAATTCATGTCACTTAGCCTAAACTTAGGGCATGAAGGATAGCATTCCTATGAATGGTAGAGATCTTAATAAGGTCTAATAAATTAGAGAAAGTTGAGTCTTGAAGCACATCAAATATGGATTCAGGTTGTCTAGGTCCATGGGTGTTGCAAACTTTCTTATTCATTTCAAGTTCTATAAGGCCTAATATGTTTTGGTAATTTTGTTCACAATTTTGGGCCTATGTTCTTTGTCATGTGAGGTAGGAATGTTTTCATGAATTTTTGTTGACTTTGTGCGAGGTGTTGGATGATTCTATTATATTATTTACATGTTGAAGTATCATGCCCCTTGTTAGTTCCCAAATTAGCAGACCTCAAAGTTTATAAATTTTCATAGGTCCTTGCCCCTTTGTGTCATTTCCCTATAATTCCCATCAATGATACTCAATCTGATATATTTTCAATGGATTCCATATATTCAAAGTGTCTTTATGCTTCTAGTTCCCCCCTTATACTTAGGTTACACCCAAATTGTAAAATTATGAGAAACCCTTGTGTTCAAGTTATAAATGTCAAGAATTTTGTGAGGTTGTGAACTCCCTGACAATGCAAAATTTTATAAGTATTAGTCTCACAATTCATCAAGTTATTGACATCACAGAGTTCATGAGTTCAAAAAACATAAAAGTGGGAAAGGTTCTTCATGTCACAAGGCTCATGAGTTTGCAAACTTTACAAAGTTGCAATATAGTTCACCAAGGTAAGAAAAGTGTGATAATTGAATGAATATTTAATGAGAAAAAGAGAAGGAAAGATTCTAGTTCCTCAAAGTCACATTGCTCACAAGTTTGTGAAATTTGTGAAATTTCACGACATAGTTCACTTGAGGGAAAAAAAATATGGCAAAGTGTAGAATATTTCTATAGTTTCAACTTGGTTCATGTTGGCCTTCTTTTCCCAATATCCATTTATTCTCACTTCCTGTTATCATGGAATCTAGCAGTGCTCGATTCACGGATAACCCCCCTACGAAACTTGTCTATTTCCTAGGATTCGTGAAGTTCAAGTACGCATAACGAAGTGATTTTCAAGCCACCTCAAAATGTGTTCCAAAGTCTCGAATAGTCAATTCAAGCATTCCCCCATGTTTTCCTCGCAACCTTCGAAATGAGCTCCTTCGCGAAGTCTCACTGTTCGTACTTAGCGAATTGTGAAAAATGTAGTGGCACTGAAAAAGTGCGCTCCTGCCCTGAAGCCAAATTTGGCTAAGTCTGAAAAGTGAAAGGGCGCTAAAATTTAGCGCCTCTGCATGAAGTGACTTTTTCCAAAATGTAATAGCTCTAAATTTTAGCGCCATTACACTTTTTCCTGACACTTAAACTTTTTCTGGCCCTGGCGCGTTTCTTCATCTTTTTCGCATTTTTCGTCAATCGTGCCACTTTTCGTGCCTAAATTTATTGCTTGACTTGAGTTAGGTTTTCGATTTTCTCTTTTTCTTAAAGGTGTTTTAATTCGCTATTTTTATTGTTATGATTTTTGTTCTTCCTCTCTTCATGTTGGGCAAGTTTTCTTCAAACTGCAAATACATTTTTTGAGTTTTTCAACATCCCTCTCCAGCATTTTTCGCGTTTCATCTTTGTAAGTTGTTACCCTTGCTTTCTCTTTATTCTCCAATTTCAATGGCAACTCCATGCAGACAAACTTTGCCAACTCATAGTGCCATTTCCATTCATCCCTACATTTGTTTTACCAAAAAAGTGCTCAAGATGCTGAAGCGCCAAAATTTAGCGCCATGACATGTTGAAAATACCAGAATAAATTCTAACTCTGAAAAGTGCAAGGGCGCTAAAATTTAGCGCCCCTGCATCAAAGACTGAAATCTCCAAAAATGTAAGGGCGCTGAATTTTAGCGCCCTTACACTTTTCACAATCTTTTTTCAGACTTAGCCAATTTTTGACTATGGCATTATTTTTCGCACCTTTGCACTTTTCTTCCAGACTTAGTCATTTTTTGTGCAATGGTGCTGAATTTTAGCACCTTTACACTTTTGGCAGTTTTTATCTTAGTCTCTTAAAACTCGCTCTATTTCCATTCCGGACCCCGTTTCTTCGCTCCCGCATCGTTTTCCGTGCCTAGTTGCTCGTTTCACACTTGCTCAACATCATTTCTCGCTTCCCGCTTCCCAATGCTGCATTTTCTGCTAACGCCTGTTGATTCACCATCCTTGCAGTTTCTCTCCAGATCTCGTCAAGTGATCCCAAAGGTGACGTCCTTTGATCTTGGTTCTTCCAAATAAAAAGTTCGTGCAGGAGACCAGGAAGAAGTATGAAGACTCCGCACCCAAGCAAAGAAAAATGAAGAAGCTTCCTGTTCTTCGATGTTAGACATTTCCGGTGCATCCTTTTATGCATCTTGTAAATATTTCTCGACATTTTCGAATGTCATTTTGTAAATTGTAATTACACCAAGTCCAAAGATGTAATATTTTCAAAACAAATTACACTTTGACTTTGGTCAAAGTTAGGTGAGATCTCCTAAAATCGCTCACCTAACTTTCCCTGATTTTCTTAATCTCTTTCCTTCTTTTGCTCATCCCTCTTTCTATATAATGTGAGGGATTTTCATTGTAATAGGATCTTTTAGCCTTTTGCAACGAAGTGCTGCCCTTTTGTAAGCAAATTTGTGAAACTTTGCGTTCATGCTTTGTGAATGAGATTCGATTAATAAAGAAAGGATTGCAAGCCAAACTTTGTGTTGGATTCGATACTTTTGTGAGTTGATCTTATTTGGTAGTGATTAGTTTGAAGAATCTGAAGGACTCTAAGTAGTTGATGTAAACTTTGTGTTACATCTATTATTTAAGATTGCATTGTTATTTTTGTTTATCATTGGTTGAATGATCTACAAACTTTGTGCTTAATAATCATTCATGCTCTTGCATGTTACGGTTGAAGTGATCTACAAGACTTTGTGCTTGTAATTATTCATACTCTTGGATACTTTCTTGTAGGATCTACAGACTTTGTGCTTATGTCGTTAGGTGCTTTATTTAACACTTTGTTGGATGATCTACAAGACTCACATTAGCTTGTAATGCGTTCATGTTATTCGAAGAATTATTTAGCGTATAAAGAAGACTTTGTGCTTCCAACGTGACAAACAACACACTTTTCACAGATCCACCATTAAAAAAGCTACGGAACGACTTTGTGCCTTCATGAGCTTTCCTTTTTATTTTATTTGTTTATTGTTAATCATACGGGTATCTCTACACTTGGCTTTGGCGAGATAGAGATATTGGTAATGCTTGCTAGTTGTTACGTTTCTTAGAAGTTATCAAGAATTCTAAACTTCCAACACGTGAAGCATTGTAAACATCTTCTCTGAAATAAGAGAGAAGGATGAATGTAACACACCCCCCCACTCCGTGAATTTTGTGTACATTTTGTAATCACTTGTTTGATTTACTGTAAATACGATTGGCGATGAAGGGCACCTCCCCTTTCAGGAAGAGATTCCACATCTCACATAGAGGCGTAGGTTTGAAGTCAAAGTTATTGTAATCTATCGAAAGTTGATTACATAATTTTCACCCAACACTTCCTAAGACCTAACCTCCTCCATTCCCTATGTTCCACTCCCCAAAACCCCAACCATTTGCCTTGTGTTCCCTCTTCCATCAAATTTTTGGATTTTCCCTTCTATGAGTACCTTTTTCCTATTCCCACAAATCTCTAAAACCCAAAATCATTTCACTTTCCCTTCAAAGTTAAGACTTTCAAGCTTACACTTATTCAAGTACTAGTAGGCCTTGATCCCCATCCTTAATTCCTTCTCTTCATTTTCAAGCCTCGAGGTTGTCCTGCACTTCAACACCATTTATCTAGTGCCAAGTCATTTTTGCACCTTGATTATTTTTGTTTTCTTCTTCCCCCAATTTCCCTTCAGACTCTAGATCTCCACGTAGACTTGTCAAACCCATCCTATTCCCTAGTCCTTAATTTATTTTGACTCCCAACCCCTCTCTATCTATCATTCCAACTATAGCTAAGAAATCCTAAGAAACCTCAGACTTGGGTACTAATTCCTTAATTCCAAGTCTTTTCCAATCCCATTGTCTACATTTTTTGTTTACCCATTCTAATTTTAGTTCTACCCTTGAAGCCTAATATTCATCTCCCTTCAAACCTTTAACTCCCAAAGGACCTTTCACCCTTGGACTTCACCCACATATCTCAAGTCCCTAGTTCCCCAATGCTCAATCCTCATGCCTACCTTGGCCCCATCCTAGTTCCCCTTTTGAACTTACAACCCAATCATTTCCCTCAATCTTGACTTCCTCCCAACCCACAACACCTAATATAACTTTCTTCATTTCCCTTCCCCTCCCTCAAGCCCCAACCTCAAGGAGATCCTTACACCTTTGTATTTGGTCTCAATTCCATTTTTCCTTCCACCGCCTAACTCCCACCATTTCCATTCACTCATTTTCTTCCACTGGATTTGTAGAATTCCCCTACACTTTTGGATTTGGTTCAAAGGTCCCTCCTAGACCTAAAATCCAATCAACTTTCTACTTTCAACATCAAACCCTCAAGACACATTTTCACCTACTTCTACAACTTTCCCATCACTCTATTGACATTAAATTTGACCTTACAAGTACTTTTTTTCCCTTTCTCACCTTAAATGCATCTATTCAATCTACTAGGAACATTTTCATATAGAGATTCAATCAAGGGAATCCATGTTTCCATAAATGTGTTCATTGGGTTTCTTTCCACCTAACTCAACCCATGATGAATCTCTATCATTTTTAAGTGTTCCATGGACTTGGATGCTTTCCCACATGTGACATCCATAATTTGGATGATTCATGCATTCCAAGTCCATGGATTCCATTCCTTTTCTAATTTTCCACAAGTA
>VDFB02353493.1:223585138-223748888 GCA_007258455.2 Sequoia sempervirens | reverse complement strand
GTCATCACTTGATAATTAATTAATCATTAATTAATTATTATACATCTTTTAATTTAATTAATTAAGCTAAACTTAAGAATTTTTTTTTATTATTAGATTGAGCTATATCTAGAGTATGTTGTCTCATTGCATTAAATAATAAAACTTGTCTCAATCTAATCAAACCTCATCTAGGAGTTTTTTTTCTTGATTCAACAAATGGGAAACTGAATTATTACAATCCAATGATGGAAAAGGCTACATCAAGCCTTACAAGACTCAAGAACAAAAGATTTTAATGCAATAGGGATTTAACACACGAAACCCCCCACTTAAAACAAATCAAATGCACAAACAAATTACCCATAACATATTTAAAATCTGCAATACAAACTTATTTGTTCATTCAAATCACCAGCAAGAAACATAAATACTTCCAAAATTTGAAAATACAATTATTGCAGTCTCTATGGCTAATAAATATGCATAAAAACTAAAAATAAACTAATCTAAAACAACAAGATCACCTAAGAATCATGCTTCAAAAATTCTTTGCTCAAATCATGCATCCTTTCTCAACATCTCTAGCTCTATAACATGCAACATTCAACAAAAACTCTCTATAGAATCTGGAATATACATTTCCAGCGAATATGCTATTGTAAATCACTCCTTACACCTGCAACAAAATGAGTTATTTCAACCCACAAACAAGAATTTTTCCCAACTCTTCATTCTTCCCCCAAAATCTAAAAATTTCTTCTTCAATTTCTCTATGAAAACCCTTCATCCAAGCTTCAATAACCCCCAATTTTTGGCCTCCTTCAAAAATCCATGACCCAAACATGAAAAAGGCATTAAAACCCTTTAGAAAATAAATTTAATGTTCCAAAATCATTTTCAAACTCCATTTTTAAAAATTGCTAAAAATATCCTCACAAATAGGTGCTCAAATTGGAAAAATTAGTCAACTCCACTTCATTGACACCTTGATTCTCATTTCTATAGTCTTGGAGTTAATTAATGCGTTTTCATAAATAATAACTCCCCTAAAAATGCATGCCAAAAATAACATATTCCATAATTTGAATTTTAAAATTTAAAAACTTCCTCCTACACTATCTCCCCCTTCAAAATTTGCAATTTGAAAATAAGACCAATTATTTATTACAATATTTTGGTCTTAATATTGCAATTTATTCTCCTACAAAATGAATTAGTAAAATTTTGAAAATAAAAATGTAAAATTTCTCTTTTTGGTTGTGCAGGATTGTCTGACCCCTTGGATGCTCCTGCATCAGACACCCATGTTAAATTGAAATATTTCCAGAGAATCAAACTTTGACACATTTGTAGACTCTATGTTTGTCCCAGATCCACCTCTCTGCTTTTTCCATTGATAATTTATTGTTCATCATTCTCTGCACTTTCACAATTCTATCCTCTTTCATTCCCCATTCCATCCTTCACAAAATTCAAATTATCAAACTGGACTTCCCACCAATACACTTTATCAAAATCAAAATTAACAAATGATTGCATACCTTCTCCTTCAATAAAACAAATGTTTCCTTTTACCTCTATCGCTGTTCTAACTTTTTTTTCTCCTCCCACGTTGTCTCCATTATGAAAATTCACTGTTTCAATGCCTTCTGAAAGACGTATCAACATTGCAATCTGATTTCTTTCACTCAAAACAACATTAGTACAATAATCAAAAGACTCAATTTCTTCATTTCCTAACAAATAATCAACACTATTAAGTAAGGGACTTTTATCCTTCCCATCTTGCAACAAACTATCATCTTTAAGATCTTCATCCATAACAATCTAGGGTATGTGCAAGATCATGATGGGCCAAAAAGTGGCAATATGATGGGTATGTGTAGGGTATGTGTCTTATGACTTTTTTTAACCCAAAATTGATGAAACGAAAAGGGTTTTTAAAGGAGATTCTCAAATTTCCACCAATATAAATTATGCTTTACTTTGAATTTAATAAATAATTATTATTCATTTTCTATTTGAATTATTTACTCAAAAGTCCTTATTGATAGGTCGATTGAAAACATCTATAGCTTTCAAACGGGTATCACATTTTTGAATCAAACATGTGTTACATTCTATGCTTCGTGATAATTATAGGATTTTTAAAATATATGAAGTTTTGACCAAGTTAAGGTGGTCAAACATACAAGTTTTTATTTTTTAAAAGTTGTAACAAAAATTCATAATTAATTATTTACTAGGAAAAAATTACAAAAAAAATGTGCATCACATCAAAACATGAGTCCTCTACTTATATCTAAAATATTATAAAAATATTATCATTTTATCAGGGTTAGGTGGTTAGATAGATACCTACTTATTTTTTCCCTCAAACATCCACATCGCATTTCGAAATTTCAAATTTTCACTAAATAGATTTTATTTTTTAAAAAAAAACCTAGTAGTTTAGAAACTATATTCAATTTTCTACAGATTCTATTTTTACATATTTTTGAAATAATATGATAACTTATTCAAATTTCTACGTCAAGTTTCCTAACTCTGATTTTTCTAAATTTTTCGACACTTAAAGGCCTATTTTTTCCATGATGATCCTGCACATACCCTCTATGTATCAAGAAAGAGATCATCAAACCATTTCTCATTCACCTCTTCATCTTCTTCATCAATCATACCTTCATCTTCCAATGGGGTATTTTCTGCAATATTATTCTTTTTGCTAATATTGCCATTTCTAAACAATTCAACTTCAACAAAACTTTCACAAAGATCAGGTTTTACCTCTTCTTTCTCCATCAAAGCTTTCAATTTACCTCTCCTGAATGTTATCTTTACTATTGCAACTTGCATTAGCAAATCATCATCTTCACCTTCATCATTTTTCTCTAACTGTTTCAAATCACTAGCCAAACAAATTCCAACCTTGCTACGTACATTTCCTCCTCTCTCATCTAATGGCTTCAACTTATGATGAACTCCATCCTTCATCAAACTATAAGTGTTCACACTTCCATCATGCACTACTTTCCTGTCAAGCTGCCATGGTCTACCCAACAACAAATGACAAACATTCATGTTCATTACATCACATAATACTTCATCATAATAACTTCCAATCTTAAATCTTACCACACATTGTTCATTTACCAACACTTTGTGATTATCCTGCAACCATGAGATCCTATGCAAATGCGGGTGCCTCTTTCTCTCCAACTGCAACTTCTCAACCATCTCTATAGAAACAATATTATCAGTACTACCACCATCAATAATGACTTTACAAACTTTACCTTTGCATTTGCATCGTGTATGAAACAATCTCCTCCTATGAATGGGTTCACTATTTTCATTCATCAAAACTCTCCTCATCATCAAGGCTTCACCATCTTCTGCTTCTTCAGAATGTGTTGAATGTACATCTTCTCCATTTATGTTTGTTGCTCTATTTTAATTTATAGTTCTTCTTCTTGGTCTTTCCTCTTCATGAGGACATCTATATGATTTGTGCCTCTCTTCTCCACACTTGAAACATGTTATTTTAAAATTTCCTCTTTCAAATCCCCTACCCGATCTTTTTATTCCTCTAAAATTTTGATCATGGGGTTTGCTTGAGTTTTCACATCTTTCATCCTTGCTGCCCTTAATGTCTCTAATTTGTTGTTCATCCTCTTTTTACGACACATAAGCTTTATCATTTCCCTTGTGTTTATTCTCAAACCACTTGTTCAACCTTTCCTCTATCTTTAATGTCATTTGATAGGCATCCTCCATTGTCACAACTCTAACCAATGCCATTTCTTCTTGAATGCTTGATCACAACCCGTTCATGTATCTTGCAATATTCTCCTTGGTTACTTCTAAATGTCGAGTTCTTATGAGAATTTTATGGAATTCTTCTATATACTCTTTAACAATTTTGTTTCCTTGCTTCAAGCTTTGCATCTTTTTTAAGCAATTCCAGCTCATAGTCTACTAGAATGAATTGCCTCTTCATTTTCTCTACCATTTTATCCCATCTTGTAATCTTCTCTTTTCCTTTTCTTTCTCTTTCCAACTAAGATTCTCTCCACCAGATTGAAGCATGTCCCTTCAATTTTGTCTTGGCAAACCTTACTCAGTCTGGGTCTCCTACTTCCTCAAATTCAAAATAATCTTCCATATCATTTATCCAGTCTATCAGTTCTTCTAGATTCAAACTCCCATTGAAGGTAGGAACATCAATACTTGGTTTTTTTTCCCATTTTTGTTAAAACCCTTAACAATGGATCTCTTGCAACTGCTACAACTTCCTCTCTTTGCTCAATATTTAAACTAGCATTCTCTGTTCTTTCTTCTTCATCTTTATCATCTTCACTTCTTGGGTCTCTATTTCTTGCAAATCCCCTTCTTATTTATTCTTGTAGAGCCTCAACCTATCTACTCAAAGCTCTAAAATCATCATGCCTTACAAAATTCTCTCATCTTCCTCTTCTTCTTCCTCTAACAAACATGGTTGCACACCCACAACACACATGCACTAGTGCAAGCTACCTCTCTTCGACGGTCTGCTCACACACTCACAATCAGCCTTGCTCTGATACCACTAATGCAAAATGGATTTAACACATGAAACCCCCCCACTTAAAACAAATCAAATGCACAAACAAATTACCCAAAACAGATTTAAAATCTGCAATACAAACTTCTTATTTGTTCATTCAAATCACTAGCAAGAAACATAAATACTTCCAAAATTTAAAACTACAATTATTGCAGCCTCTATGGCTGATAAATATGCATAAAAACTGAAAATAAATTGATCTAAAATATCAAGATTACCTAAGAATCACGCTTCAAAAATTCTTTGCTCAAACCATGTATCCTTTCTCAACATCTCTAGCTGTGTAAAATGCAACATTCAACAAAAACTCTATAGAATTTGGAATATACATTTCCAACAAATATGTTGATGCAAATCACTCCTTACACTTGCAAAAAAATGAGTTATTTCAACCCTCAAACAAGAACTTTTCCCAAATCTTCATTCTTCCCCCAAAATCTGAAAATTTCTCCTTCAATTTCTTTGTGAAAACCCTTCATCCAAGCTTCCTTAACCCCCAATTTTTAGCCTCCTTCAAAAATCCATGACTCAAACATGAAAAAGGCATTAAAACCCCTTTAGAAAATACAATTAATGCTCCAAAATCATTTTCAAACTCCATTTTTAAAAATTGCTAAAAATATCCTCACAAATAGGGGCTCAAATTGGAAAAATCAGTCAACTCCACTTCATGGACACCTTGATTCTCATTTCTACAATCTTGGATTTAATTAATGTGTTTTCATAAATAATAACTCCCCAAAAAATGCATGCCAAGAATAGCATATTCCATAATTTGAATTTTAAAATTTAAAAACTTCCTCCTACACTATCTCCCACTTCAAAATTTGCAATTTGAAAACAAGACCAATTATTTATTACAATATTTTGGTCTTAATATTGTAATTTATTCTCCTACAAAATGAATAAGTAAACCTTTAAAAATAAAAATGTAAAAAATCTCTTTTTGGTTGTGCAATATTGCTTAACCCCTTGGATGCTTCTGCATCAGATTTGCACCAGTAAATCAAAGCTTGCAATAAAGCTTCTCTAGCACCTGTACAACAAATCACTTCCACCATTCAAACCCTTCAATCTACAACAAAAACACTTTCAAATTTCCAAACACACCATAAAATCCCCTCTTGGAGGTAAGCCACAACCTCCTCTCTTCCTGTGTTTTTCCTGTGAAAAACTCACTCAAAATGAAAGAAATTCACTTTTATCTTCTTATGCTTTCCTGGAATGACATTTCCAATGCATTTCATTCACATTTGACTTGCATTCCAAAACCCCCCAAAAAATCAACGCCTCCACCTCCAGGAAGTAAATAAAATCCAATTAAAAATTCAAATATGTATAAAATATTTGTTTTAAATCTTCCAAACTTAGCCAAAATAAAATATGGCTTTTAAATGACTTTAATGCTTTCCCAAATAAAGCAAAAAAATAGAATCCACAACTTGGGCGCCCACCTCTTGGGTTCTTATTTTTTAGGAGCTATGAAAATTTAAAATATGAGTTACAAATGGCTTTAATGGCTCCAATAAATCCACACCATAAATTTTTTTTTTTGCTTTTTTAGTTTTAAAGCATATTCTCCATGATTCCCCTTCACCAATTTGACCCAAATTGAAATAAATTTCAAGTTAAAATTTTCCCCACATTACAAGATATTTAATTTCACCCCAAAATATGAATTTCAATAAACAAACATGAAATCCAATGCACCAAAATCGAAAAATTCAAAAATAAAACCTTCAAGTTGACACAGGATTGCATTGAGCCATGGATGCTCCTGCATCAAACACCCACGGTAGAAAGAAATATTTTATGATTTGCATTTAGAAACATTTGTATACCTTATGTCTATCTTGGATCCATCTCATTTCCTTGTCCACTGAAATATTTCTATGCACCACTTTCTACAAACTTACAACATTACCAGGCTTCATCCTTCTTCTACTACCCATCATGTAATTCAAAGCATCAAATCTATTGTCCCACCAATATACTTCATCAAAATCAGAACTAACAATTAAAATTATACATTCTCCTTCATCAAAACAAGTGTATTTGTTTGCCTCATTCGTTGTCCCACCTTTTCCACCTCCTTCAACTATGTTTCCTTCATGAAATTCCACTATTTCAATGCCTTCTGAAAGGCATGATATTGTTGCAACTTGTTTTCCTTCACTCAAAATAGTGTTAGTACTATCATCAAAAGACTTAATTTCCTCATTAGATGACAAGGAATCATGACCACTAATAAAAATAAAATTCACCTCCATTGTTCTTAAACAAGTGTTCTTCAAAAAACTCTTCATTAACCTTCACACTCAACTCTTCTAATTCAAATTTATCAAAAAAACAAATTTCTACAACAAACCTATCTACACTCTCTTTCTCATCAAGGGAAACAATAAAATCAGATTTTACCTTACCCTCTACTGCTACCTTTTTTCCACTTGAGATCTCTTCTTCAATTCGATTTAACAACTCACCTTTCTTATCTTCTTCATGGTTAGTGTCAACAAAGCTAACATATCCATGATTCATACCATATAAAAGTATGATTTCATCAACCAAACAAGACCTAGTATTGCTACAAACCTTACCCATTTCTTCTTTCAATGGCTTCAATTTGTGTTTCACTCCATACTTCATCAATGTGTATGTGTTGGCATAACCGTCATGCATCACCTTCCTATCAAATTTCCAAGGTCCTCCTAGAAGAATATGACAAGCATCCATTGGGAGAATATCACACAAAACTTCATCATAATAGCCTCCTATCTTAAATTTTACCTCACATTGTTCGTTGATCAAAAGCTTCTTGTCATCTTGTACCCATGCTATCCAATATGAATTCGAGTGATTCTTCCTTTCTAGCTGCAATTTTCTTACCATTTCATTAGACACGAGATTGTTTGTGCTTCCACTATCAATAATGACATTACATGTCTTTCCTTCACACTTGCATCTTGTCCTAAACAAACTTCTCCTTTGAATGGATTTATCATCTTCATTTAACAGTGTTCTCCTAGCCATTAAAGTTTCACCATCTTTTGTTTCTTCGGAATGTGATAACCCTGCATATGCTCTATTCACATTTGCTGCCCTATTCTGATTTTTCAGTCATTCTTCTTGGTACTTCCTCTTCATGAGGATAGTCATATGCTCTATGACCCTCTTCCCCACACTTCAAATAAGTTCCTCGAAAGGTTTCTCTTCCAAAACCTCTACCCGATCTTCCTCTACCTCTCTAATTTTGATCTCTTGGCCCATAAAATTCTTCATTCCTATGTTGTTTGTTGCTTCCTTGGCCTCCATTTTTCTGATCATCATCTTCTTCATATTTCTCTTCTCTCAACCTTAGCTTCATGATGTTTTCCTCTTTGTTTGTTTTCAAATCTCTTGTTCATCTTTTCTTCAATCTTCAAGGCAATCTAGTAAGCATCTTCCATAGTCACAACTCGCACCAATGTCATATCCTCTTGTATACTTGACCTCAAACCATTAAGGTATCTTGTAACCTTCTCCTTAGTTTCCTCAAAATGTCCAGTTCTAATGAGTATTCTATGAAACTCTTCTTTGTACTCCTTTACTGTCTTGCTTCCTTGCTTCAAGCTTTGCATCTTTTTAAGCAATTCCAGCTCATAGTCTACTAGAATGAATTTCCTTTTCATTTTCTCTACCATTTTATCACATCTTGTAATTTTCTATTTTTCTTTTCTTCCTCTTTCCAATTGAATTTCTCTCCACCAAATTGAAGCATGACCCTTCAATCTTACCTTAGCAAATCTCACTCTATTTGGGTCTCCAATTTCTTCAAACTCAAAATACTCCTCCATTTCATTTATCCAGTCTATGAGTTCCTCTGTATTTAAGCTTCCATTGAAGGTAGGAACAACAATTTTTGGTCTCTTTCCCATTTTTTTCAAAGCCCTCAACAATGGGTCATTTGCAATTGCTGCAATTTCCTCACTTTGTTCAGTGTTCAGGCTAGCATTCTCTGAAGCTTCTTCTTCATCACTATTAGGTTCCCTTCTTTGTGCAAACCCTCTTCTTATCTCTTCTTGAACTGCATCTACTTGTCTTCTCAAAGCTCTAAAATAATTATCATGGACAAAATTGTCCACTCTACCTCTTCCTTTGCCTCTACCATGATGGACTCCTCTCCAATCCATTTTTTTTTCAACACCCACAATATAGTCCCGGTGCAACTGCCTCTCTTCAACAGTCTGTTACACACTCAAGATCTTGCTACTCTGATACCACTAATGTATGAGATAATTAAGATAATTTAAATTACTACAAATTAAATTAAATAGATCACAAACACCATTCAACAGCACATAAAATTTTGCAATACAATTTCCAATCTAGGATTGTAATGTGCAACTGACAATTTCTTGATTTAACAAATGGGAAAATGAATTATTACAATCCAATGATGGACAAGGCTGCATCAAGCCTTACAAGACTCAAAAACAAAATATTTGCAGAAGCAAATCAAAGCTTGCAATAAAGCTTCTCCAACACCTGCACAACAAATCACTTCCACCATTCAAACCCTTCAATTTGCAACACGCCTTGCAAAAACACTTTTCAAATCTGCAAACAAATCATAAAATACCCTCTTGGAGGTAAGCCATGAACTCCTCATCTCTTCATGTGTTTTTCCTGTGAAAAACTCACTCAAAATGAAGGAAATTCACTTTTATCTTCTCATGCTTTCCTGGAATGGCATTTCCAATGCATTTCATTCACATTTGGCTTGCATTCCAAAACCCCCCAGGAAAATCAACACCTCCACCTCTAGGAAGTAAATAAAATCCAATTAAAAAAACAAATATGCATAAAAATATTTGTTTTAAATCTTCCAAACTTAGCCAAAATAGAATATGGATTTTAGATGACTTTAATGCTTTCCCAAATAAAGCAAAAAAGCAGAATCCACAACTTGGACACCCACCTCCTGGGTTCCTATTTTTTAGGAGCTGTGGAAATTTAAAATATGAGTTACAAATGGCTTTAATGGCCCCAATAAATTAACACCATAAATTGCTTTTTTCTGCTTTCTCAATTTTAAAGCATATTCTCCATGATTCCTCTTCATCAATTTGACCCAAATTGAAATCAATTTCAAATTCAAATTTTTCCCACATTACAAGATATTTAATTTCACCCCAAAATATGAATTTCAATAAACAAACATGAAATCCAACACACCAAAATTGAAAATTTCAAAAATAAAACCTTCAAGTTGACACAGGATTGCACTGAGCCATGGATGCTCCTGCATCAAGGATACTTGTTTGTAGGTGACTTTTGAGGGTTATGGATTTATATCATTAACTCTAACTTCATTTGCTTCAAGTTCATTTCTAGATACTTCCATTGATGAATCCAATATATCCAAACCTAACCTTTATTTTCTAACATCTTTGCTGACATTTTATTTTAAAATCTCTCTTCACAAGAAATTTTACTTTAGGAATACTAAGACCAATTTGCAATTGATAACTTCATCATATGATGATAGCTTATGTGCAAATTTCCTAGGTCACTAAAGACTCATCATGCATATTTAATCTTGAAACCCTCACAACTCAAAAAATCAAAAGAAGATTATAACTCCTTTTTGTAATTGCTAACATCAAATTTGGATACAAATTCATTGATATTATTCGAAATGTCAAACTCACAATGCTCAATAAAATGTAGATTAAACAAATATTTTTTAAGAAATTTATTTGTATACATAAATATTTCTCTATATCTAATATAAAAATAATAATTAATTAAATAAAAATCTCTCAACTTTCTATAGAAAATAAATAAATAAATCAATGTGTAGTTCAATTTAATTTAGCAACCCAACATTTAATAAATACAAGAAATGACATGCTTAGTAATGAAAATATTACTTACAAGTTATAGTCCATCCCTTCTTGATTATTTCTTTGTAATTGTAAATTTATACTATTGCAATGAATGTGTAAAAAAATGAAAGTTGAATTATAAAAAAATGCCCAAACAGATGAGCACTCAAAAGAACATTGGAACATGGTGGGTTTGTCAACTGGTAGAAATTTCAAACATGGGATAGGATGGGAAGGCTTGCTTTTCTCATAGATGCTAGAAGCTTAGGGAGATCTAGATGATTGTGATGCAAACATTTATAATCTTCTAGTTGGTGGAATGGGTCCTTCATTATCCCCACATTGAGGTGTGAAAAGGTAGGTTGTAGCCCACAAAAGGGGCCTCTATTTAGCTAGTAGTCACCATTCCTTATTTAGAGTTTTTGTGGGGAAGGGCTTGCACTTAGAGATCCCATGTGTTGAATATCTCTCTCCTTTGGTTGATATTTTTTCTTTTACTTTGAAAGTACTAGATAAGCTTATAAAAAACCTCTTTATGTATGGAGAATGCTTTATAAAAAACCTCTTCATGTATGGAGAATGCTCTGATCAAAATAATCATGGGGAGTTGCTCAAATATTGATATTTCGAGGGATTAGAAAAATAGGAGATGAAAGCCAAAAGGTTATTCATAGATTGTTGTCATGTATAAAGATTTCTTCTTATTAGCCTATTTCTACTCTATGGCCTAAATAGCCTTTAACAACATGTTCTCAAAGTTTCAATAAATCTTGAGTCTAGTCCTAGCACTTGCGAAAAAAATCAATGTTCCCAAAAGTAATATTAAATAACAAGATGTTTTGTCCATGTTCAAAGTTATAAGTCATGTTTTCACTTTTAAAAGGGAATCATAATATATGTTAAATTTTTTAAAATACTATGACCTTGTCAAAAAAGACTTCACTTGGTCAAAAACCTATGTGCATGAGCTTTTAGAGGGAGGTATTTAATGAAAGTTTATTTTCATTAGGAGAGGTTGAGCATTTTAAGGTTTCTTATCATCTTTTGTTCTTCGCTTGAGCATGAAAATTTTTATGGCACAACCAGGGCTATCATCAAGCTTCAATAGGGTGCCACAAAGAGGTTTGTGTTGGTTGCAATGCTTTTACATTCAAATTCTATCATGAAAAGTGCATACAATGTCTCTTCTTACTGTTATTTTCAATTTTAATGCCTTAAAATCTTATTGTAGGGAAATTTCATGTATAAAATCATTCATTACAAGGGATGGTGTGTGAAAATGTTTGTATGGTCATTATATATCATCATATTTCTTTCATGCAAGGGCATGCATGTGGAGTTCAATGAATGGGATAATTTTTTCTTCTTTGTTGAAACCCTCTCGCTATCATAAGAAAAAAAATTGTTAAATCCATTGGTGTCTGTTGCATTTGAATGATTATCTTCTATTGTAAAAGTATGAGGGATACATACTTGAGAACTTTCATAAGGTATTTATCATAGGAAGTAGGGTTTTATCTTGGGTTTGTGCCTAGATATGGGACAACATGTATTACCCAATTGATTTGAATGAGAAATTTATAGACAATACCCATGACAATAGATAAACTTTGTGGTGAAGCCATGAATATTTTTCCATCATGTATATCCTGTTGAACCCTTATTTAGTATAGCAACAAGGCTAGGGGTTTTTGGGTTTCCTTCAATTTATTGTATTAATGTCAATTCCTATGTTGTTAGTTATATCAATGAAAGCACAATGATGTTATGATAAATCACTATAAGGCATACTTGAGGTTGCAATGATAGAAAAGTGAATAAAAAAGAACTCATAGGACACATAATAAAAGAGAAAAATGATAATGAAATGCATGACAGGTAAGTGTAATGAGGGAATATATAGGTTGTAGGATTCTTCAGAAAGATCCTAGTAATATAAGACACAAACATAAGAGTCTATCATGAAAATGACAAGGAATGGAGCTAGGGAATGATAGTCCAAGGGGTAAAAGATATAGTCTAATATATAATCTATTCATAGTGAAAATATGTTAAAGATCTTTACATTATAATTTGAAGGAGTTCATCACTAGTATGTAGTAAAGAATGAGGTTAAAGAGGGTTGTGTAGAGTTGACTAAAGGGATTACTAACTATGAGGACTCACTGATAAGGCATACTTGAGGTTACAATGATAGAAAAAATTAATAAGAAAGACAATCACATGACAAAGATAATAAAAGATAGCAAAACGATAGTGAAAGCCATGACAAGTAAGTGTAATAAGGGACTATATAGAGGTTGTAGGATTCTTCACAAAGATCCTAGTAATGGAATACACATAGGTAAGAGTCTATCATGAAAATGATAAGGAATGGAGCTAGGGAATGACAGCCCAAGGGGTAAAAAAACCAAAAAATAATGATAAACCCTAATATATCATCTATGCATAGTGAAAAGACAATGAAGATCTCTATTAGAATTTGAAGGAGTTCATCACTGATATGTACTAAAGAATGAGGTTAAAGAGGATTGTATATAGTTGACTAAATGGGTTGATAACTATGAGGATTCCACAATAAAGTTTGTAGGAATAAATCAAGATCACATTTTCTTTTGTTAGGGTTTGTTACAGTCCACCATGAAGTAATACTTGACAAGTGAGATTTCATGATTGTCATAGTCAAGATTGATGATAGGAAATTGGAAGAAGACAAAGTCCAATAATAAAAAAAAACAACCATACAAATAAGTCTTGAGAATCGAGAAAAGAGGACCTTGGAAATCAAGACAATAACACTAAAAAGGAATTCCATTCAAGCAAAGGGGTTTGTAAAGGTGACAATTTTTTTCTAATTGATAGAGGATTATGAAGACATAGTGGCAAGAAACAATGCACAAAGATAAAAGAATGAGGTCATTATAGGAGAACATGTAATAAAGGACACTTAGATGAACAATGGACAAAATAAGATAGTAGAGATCATTGATACGGAAATAAACCTCATGCGACAAGGTAGTTATAACACAGAAGTCTTGATAACCATGGATAGTTTGAAGATAAACATAGTCTATGAATGGTGAAAGTGACCTAAGAAAGTGGTTGAAAGATTATGTCTTAGGTGATAAAGAAATATCCTAAGTTGAAAACATACCAGTTCATAGACTAGAATACAGTGATAGGGAAGATTTTCAAAGAAATGAAGGGGAATACAAGGCAACTAATGAAAACACATAGGACAAATAATTAGTTCAATGAGTAGAATAAAATCACCTCAAGTCTTTGGAAGGAATAAAGATAATGCTAAATTAAAATCCAATTGACAAAGTCCCATGGAGGAGCTAAAAGGATAAAGGATGATAATAAGATTTGTTAACAAGGAAGATGTAACAATCACTAAGACAAAAGACAGTGTAGTAGAGCTATGGATGATAAAGCACAAATGTTGGATGAAGTCCTTACTACTATCAAAGTTTTTAAATCCCTTGCAAAAAATGTATTTCCTATTGTTAGTGTCATTATCCCTATCCAAGGTGAGAAAAAATAAAGTATCTTTTAAAGTTGAAAAGGGTTCATCATTGTTTTGTATAAAATTTTTTGTGATAAACATAATATGCACTATGCTTTTTTGTATTAATATTCATTGTTTTGAGATTGTGTTTCATTTCTAGGGATAAAAGGGGAAAGGGAATGGTCTTACAAGCTCTAGGGAGGATATCAATTCCTATCAAGAAACTTATCAAATAATCTAAATGAAAGAAAAAGGATCTAAATGTAGGATACATGAGTATAGAAAAGATGATTAGATTACACTAGTTTGTGCTTGGTAAGAATTTGGTTCATAGTGCAAAGGGGTAGTCTCCAAGAATTGATTAGATAAGTTTCCCTATGAAATATTATAGAAAGGGGAGGAAACAATAGTGATACAAAACTTTTCAAAAGTATTGTTCACAATAATAAAGTTCAAGATAGTCTACCATGAAGATGAACAATTGAATAGTCCTAATCAAGCTGAGAAGATAGTGAATTGAAGTGACAAAAAAGTTGTCATAATAAAATAGTCTTGAGATAGTGAATAGAGGTGTAAAAGACTATTAATAGATATAAAAAAAGACATGCTAAAGGCAAACAAAGAGTGACAGAGATGTGTGATACTATTATCGACTAGCATAATGATGAACAATAGCACAAGATGTGTAGCAAAGTGAGATCAAAGGGGTAAAATATTGTAGGTAATAGATTATAGTGAAGAGGACATTTCACGTATTTGTAAGGAACATGAATGATCTTATGACATATGATGATACCCTTATAACCATGTGAAGAAGGTATGTGACAAATCCAACATAAAGAGACAAGAGATATCATGAGGTCAAACATAAATGATAGAGAAAGAGAGACAAGGAAATATTTTTAGGTCAAAAGAGCAAGGAAATATAATAGTGATTGATGTTTGTGAGAATGCAAAACTAAAGAAGCCTTCATAAATGAAACATGTGTCATTTTATTTCCCTTGAAGATCTTGCATGCTCTAGGAAGCTTCTAACCACTTCAAAATCTTCCCCACATGTCTTATAAGCATGATGATGGAGGTTGTAATAGTTTAGTAGAATTAATGGCCAATTGTTGAACATTGGAGAGTATCTAGGATAGTTTAATTATTTGTACAACAAATTGAGGGAATATAGGTGGTAATTTGACCCAATTTAATGAAACTCAAAGCATCTAGGAGTCTTCTTAGGGGCATCATAAATGCAGGTCAAAGAAAGTAAGGATTCTTCATTCAACCAACATCATAGAGCACTTTAAGGAGCTAAAAAGCAAGGACAAGTCAACTAGGTGCCCTAGAGGTTTGACCCAACAAACTAAAGTAAAAAATTGTCATTTTATCCTCATAACATGTTCCTAATGTTTTGGAAGTTCCTAGAAAACATAAAGGGAGGCCTAAGGTTATATTTTAATTAGTTCTATCTTATTTTTGGGACTTATTTATTATAAACTCAAAAGCAATTATTTGAAGGTTTTTGCTATACATTGTAACCAATTTGGGGTTCTTTTTAATAAAACTATGCATTGTAACTCAAGAAAAGTGTTCTTTCCAGCTTTGAAGTTAGTATTATAACTCAACAACCCTTTTTCTACAAATCAATATTGTTAAGAGATTGTTTGTTTAAGAAAAGTGTGTTATAGCAAACTTGTATGTAGTTTTAGCACCTTTTATCAATAAATAAAGTGGTGTTTCCTTGTCTAATATGTATTTTGTGTGTAATAATGAATGATGGATATAGTTTTTGTGATATTATACGTAGTCCTTGAATTTTATGTCTCATTCTCTAGCACCTTCATATTGAAATTTATGTATTCTATGTAGGTTATAAGTTGTGTCATTGATTCAAACAACCTTTTATTGTGAAAATTTTTAATTTCCTTCCTAATACTATTGAGTTCTAATCTTCTTATGAAACACTCATGCATAAATAGATAGAAAACCCTGATTTATGCATAGTATATCTCATTGATTGAGAAAATTGTGTGTCAATAATAAGTATAGGTCTCAAAAAAGTTTGGTGCATTCACCCAATTGACATTCAGATTTCATTTCATGTCACTTTCCATATCTTTTCTCAACAATAAGTAGTAGCATAGGTTAGATTAGGTTGAGTACCAAGGGAACCAACCCTCTTTGGAGGTTTATCTCTAACTATTAAAGCCCACACTTTGAGAGGTCTTCCCATGTTTTACTAGATAATTGAGTTGACAATTCTACAAGGGTGCATATCCAAGTGACAAGACTTCCTCCTCTCTTTTTCTTTTAATAAGGACTACATCATCATCTTGTCAAGTATTCCTTGGTTCCTTGGTAAATATTTCCTTCTGCTTAAATAATGGAATGTGGCTTCATCCCATAAAGGATAATATTAATGAAGGTTTTATTTTGGTTAATATTTTTGATCTTTCCTTTGAGTTTTGGGAAGTTGAAGGAAAACCTATATTATGTATGTTCTCTATAAATAATTATTAGAGAAAAAAATAGATTGCATAACTTAGTGGTCAAAGTTAGGTCAAAATAGGCTATAATTCCATTCTATAGGCCACATTTTTAAAAAAAAATTGACATTTTTGAAAGATGCTACAAAATTAGGCAGGGTTATTTATAAGTTTTGATTAAACAAATAATAATTCCATACTTTAGAGATCAAAGTTTGGTTAAAAAAATGAACATCAAATTTAGTCATAGCCCACGTTCTAAAATTTTATGGTTACAACTTGAACTAGACACTATCTTCCCTTACATAATAAAAGCAAACCTAGAATTCAAAATAAAAACACATTACAAGACATATATTTTTTAGGATTAGAGGACTTTTATCTAGATATTGATTCCAATGGGCCTCTCTTTATTATTGAACACCTAAAATCTAGGGTAATATTCCACTATGACATGAAATAGTGGTATATTTTAATAAGGAGAAATTATTTAACCTATTTGTAACATTTTTAAATGAGGGTTTAAATAGGTTTAAAAAGGAAATATTGTATGAATTTTAAAGCCCTAAAAAAGCCACAAAGGTGGGTACAACCTAATAAACAAAATCAATAGATAGGGAAACCTTTTCAAGGTCCAAAATTGAACCTACCAAGAATAGACATCCATAGGTTTGACGGTAGAAATATAATTTCATGGATAAGTCTCATGAAATAATAATTTAAAATTTCACAATATAACAAATAGTGCAATGGTTGACTTTACCTCACTATCTTTAATATTATGAGCTTATCAATGGTCCCAATGAAGAACAGGTGACAAGCAAGAGAAAATGTTTAGTTGAAAATAATTTATTAATGAATTAACAAACCTCTTGTTATAGTCTATCCCTTCTTGATTATTTCTATGTAATTGTAAATTTATAGTATTACAATGTACATATTAAAAAATGAAAATGAAATTGTAAAAAAACCCAAACACATGTACACTCAAAAGAAAATTGGAACATAGTGGGTTTGCTAACTAATGAAAATTTTGAACCTAGGATTGGGTGGGAAGGCTTGTTTTACTCATAGATCCTAGAATATTAGGGGGATATAGATGATCTTGATGCAAAAATTTGTGATCTTTTGGTTGGTGGAATGGGTCCAAAGGTAAGTTATAGCCCATAAAAGGTGCCTCTAGTTGGTCGTCAAAATTTATTAAGGTAAGTTCTTGTGGGAAGGGATTGCACCTAAAGATCCCATAAGATCCCATGTATTAAGGATCTCTCTACTTTGGTTGACAAATTAATTTTTACTATGAAATTCCTAGACAAGATTATAAAAAAACCTCTACATGTATGGAGAATAATTTGATCAATAAGTTCATAGGAATCGGCTAAATAGCTATATTTC
The DNA here is from genome assembly GCA_007258455.2 of Sequoia sempervirens. NCBI lineage: Eukaryota > Viridiplantae > Streptophyta > Pinopsida > Cupressales > Cupressaceae > Sequoia > Sequoia sempervirens. The sequence continues at coordinate 223,731,050 of VDFB02353493.1, read as the reverse complement.
TATGGATTAGAAAAATAGGAGACGAAAGCCAAAAGGTTCCTCAATGATTGTTTCCATAGCTAAAATTTTATTCCTCATCTCTTTTTCCCTTAATATTGAATAAGCCATTTTCCTTTTAAGCAATCCTTAGTTCCTTGGTAAATCTTTCCTTCTCCTTAAATAGACGATTTTGGCTTCAATCCACAAAAGGATAGTTTCAATAAAGGTTTGAATTAGGATTTTTTAGTCTTCCCTTGGAGATTTAGGAAGTTGAAAGAAAACTTGGATTGGGTCTACTTTTTGTAAATTATTAGTATAGAAAAAATACATTTCATAATTAAGTGGTCAAAGTTAAGTCAAAATGTGTTATAATTCTAATCTATAGGCCATAATTTTTAGAAATATTTGACATGTTTGGAAAGATGTTACAAAATTAGGTAGAGTTATTTATTTGTAAATTTTGATAAATAATAATAATAATGTCATAATTTAGTGATAAAAGTTTGGTCAAAAAGATGAACATCAAATTCAATTATAGTCCATGTTCTAATATTTTATGGTTACAACTTGCATTGAATATTATCCTCCCTTATATAATAAAAATAAACCTAGTATTTAAAATAAATTAAAAACATTAGAAGCCATGTCATCTTTAGGATTAAAGGACTTTTATATAAATATTGATTCCAATGATGCTCTTTATTGTTGAAAACCTAAAATCTAGGGAAACATTCCACTAGGACATGAAATAGTGGTACATTTTAATAAGGATAAATTATTTGATCCATTTGTAACATATTTAAATGAGTATTTAGATAGTTTTACAAAGGAAATATTATCTTAATTAAAACCTCAAAAAATCCACCAAGGTAGGTATAACCTAACAAACAAAATCAAGGGATAGAGAAACCTTGTAAAGGTCCAAAATTGAACCTACCAAAAATAGACATCCATAGGTCCAAGGGTACAAATATAATTCCATGGATAAGTCTCATGGAATAATTATTTAAACTTCATAATATACCATATAGTGCAATGGTTGGAATAACCTCACTGTATTTAAAATCATGACCTTATCAATGGTCCCAATGAAGGATGAGTGACAAGCAAGGGAAAATGCTTGGTTGAAAATACTTTAGTAATGAATTAACAACCATCTATAAGAAACCTTGGAATTGAATCTATTTTACCCAACTAACATATTTAAAATAATTAAGAGGTCTATAGTTCAATATAATGCTAAGTATATGAGATTGGTAATTTGAGCTCACAAGGTGGCACCTTAATCAAACACTATAATTGTTCATCAATAGAATTAATGACCAAATTAAGCACAATGTTCATTTGTTGAAATTTTGTGAAATTAATAAAGCTATGCAACAAGGATTAGAGATTGAGAAAGAAAACTCCACCATCAAAAGTTTCATATAAAGTCAAAGAATATGATTAAATGATAAAAATGTGACTAATCCTATTGAAAAAAATGGGGACAAATTTTATAACCAAACATAAATTAGTAAGTTTTATCCTCAACAATAGATACAGAAAAGATAAAATGGTCTATGTTGGAATGGATATAGAAAATAGTCAAGGGCTCATAAGTGTTCTAGCAGTGAGAAAATTGTAACAATTATTAAAAATGAGCTTGAAGAAGAGGGAAAAGAACCTACAAAAGTGAAACATAGAAAAATATGTGGGAGTCCAAAAATGGAGGGAAATGGGGTTATGATGGACCTATTTCTCTAATTTCATTCAAGAAATGAGATCCAAACAATGAAATGATTGTCAACCAAAAGGTGAGTCAAGTCAAAGTGTGAATTTGCAAATTTCCCTTTTATGCAAGGACAGGGGTCCTGATTAAATATCACTTTGGGGAGAAAGATTAAAAATAGCAAAATAACTCCAAATTTCAATCTACAAAGTGCATCTAGAAGATTAAGCTCAATTATGATGGAACCCAAAGTTAAATTGTAGATATGAGAATGGGAAAGTGATGTGTACCAGTCACCAAAAGTGCTTTTTCAAAGCATACTAAGGACTCATTCAACCTATGGTAAATGGGTCCTGGCTAGGGCGAGCCTGAAAAATGGTTTCTAGGTTTTGTTCTCCCGTGTTTGCACTTCCAGATTCTCGAATCTCATGATTAGACAACTAGAAATAAATTTTGTAGGTCAGTTTATGTGAAATTGCAAGAATGGTGACAAAAAATGCAACTTTAACAACTTTGCAATTTTTGCTCTCCAAGAGATCTTCCACCTAAAGCCTGCAAACACACATCAAGAGGGAAAAATATTGTTTTGTTGGTGAATGGGGGGTTTCCTTGGTCAAACCCTGGTTTTGTAATTAAACCTTGTAATGAAATGAAATAGCATGAAGGAATGATGAATGAAAAAATGCAATGTCACAACTCACCAAACCCTTTTTTGAACCTTGGAATATGGATCTGCAACTTGCATGAAATGGCTTCAATAGATTTGGATCTTGATCATGAACTTGATTTGAAACAATTCCTGTAAATGCTTGAATGGATCTTGAAAAATACATCAACATATTAACTCAAATAAAATTTGTGTTGATGGGTGTTTTGCACTTTCAACACAGACAACACACAAGTATGTTATCTCTCTTCAAAGGTGAAAATCTGCAACTAAGTTCCAGACAATCACCCTAAGGTATCTCGAGTGTCAATTCATGACAATGCAAGAATAACTCAATTGATTGTTCTGATTTGTTGGTAATCACAAGGGGCATTTATGGTTTACTAAGCAAGGGGAATTTGGGTCTACAAGTGGATTTTCATTAATTTTGAAATGAATGAACAATTGCTGCAAGTTCAAAACAGCAAACTAGAACTCCTTTTTGTTCATCAGATTTGGATTTACAATGATGTTGGAACATGTCTTAAACTTCAAATTCTAAAGAAAGGTCAAAAAGGGAAAAAGGGTTAAAAGTTTCCTAAACCTGCAACTATGATGAACAGTAAAAATGGATGATGCTACAATGGACAGACTTCCCAAAATTGAATCCTACTTAATTAGGGTGGTTGGCGAGGTGGAGGTGAGGTGGACAAAGATGTCCACAATAGGTGGTGATGAGATGGGCAAGGATTTAGAAGTGGAAGGTGGTGGAGTGGTGACGACAAGAGTGGCAGTAGTTGATGGGAGAGCGGAGGTGGTGGGTGGTGGTGAGTGAGGTTGCTCATACTCTTCTTCCTCTTCATGTTGGTGCTCCTCCTCTTGGATGGTTGGAATTTTAAAAATAAAAGTTCCCATTCTTTTTGCCCTCTTCAACGGTTTCCCTTCTGTTGCTTTTTGGGAGTACACTTTTCTCTTAGGCTTATTTGTGGGTACATCCTTCCTCTTCTTGGATCTAGTGATAGGCAGGGACTTGGGAGCTTCACCTAATGAACCCACAACAACACCATTGTCGGTTTCACTCTCAATTTCATCCTCAAGCTCCTCATATGTGAGCTCTCCACCCTACTTTTTTAACTGAGCTATTTTCCCCATCAATCCATTGCTTGGTTCTTTGTTCAATAGGGTGAAGGATTGTACCTAGTTCGGTGACCTCCTATTCGACCTAGTCAATTATTCACAATGGAACATTAGCCAGGGCATTGTATATTTCATCCATGATATTGTCATCTTCGAAAATATGATCTGGAATGGGGAACAAGTTGATGAACTTCACAAACTAGGAAGTCATCCTCATATAATGCCACATTCGAACCTCCTTGTCATCATCACAGTTTGCTCAAAATTATTCAATGTGAGGTCGGTGGGTGTATGGTCTCCGCACTTGTTTTTTCAGCTTGCCATGGGGATCCACATTTCCCCTATTTGTATGCAATTCCAAGTTATATTCTACCAATTCCTTCTCTAAGTAATCTACACATGGGGCAGTACGGCAAGAGTACATTCCTTGTCTGAATGTGAGGGGGTATAGAACCCCAACACGATGCTTGTTGCTTAGTAGGGAGTGGGAAGTCTATAACTGTTGTGTAAGCTCCAACAGGATAATTTTTTCATTGGGGTAGCGTGGTTTCCGGTAGGGTTTTACTAAGAACCCTTCTACTTAGATGTAGGTAAAATTTGGGAATTGGATGAACAGATATCCAAAACCCTTTATTACCGCCTTGGAAATGTGTGTCAGCCTTCTTTCATAGTCTCCCCCCAAGGTTCTGATAATATGCCTAATGAAGGAATCATTCACTCTTCTGTATTCCCTCTTGAGATTTTTGCATTGGGATAGCAGCCGTATACCTTCAGTTGTTGTTTCTTGGTTCCCAATGTTTAAGCATAGCATAATCCTTTATATGGGAACTTAGTTGCTAGAAGGTAGACCAGATATGAGGTCATGTAGAATTGTGAGGTCTTCTTCACCGCCATGAACTAATCATGCAGATTGTTGCTTATCATCTTTTCCCAATGAAAGTGGACAGTGCCTTGGAGGATCTCTTCCAAAAAATAGAACATCCATTCTTCAAAGAAGGTGGCAATAGGTAGGCCCATCACTCTACTCAGCAGTGTGACCAAATCATGATATTCTTCTAAGAAATTGCTTCTAAACAACATTTGAGGCACCTTATTGGAATTGACTCCCTTATCCTTTAGCCATGATTGATTTATCATTCTCTTACACCCAAGAGAATCCTGTTACCAGATCTGCAAAATGAACTCCTTTTCCACTTCCTCCATCTCATCAAAGAGTAGGATACCAAATGTCTTGCTGATAGATTTGGAAAATAAGTCTGCCAGTACTCTTCCATCTTTGGAAATTATTTTCTTGTTATTAGAGTGATAGCACTCTCAGAAATCCATTACTAACTCTAGAGAAATCAGAGGAGGAAAGTTGGTTTCCTTTGTAAGGCCACTTTCTTTTATTCTCAAGGCTTCCTCTGAAGTGGGCTTGATCATCACCCTATGCTTGAACTCATCTAGGTTTACATGCCCAAAGTCAGTGTCAGAGATTGTGTCTGAGTTGGACACGATATTAGAAGTTCATTCTACTCTGTGGAATTGGTACTTCATCTTTTCCTTTTCTTCTTTTCCCCTAGGAGCTTTGGTGGGTTTCTTTCCTTTGTCAACTTTTCCCATAGGCTTCTCCGATGGCCCTATTATAAATTTTTCAAACAACTCAAATTCATTGAGTTGGTTGATTAAAGTTCATTTTAAGGTGAAGAATTTCAGTTTATTTCTACAGATGTTTTAACCATTGCAAATATTTGAGTTGTTGAGTTTTAAGAAATGAATTGTGTCTATAGTTGCCATACATAATTTGCAACATTAACTATTGCACAAAAGTAAAAGGAGTGCTTTCATTTTGTCATTCATTCACAATGTTCCATACATTTTTTTCAAAACAAAGAAAATACAAAATTGAACAAGTATTTCACAAATGTTGTTTTGCATTCATTGGATTAAAAAGGAGAATCAAGTGTCCCACACAAGTTGTGGGAGTAGCTGAACAAAATATCACAAAGAATATTCTATGCTACTGAAGATTGAAAAGGAGAAAGAGCATGTAAGAAATAACATTTAATTGTCATTGCTTGATGGTGGCTTCGAGTTGACTTTAGTATTGAACTCTCCTTTCTACTTTCGTGCTCCAAGTGAACCTACAAGTGGATGAAAGTTTTGTTAGAGCTCAGACTATGAACACTCCTACATGATCCATCAACAATAATGTAGAATATTGTCTATGATGCATTGAATCAACTAAGCAAAAACAAGAGGAGTACAAGAGAATGCCAAGGAGAAAATATCATGAGAAACTTTTGAATTTATTGTTTTAATCTAACATTGTTTGTTTCTTGTGCAGGTATAGGAAAAGCCATGTTGCTGATTTGTTTTGAATATCATAAAGCATGTGGTGTAAAACAGGCTCGTACAAGGGTTGAGACTTGACATGCTTCCCTTCAACATTCCCCAAAGGTTTTCAGAAAAGAAACAATTCGATGTTGCTCAAGGAGATATACATCTAAAGGAGTGCATCCAAGTGCCATGAAAGCTCAAGCAAATGATCATCTAGGATAGTCAAGTTTGATAGTGCAATGAATTGAAAATCATAGAGGATCAATTGCTCAAGTGAATTACCATCAAGTAAATCATCATGAAATATGATAGTGAACAAGCATACATAATGCCTTGTTTACAAATCAAACAATAACAACTAAGGGTAAAACACAAAGCTATGTCACACTTTATAAAGGAAATGGCTAACGCTGATCCAACTTTTAAACTTGAATCACTAAAAAGTGGCATATATATTTTGAATTTTGAAATGATGTAAACTAGTAAAATGTGTATTTTTTAGTATATTTTGTGTTTTATCTTTTTTAAAAATTTAAAAATTATTTTAAACTAGTTTTTAATAAATTAACACTATAATTTAGTTGTGATAAAATGTTGAAAAATGAAGTTACATGGGACGTCAAACTTTTTATAGTAATTTTTTTTTCTTTCAATTTTTTGTGTGTATTTATAACTTGAAAATTTAGTGCATGGATATATTTTTTTCCAATTTTGATAAATACATATTTTTAAATAAATATTCAAATGTGTGTGAATCAAAAAATAGTTGTTTCCATCGGATGTCAACTTTCATATTAAATATTTATCTAAAATGGAAAAAAAATTATACCATCTTGAAATAGATTCTTTTATCTAGTGCATCATATTTTTTTCTATTTTTTTTAATAAGTTTTAGTACTTTTCCTTGGCATGGTAATCAACCTAATATTTTTTTGCAAATAACCTATTTTTAGTAAAAATAAATAATAAAATATAAATAATAATTAAACTATTAAAATAAATATATTTTTAAAAACTACACTTATGGATCTGCAAAAGGGTATTTTTATATTTTAAAAAAAGTTATTTACATTAGCAGGAGTTATCAAAACTTCAAGTTTTTCAAATAATTTTATTTTTGTGGTAAATTGGACTCAAAGTGGTGTTTCATATATTTTCAGCCAACAATTTTAGTTGAAAAAGTTGTGGAAGTATCTAACTTAGCTAAAATGAATCTTACTAGATCATATGTTTGACCAAAATTGATTTTTAGTTAGAAATATTTAAATTTAGTTGTGCTGATAAGTTGGTTGAAAGTGTGACACAACTTTGTGCTTTTACCTTGACGCAAATGAAGAAGCTTCTAAGCATCAGCAATAGCTATTTTTATTTGAAAATCTTCCATGTAAAGAATAGTTTTATATCAACTGTTGTTGCCCAAGAAAACAAAAATACATGAAGAGTGCCAAAGTAAGTTTTGGTTCCATCAAGAAATGAGTGTACAAGTGGTTGCAAGTGAACTTATGAAAGCAGAGGATGAATGGAAAAGAGGCATGGTTAACTTTGGGTATAGAGCATTAAGTGTTGGAGCTAAATGCAATTTGAAACAACATCATTAATGAAGGTATTTTTGCAAAATATAAGCTTGTTTCAGTACTGTTGATGCTACAAACATATGGGGAAATTTTCATTTACATTGTTTCATTAAGATATGAAACTAGATATGCATTTTTCTAAGCATTCAAGTGCATGAAATAAGAGATGATAAGCATCAAAGTGACCTACATGAGTATCATAACGGTTGAGTGCAAGTATAGCATTGACTGACGTAGACACATCAGTATGCAATGTATTTGAAAGTAAGCATGGAATCTTTCGTGTTTGTTTCATCTTCAGTAAAAGAATGCAAACAAAAGTTGCAATCAACAGTGGAAAGCTCCAAGGTGTTTGAAGTCTTTCAAGCAGTGTCAAAATGAAAAATGAGATCAAGTAATAAAATGCTAGTGTGTGCATTGTGATGGGTGTTTAATAAGCTACATTGTTTTGGTTTCATTTGGAAGCAAGCGGTGAAATTATAAAAAAATACAAGAACTACACAAAGAAATGAAAGCCACAAAATTCCTTGTTTTGCCTAAAGTTAAGCATATGTGAAGTAAAGTTTGCATTTTGGAAGTAAACAAATGAAGTCATATTAGAGAGCATATACATTGAAGTCTTTTGCTTCTCAAAACAATGCACTATGCTACAGTGAGTTAAGGTTTCCAAAATGACAAATGCATAATACCCAGTTCGAGACTCCAAGGAAGAATCCACATTGTTTCCATTTAAATGTATCAAAATGCAGAATTAAAAGCATTTCGAGCTCACCAATGAATGCTAACAAGCTCAACTAAAATCTTATGGTCATGGCCTGAGAGTTGTTTTCTCTCTTACAAATGATAATACCCATTTAGGAAAATGTGTTCCAAAAACAAATACAAAGCAAATAAAGTGTTTTGAGCTTGATACTATTGGACCATGCCAGTGTTAAGTGAAGATAAAGGAGCTAATGGTTGCAGACATGATGGGTTAGTAAACCCAAAAAATGAGGTGACAAGTGCGCATACATGTTCAATAGAAAGCATGAGAAATAGAAATGCATAGAAACCCTAGCCAGTGCTCTCATGGTCACGACTTGAGAGAGTTTCTCTCTTCAAAAAACAAATACCCACTTAGGGTTTTGTCACCAAAATGCAAGCAAATTGATGGATAACAAAGGCTTGAGCTCATACAAACTAGGGAGCTCCTAGAAAATGGAGAAATCAAAGCTAATGGTCGCAACCTACAAAATGGCCGAACTCAAAAACTCATCGAACTTCATCATTTTTATGAGAACAGCTTGAATAAAGCTTTTATTTAAGAGGGAAATGCCTTTAAGAATGGAGGAGAGTTTACCTTTAGTGTCGATGTGGAGAAGCACAACAAAACCCGCAGTCGGAACCTTCAAAGAGCTCAAACAGACCCTCTAATGACGACCATGAAGAGTGGAGAAGCAATGTCAACACAATGGAAACAAAAATGCATTAAAAGCCAGCCATGTCCACGGCCAAGTGGCCCTTGTTTCTCTTCAAAATGGTGTCAAAAATGCAAAAAAAACACAAATGAAAGTGCTTACCATCGAGTGCAAAGGGCACAACAAAATGGAGAAGAAAAGAGCTTGAATGGTGGTGTCCAAGCTTCAAACCCTAACTCCCATGACAATGCCCAACAGAGCCCCATTTTCCTCAATATGGCCGATGCAAATGATAACCAAAAAATATGTTTGGAGGCGGTTTTGTGGCTAGGGTTTTCCCCATGCCCTAAGTCGAATGTGATTTTTATCACATTCTTTTGTTTTTCAAACACCTTATTAATGCCTTGTTTCCTAGGTTGAATGCCTAAGTATTGAATATCTTAGATGTTCCTTGGAATCCAAATCACTATATGTGCTAAGGAGGGCCACAAAAAATTTATGTTTTTTTATAGAAAAATCAAGAATATTCAAAGCCTTGGTTTAATATTTTGATTTTTTTGCACAAAATTGCAAAAAATCATAATGTTTGAAGAATTGTAAAAATATGATGTAACAAGGGAGGCTTTCTATTTTTGTAATTCAGAAATTGCAAGTTGTAAAACACTGATTAAGCAATGTTTCTATAAATTGCTTATTTAGGTGTTATCTAAACGCAGTTAGATGATGCACTTGAGTGACATAAAAACTTGCCATTTTGAGCTGAGTTCTTGGGCGAATTGGGAAAGAAGGTGACAAATTGAAGTTTCTATTTTTAGTTTCTTGCTATTTGCACCTATTTTGGAGGACTTTTTGGATGGACCCTTCAGAGATGGAAAGTTTCCATCTTTTTGAGGCGTTTGGAGCAAATTTTTGGCACTATTTTCTAGGATTTTGCTTGAGCTCGAAAATGCAGAATGGCTTGATTTTTGGAGAGGCAGTGAGCTAGATTTTTCTATTTTTGCACCATGGTAGTCACTTGATACCTATAAGTTGGAGAAATTTTGAATTTCTCAAGGGTTCAAAATTCAGTTTCTTGCTCTCATATGCATTGCAGAGAGTTTTGTAAAATTTTGAATTGGATTTTGATGTCTTACCCCTTCAATTTCAAATACAAGCAACAAAGTTTTTGTTTCTCCTTTTTCTTGTCATGCACTTGCAGTGATAATCTAATGATTGTTTGTGATTTAGAGTAGTGAGTCCTTCTATTATCTTATTGTTGTGAGTTGTGGATGAGAATTGCAGTTAGTTCAGGTTGCATATTGTGTTCAATGATTCTCGAATCTTTATGTAAAACACTTTTGAGCTAAATGTACTAAGGTAGATTGTGAGAACTAGTGTTTAAAGAGAGGTTGTTGTGAGTTAAGTTATGTCAAAATCTTTGAATATCTAGTTGATCATCTTAAGTTGTAGGTTTCATTTTGCAGCTTTCTTCCTACCCCTTTCCCCTGGAAGTTCTTAGGTTAGGTGATTAGATAGAGGGAACCAATCCACTTTGGAGATTCGCTCTCACCAATTAATTGACCCACAAATCAGAGAACGTTTCCATGTTGCAACAGAATAGCTAAGCCTAGCTTGACTGAGGGTGCAATCCTAGTTGCCAACAGTTTTTGGCACGCCCGGTGGGACTCTAGAGTCTTGTCTTTAGAGTCATTTTTTCTAAGTTGTAAACTATTGTTTGGTATAGGTAGCAACATTTTTTGCCTTTAGAGGTCTAAAAAATATACCTGGCGACTCCTAATCCTGGTTTCAATGTAGATTTGGTGCAAAACACCTATGAGAAGGATCTAGACCAAATATAATCCAGCACCTTTCGAGTATTTGCAGCTCTCCCCGCTGAGAAGGAGAGGCAGAACACCAAGAAGAACATTTGATTCAACAAGAAGAGCAAAGTCGACACCACCAGAGCTCAGTCTTGTTGTCTTCGTGAAGAGGAATCCAACCCCAATATCTCAAGCACCACCTATGGTGAGACAATTTTCCTTTGTGCCATTCAACAAGGGCAACACGTTATTGTTGGCTCGACACGATGACATACCAATAGCCGCACTCAAGGGGTTGCCATACTTCACGAGTGAGGACCAAATTACCCCAATTGAACATATCAGAGATGTGGCAATGTTATGCTCAATGCACAACGTAACATAAGAGAACACAACCATAAGATTGTTGGCTGCCTCGTTGAAGGGAAAGGCCCTTTAGTGGTTTAGAGGGCTCCCAACCAACTCCATTGCAACTTGGGACCAGCTTGGCGATGGTCTTCACCAACAGTTCGTAGAAAGGTCAAACCACCTGTCATTACTTGAGCAGATGAGCACCATCAAGCGTGCTCCCCATGAGCATATGGTTGACTTCAATTTTAGGTTTCAAAGAACTTGGGATAGGATACCCCTAATTATCAAACCCACACCTGAACATACCTTTCTATTTTTCCTGAAAGCCTTGAATGTTGAGATATCAGTTATGATATAGTCTATGGGGGGTTTTACTTTGTCAAACGCCTATGACATTGCATAAGGGATGAAAATTGTCTTATTCAAGCTGGGAAGATAGCACCTAGATTACCCACACCCATTTTTCCTGAGATTCAGCCACACATCCCTATGAGTTTACCTCTTATTGTTGTTGTTCCGCAAATCCCAACAATAGGTTATAGAGTTGTTGAAGAAAATGCCCTTACAGACCAAACCAAAGAGATCCAAGAGGTAAAAATCATGCTGCAAAACTTTGGTAAAACCTTTAGCAATGAGTTCACGAGTCTCAAGAAGCAAGTTGGTCAAGAAAACAGATGTTACCAAGCTCATTTTCAGCAAAACCAACAAAATAGGCTATTGTTTCAGAATGATTTTCAAGGACAAAGGAAGGGTTCTAACCCCAAGCCTTTTCGGCCTCATTCAATCAATGTTGCTAGTCCTTCAAGAGAGCTCGTACCATAGAATAAATTGGCTCAAGAGAACGATTGGTGTTACTTGTGCAATTAGCCACATAACCAAGCTGCTTGTATGAGTGGAATGTGAAGTCAAGCTCTCATGGTATAGAATCAGTATGCTAGTCCTGAAAATTTTCCAAGCAAGAATGTGGAACAACCAAGCAATTCTGAAATTGCTTTAGTGAATTGGAAAAGTGCAAAATATTGTGGGGTTAATCATCTCCAAGGTCAAAACCAACAAGGTTCGTTCATTGTTGCAAACACAAGGTCAAAATAGAGAGCGGTTAAAGTGGAACAACAAGCTGCATGCTCACAACAAGCTGTAAATTCACAACAGCAAGCTGTGAGAGACAAAAATCATGTCGTACCATCTCAAAATGTTCTTGCAACTCAACCGAAGGTACATATTTTGCAGAGACAATAGTAGAAGGTAAATAATAATGCAGTTAATTATTTGGGACAACAAAAGGTAAATCCCATCTTTTTCAAGGTGGTCGAGCATTTAAAGAAAGCTACAGTCAGCTTATCCGTTATGGATGCATTACACATCCCAAGGTTGAAAGATTTATTACAAAATGCACTATCTAAAATTTCTTCTAAAGATATTATGAATGTAGAAAGGGGAAGAACTGTCCTTGCTAACAGTCCAAAGATCAAAGAAGGCCAGGAGAACCAAGAAGTTAAACCCCCACCTTTCTATCTAAGTCTAATTATATGTGATAAACTCATCCATAACTATATGATATATTTAGGAGCTAGCAACTCCATCATGCCCAAAAGCTTAGCAGATAGGTTAGGACTGGTTTACGAACCTATGTCGAAAGGTGTTGTGTAATTGGATGGATCTGTTGTCCAAATAGTAGGTATCATAAAACATCTAGCCCTTACATTGCACGCTTGCCCCAATTTTGTTGTTTCCCAAGACATGCATGTGATAGAGTTGCCTCCCCTTTTTGCACTCTGCTTTTCAAGGGATTTTATCGCCAAATTAGGAGGTTTCCTATTAGCCAATTGGTCTCACCTGTTTTTTAGAACCCTTTATGGCACTAAGGTAACTATTAGGTTTGAACCATTAGCAAAAGACCATATCAAACCATATGTTCCCATTCCAGTAAACACTAACCTATACACCACGGATGGGCTAGAGAATCAAGTCATGACCTCAGGACCAAATGTACCCAATAAGGAGGGAAAGTTTGACAAGTTGGCTGCCCAAGATCACAAGCTTGATCCTTTTAGCCACATTGAGGAGAAAAGTTTAGACGTTTACGTAATCCTTGAACCCAATGTGGAGGTCCCTAATTTGGTTAGGGGTCAAGGTCAACCTTTGAATAGTGATGCAAAGTTCTTGAAGGATGAGAAGGTGATTAGAGAGTGGAAGGAGTTGCTCTTCAATGATCAAGTTTCAAATCAGGAAGAAGACCTTAGAGAAGACGAAGCATCCGTTCAAGAATGGATGGATTTACTCTTTCAAAATGAAGTTTTAGATCCAAAAGAAGAGGAGCTTAAAGGATATGAAGGAGATGATCAAAAGTGGATGGAAATGCAGTTCGAGGGTCAAATCTTGGACCAAGGTGAGGCCTTTGAAGAAGAACTTTTCTTTGAAGTCAAGCCATTGAAAACTATTTCAAGAGATAAAGTTGTAAAGATAAAGAGAATCCACTTTTGGAAGATTTTGAATTCCTTGTTGAGGGTTGTGAAAATGAAATCACTATTGAACCACAACTTCCGACTAATTGGTCAGAAGTATTGCCAGATTTTGATGTTGAAATGCAAATGAAAATGACCACATTGGGGTCAATGTCTACTGGAGAACAAACATTTTATGAAAAGTATTTTGACAAATTGTTATCTCAGAAATTTAATTTTCAGCCAAATGAGAGATTGAACAACAGTATGATAAAAGAATTTTGTGAAACAAAGTTCAGAGAGTTTGTTGTTGGAGATTTCGTCCTCAAATGGGATGAGAAAAAGAATAAACCAGGAAGACATTCTAAGTTTGATGCCATCTAGGATGGCCCTTACGTAATTACATAATGCAGAGCGTAATTCTTTTCAGCTCTTGAGGTTAAATGGAGAAGTGCTTCCAATCCCAATCAATGGGATTCATTTGAAACATTGTTTCTGAGGTTCTTATTCTACCCTTGTATTATAGTAGAGTAGTTGTTGCAAATAAGTGCTTGGAGCACTTTCTTTTCAGTAGTTCATTTTCAATAAGTGCTTTTGCACCTTGCTTTCTGGCCGCCAGTGCCTTGTTTGTTTGTTTTTTTGTTGTTTTGATGTTGGTTTTTGCTGCTATACAAAGTTGCAGGTTTCAGATTTTTCAGAACTCTTGAGTTTTGGAAGGGCAGAAGTGATTCCATGCCCAATGGATATTCACAAGGCAACTAGCCTGATGCTTACCAAGCAAGCATCTAGCAAAGGTCACCAAAAGTGTTATCAATTTTTCACACAACTCAAATTGACAGAGTTGGTTGATTAAAGTTCATTTTAAGGTGAAGAATTTCAGTTTATTTCTACAAATGTTTTAACCATTGCAAATATTTGAGTTGTTGAGTTTTAAGAAATGCAATTTGTTTTCAGTTGCCATATATAATTTGTAGCATTAAGTATTGCACAAAAGTAAAATGAGTGATTTCATTCTATCATTCATTCACAATGTTGCATACATTATTTGTAAAAAGAAGAAAATACAGAATTGAACAAGTATTTCATAAATGTTCTTTTGTATTCATTGGAGTAAAAAGGAGAATCAAGTGTCCCACACAAGCCTTTGGCGTAGCTGAACAATGAATCACAAAGAATATTCTACGCTACTAAAGATTGAAAAGGAGAAAGAGCATGTAAGAAAGAACATAGTCGTCATTTTTTATGGTGGCTTCGAGTTGACTTCAGTGTTAAACTCTCCTTTTTGCTTCCGTGCTCCAAGTGAACCTTCAAGTGGATGAAAGTTTTGTTAGAGCTCAGACTATGCACACTCCTACATAATCCATCAATAGTAATGTAGAATAATGTCTATGATGCATTGAATCAACTAAACTAAAAACAAGAGGAGTACATGAGAATACCAAGGAGAAAATATCATGAGAAAATTCTAAATTTATCATTTTAATCTAACATTGTTTGTTTCTTGTGCAGGTATAGGAAAAGACATGTTGCTGATTTGTTTTGAATATCATAAAGCATGTGGTGTAAAACAAGCTCCCACAAGGGTTGAGACCCGACATACTTCCCTTCAACATTCCACAAAAGGATTTCAAAAAAGAAACAATTCGATGTTGCTCGAGGAGATATACATCTAAAGGAGTGCATCCAAGCGCCATTAAAGCTCAAGCAAGTGATCATCTAGGACAGTCAAGTTTGATAGTGCAATGAATTGAAAATCATAGAGGATCAATTGCTCAAGTGAATTACCATCAAGTGCATCATCATGAAATGTGAAAGTGAACAGGCATACATAATGCCTTGTTTACAAATGAAACAATAACAGCTGAAGCAAATGGAGAAGCTTCTAAGCATCAACAACAACTGTATTTATTTTAAAATATTCCATGCAAAGAATAGTCTTACATCAACTGTTGCTGCCCAAGAAAACAAAAATGCATGAAGAGTGCCAAAGTAAGTTTTGGTTCTATCAAGAAATGAGTTTACAAGTGGCTGGAAGTGAACTTCTGAAAGCAGAGGATAAATGGAAAAGAGGCATGGTTGACTCAGGGTACAAGGCACTAAGTGTTGGAGCTGAATGCAATTTGAAACAACATCATTAATGAAGGTAGTTTTGCAAAATCTAAGTTTGTTTCAGTACTTCTGATGCTACAAACAAGGGGAAAATCTCATTTGCATTGTTTCATTAAGATATGAAACTGGATATGCATTTTTCGAGCATTCAAGTGCATGAAATAAGAGATGATAAGCATCAAAGTGACCTACAGGAGTATCATAAAGGTTGAGTGCAAGTATAGCATTGAATGAAGTAGACACATCAGTATGCAATGTATTTGAAAGTAAGCATGAAATCTTATGTGTTTGTTTCATCTTCAATAAAAGAATGCAAACAAAAGTTGAGATCAACAGTGGAAAGCTCCAAGGTGTTTGAAGTCTTTCAAGCAATGTCAAAATAACAAATGAGATCAAGTAATAAAAGGCTAGTGTGTGCATTGTGATGGGTTCTTAATAAGTTGCATTGTTTTGGCTTCATTTGGAAGCAAGCGGTGGAATTATAAAAAAAATACAAAAACTACACAAAGAAATGAAAGCCACAAAATTTCTTGTTTTCCCTAAAGTTAAGCATATGTGAAGTAAAGTTTGCATTCTGGAAGTAAACAAATGAAGTCATATTAGAGAGCATATACATTGAAGTCTTTTGCTTCTCAAAACAATGTACTATGCTACAATGAGTTAAGGTTTCCAAAATGACAAATGCATAATACCCAGTTCGAGCCTCCAAGGAACAATCCACATTGTTTCCATTTAAATGTCTCAAAATGCAGAAGTAAAAGCATTTCGAGCTCACAAATGAATGCTAACAAGCTCAACTAAACGCTTATGGCCGCAGCCTGAGAGTTGTTTTCTCTCTTACAAATGATAATACCCATTTAGGAAAATGTGTTCCAAAAACAAATACAAAGCAAATCAAGTGTTTTGAGCTTGATACTAGTGGACCATGCCAGTGTTAAGTGAAGATAAGGGAGGCAATGATCACGGCCATGATGGGTTAGTAAACCCAGAAAATGAGGTGACAAGTGCTTATACATGTTCAATGGAAAGCATCAGAAATAGAAATGCATAAAAACCCTAGCCAATGCTCTCATGGCCACGGCTTGAGAGAGTTTCTCTCTTGAAAAAATGAATACCCACTTAGGGTTTTCTCACCAAAATGCAAGCACAGTGATGGATAACAAAGGGTCAAGCTCATACAAACTAGGGAGCTCCCAGAAAATGGAGAAATCAAAGCTAATGGATACGACCTTCAAAATGGTCGAACTCAAAAACTCATCGAACTTAATCATTTTTATGAGAAAAGCTTGAATAAAGCTTTTATTTGAGGGAAATGCCTTTACGAATGGAGGAGAGTTTACCTTCAATGTCGATGCGGAGAAGCAAAACAAAACCCGCGGCCAGAGCCTTCAAAGAGCTTGAACAAACCCTCTAATGGCGGCCACGAAGAGTGGAGAAACAATGTCAACCCAATGGAAACAAAAATAAATTAAAAACTATCCATGTCCACGGCCAAGTGGCCCTTGTTTCTTTTCAAAATGGTGTAAAAAATGCAACAAAACATAGATGAAAGTGCTTACCATCAGGTGCAAAGGAGGGCACAACAAAATGGAGAAGAAAAGAGCTCGAATGGTGGCGTCCAAGCTTCAAGCCCTAACTCCCATGATAGCGCCCAACAAAGCCCCATTTTCCTCAATATGGTCGACGCAAATGATAACCAAAAATGTGTTTGGAGGTAGTTTTGTGGCTAGGGTTTTCCCCATGCCCTAAGTCAAATGTGGTTTTTATCACATTCTTTTGTTTTCCAAACACCTTATTAATGCCTTGTTGCCTAGGTTGAATGCCTTAGGCATTTTCTTTTATTTTTAAAGAAAATCAAATTTAAAAACCATACACATTGCCCCCCTCACTAGGGTAAGCCTCTTTAATGCCTTAGAAACATTTGATGCCATGAACTTTGCCTTAGAAAAAAAAAATTGAATGATGACTCTAGGCCCTCTGATTTTGCCTAAGTCATGAATATCTTAGATGTTCCTTGGAATCCAAATCACTATATGTGCTAAGGAGGGCCACAAAATTTTTATTATTTTTTATAGAAAAATCAAGAATATTCAAAGCCTTGGTTTAATATTTTGATTTTTTTGCACAAAATTGCAAAAAATTAGAATTTTGAAAAATTGTAAAAATTTGTTGTAACAAGGGAGGCTTTCTATTTTTGTAATTCAAAAATTGCAAGCTATAAAACACCGATTAAGCAATGTTTCTATAAATTGCTTAGTTAGTTGTTATCTAAATGTGGTTAGATGATGCACTTGAGTGGCATCAAAAGTTGCCATTTTGGGTTGAGTTCTTGGGCGGATTGGGAAAAAGGGTGACAAACTGAAGTTTCTATTTTTAGTTTCTTGCTGTTTGCACCTATTTTGGAGGACTTTTTGAATGGATCCTTTGGAGATGGAAAGTTTCCATCTTTTTGAGGCAGTTTGGAGTAGATTTTTAGCACTATTTTCCAAGCTTTTGCTTGAGCTAAAAAATGCAAAATGGCTTGCTTTTTGGAGAGGCAGTGAGCTAGATTTTTCTATTTTTGCACCATGGATGTCACTTGATGCCTATAAGTTGGAGAAATTTTAATTTCTTAGGGGTTCAGAATTTGGTTTCTTGTTCTCATATGCATTGCAGAGAGTTTTGTAAACTTTTGAATCATATTTTGATGTCTTACTCCTTCAATTTCAAATACAAGCAACAGAGTTTTCCTTTCTCTTTTTTCTTGTCATGCACTTGCAGTGATAATTTGATGATTGTTTATGATTTAGAGTAGTGAGTCCTTCTATTGTCTTATTGTTGTGAGTTGTGAATGAGAATGGCAATTAGTTCAGGTTGCATATTGTGTTCAATGATTCTCAAATCTTTATGCAAAACACTTTTGAGCTAAATGTCCTAGGGTGGATTGTGAGAACTAGTGTTAAAGAGAGGTTGTTGTGATTTAAGTTCTGTCAAAATCTCTGAATATCTAGTTGATCATCTTAAGTTGTAGGTTTCGTTTTGTAGTTTTCTTCCTACCCCTTTCCCCTAAAAGTTCTTAGGTTAAGTGATTAGCTAGAGGGATCCAACCCACTCTGAAGATTCGCTCTCACCAATTGATTGACCTACAAATAAGAGTGTTTCCATGTTGCAATAGGATAGCCAAGCCTATCTTGTTTGAGGGTGCAATCCTGGTTGCCAATAGGCTCCTCAACAAGTTCCATAAATCCTACACGGAAAAATATGTAGTAAGCACGTTTACATATCAAGGTGACAAATGTCAGTTAAATCCTGTAAATTCAATGTTAGATGGATCCATATACCCTCAAAAGATCATAATATCCATCATAGTTCACCATTTGGAGCTTGTTTGGGCAATTTGCAAGGATGTGGGCCTGGCAGCGCGGGTTTCCAAGCTGTGATAGTGAATGACATTAAGGGACGTCACTGGGAAGGCAAACTTTTGTAGACAGTCGCTCGCAGGTTAGTTTTCGCATGTCATGAATTGCAAGGTAAATCCAAGTCAAAGTCATTCAACACACATGAAATCTCAGGTGGAAGCTCCTTCAGCTATTTCCCTTTATCAAATTGACATCTTTTGGTTTATGCGGGCGTGAGGAGTGTGGGTGTCGTGGGGCGAAAAGCAGTCTTGGATTTGTTGTTAAAGAACATCCCTAGGCAAGCAACATCCCGCAAGTGGAGTTTTGCATTGTGGAACTTGCATGTTTGTTTCACTTGGTGAGGTTCGTTAAGTCCTCATTAGGTTGTGATTCATGGATCGCGGAGTTTGAAGGTGCGAGAGTCGCATACCGGGTTGTTGCCTGGTCATTGCAACTAAAACAACAATGAGAGGAAGTCTTCTTGCATGTGGAGTTCTGCATGATGGGACTCGCAAAGCATTTTTCCTTTGTCAAATTTTTTGCGAATGTTTTCAATGAGCGGAAGATGGGTAGCAGAGGGTGTTGGGGTTTTGTTGTTAAACAATTTTGGGTGGACAACATTTTGCATGTGGATTTCTACACGGAAAAATATGTAGATAACCTTGACGTTATCAAACCTATCCCAACGTTTATCTTTGGAGTCCTGGTCGTTTTGCAAGATGAGGGACTTGGAAGTGCGAAAGTCAGTCGGTGGGCTACTATTAGATTTTCACTGCTAAGGAATGGCTTCATGGGGATGGAGTTCTTGCCACGACGACCCACATGAGTGGCCCTGTCGTAGAGGCTTGACCTTTCAATTTGTCACTTGTGCGTTTCGACATATGCGGCGTTAGTAGATCCAAGATCTGCATAGCAGAGAGGCGGGCTAATTTTGTCATTAAAGAACATCCTTGGAGAGGCGCCCCCCACAAACAAGGATCCGCATAGGTAGACCCGCAGAGGTCACCCAAACTAAGGGTTTTTGTTGGAAAACTTTGAAGTCTTGGCTTGGAGGAAATGTTGTCCGCAGAACCTACATAGCGGAATGGCATATGTGGTATGTCGTTAGTCAACGGTGATGCAGGGACGACTTCCATCATGGGGCAGCCTACCTGGTCACGCCGAACACTGCCCGGGAAACAACTTCCACAAAAACTAAAGGATTGTGGTGTTGTTGAATAAGCTACACCTTCCGAGCTTTTGAGGATACAAGTACTCCTTTCAATCTGAAGAAAGAGACGCTAAATGCAAGGAGTTCTAAGAATCAAAGGGAAGTGTGGAGGCTTGGGGAGGGGAACCAAGTCGCTAGTAAGGGAAAAGATAGTACTTTCTTCTCCCACTGTGGCCTATAAGGAATGAAAGGATGATGGGAAACATTCCCATGCTAGAAAGGGTGCATGGGGCGTAGTTTACGGCAACACACATGGAGTGTGTTCTAAAGAGGCAAGCAACGTTCGATAAGCTAGATTCTGAGAATCTTACTAGGGGGTGGGCATAACTGGATAGAATTTGGACTATTTACGTGGCGACCGCACAAAGGGAAATGACGAATTGTTCATCATTGAAGAGTGCTCTGATGTACCTGTCCCTGCGCTCACCAACCACCACTTGCTAAGGTGCACAGGATCTAGCTCGCGTGTCTTCGCCCTTTTCTTTACCAAATCTAATGAGTTGGTTTGTGTTGGAAACCCCTATCCAATTGTAAGTAGGTGATGATAGAAAGTTTGACACTTATCCCCAACCAAGGACCAAGGATTTATGAGCTTGTACCTCAAAATAAACGAAGAGGGTTGAATGGGAGGGAACTGGACGTTGAAGATCCAGTGGCACATGGCAGTTTGTGGGGAGGAGCCCCACAATGTTGATAAGGGCACAGAGAATACTCTCACCCAATGTGGGAGCTTATAGTACGACCAAGAATCCCTTCGAATTACCAGTCCTCCCTCCCCTTGGGAGCTTGAAGTTGATGGAGAGAGAGAGAGAGAGGAATCGAGTGGGAAGCTAGATCCAAGTATTACTTGAGTGGGATCTTGGTCTTT
Source organism: Sequoia sempervirens (assembly GCA_007258455.2). Lineage (NCBI taxonomy): Eukaryota > Viridiplantae > Streptophyta > Pinopsida > Cupressales > Cupressaceae > Sequoia > Sequoia sempervirens. The sequence goes on along the minus strand of VDFB02353493.1, from coordinate 223,710,129 downwards.
CCAATCGTTTACTCTCTAGAGGATGGTGGGAAGCTAGATCCTCTCTTTAGTGGGATCGTGCTTTCCGTCAACTCTCTAGAGGAGGGTGGGAAGCTAGATCCGCCCGATATTGCTTTAGGGGTTGAAATCAAGCAACTTCGATAGTACATCTCAGATCTCATTCATGGAAACTCAAGTAGAGCACTTGGTTTTCCACACCTTCAAGGGACACCAATAGAACAACAAAGGTTGGATCGATTAGTCAATAGTGGAAAGATTTTGGACAATTGGGTTGAAGATTTCATTGTTGTAGGCCGATACCTTCTCATAGAGTTATATCAATTGAGGCGCAAGGCACATGATCTTTTTTAGGGGATCCATCAGCTTGAATTGTCTATAGTAGATGGCAAGTCGAAGGACTTGATACCCATATCTCAGTTGTTAGTTGCATATGACACCATTGTAGCAGATGAAGATAAAAGGAAGGTTTTCGCTTGGAGGGAACAACACCTCTTCAAAGTGGAAACGTATGAGAGAATCTCTACAAGGATAGATGCACTCAAAGAGGATGTTGTCAGGGCTTTTGAACTCATCAATGGGTTTATCACTCAGATCTTGTGCTACTATCTTCTTGAGGATGGTACATATGTTGAACTTGAAGTTATACAGACCAAGTTTGAGAAGCTTGTTTGTGATAGCCTTGATGGAGATCCTGTGGCGTCCAAGTTGGATCACTTCTCAGTGATGACAACTAGTTTCAACAAGGCAACTAAAGAGGTCAAAGAATGTCAAAAGGGTGATCAAAGGTGGTGAGAAAGAGTTGAATAGGTAGGTTATCATCATGGATAGCGTCAAAGTGCCAGAAGATGAGACAGTCGACCAGTTCTTGGACGAGGTGATAGCCCATGATGGCTTGGAGTAGATAGTCAATTAGATCCTGCAGTTATTCTTGAGGATAGAGTCAGAAGCAACAGTTAAACTCGACATCAGTCTTGAGTTCTAATTGTTGATTTTATGCATGTTTATCTCATTCTCAGAGATATTTTTGGAGGTCAAACTTTTGAAGTTAGGATCAGTTAACTAATGTTAGTTATCAGTTAACTGATGTTTCAATAAAGACTTGCATGTTGCACACGTCCATTTAGTTTAGTCTTGTTTCAGTTAATTGATGATAGTTTTCCAATTGATTGTATAGTTTCATTTATTTAGGTTTAGGAATAAACTCTTGCATGCTTGCAAGATTGTTTGTGAACTCAAGGTGATTTTAGGGTTCCCTGCACCTTTGATGTCTATAAATAAGAGCATTTTTGCTCATTTGTAATTGACTTTTACTTGTGATAGCATACATGCTGAGCAACCTTACCTATAGTATTGCTATTCAATATTTGTTCAAGAACTTTTGCATGATAGCATACATGTTGAGCCCACTTTGCCTGTAGTATTGCTATTTTTGTATCTGTTCCCGAACTTTTCATTGTGAGAGAGAGTTGCTACGTTGTCGGCAATATTCCTATTCTTAGTATTGGTTCACTTTGTACTTTGAGCTTTTTTTAGTAATAACAAATTGTTGAGTTGCCTTGCCGTGCAATGTTGCTTGTCATGGTTCATCTTTGTTCAATATAATGTTGGTTGATCGTTTATTTGTGTGATAGGTCCATACAATTTGTTGTTTTGGGCTATATTTGTTTCTAATAAGCATGTTTCATATCTACACCTCGAATAGGATCGTCTCCTCCTTGGGAATTTAGAAATAAGGTTTATCGTGTGTTGTGATTAATAATCTTCGTTTCATATCTACACAGATAGGAGCCATCTCTTCCTTGGGAATTTAGAAGTGGAGATTGTCGTTTGATGTTGTAACCAATAACCTTTCTTTCAGCCTACGCCTCGAATAGGAGTCATCTCCTCCTTGAAAGTCTTAACTTTCCCTACTCCTAATTCCTCTTGCTTTGTTAACTAGAGGGAATAGGTAATAGGATAGTTTAGCGTTAGCCTAGTTGTAGTTAAAGATCTACAAAACCAGAGAAAATCCTTAGCTGCAATGTGTTTGGTTTCTTAATCTTGTGTCTCTTCCAATTGAATCAAAAAAATAGGGTTTAGATCATTTATTTTTTCACATAACAACAAAAGAGGGAGCTTCCCCTCCTAATTTGAAGAGCAATCATTATGCACTATGCATAGCTGTCTTTGCCAATACACACTCCAAAGGTGCAAATTGTAACACCAATAAAGTTAAAATTTGTTTCAGGGTGTGAGGCGAGGAATGTTTCAAACTCCCTGAAAACTGTTTTCCGACGGGAGACAACTTTCCGGCTGCTTGTTGGCCAATTAAATACTTCGATTCGGAAGTTTTCTCCGATAAATGCGTTCTAAATACACACTAACAAAGATTTCTCAAGATCAGATTTGATCGCGCCTCTCTCAAATTGAAGAGATTAGACGTTCGGCAGTTGGTTTTTAAGAGTTTTTGTAGCGTTTTTAAATGTTTCCTGGCAACCGCTAATCCGTTTGACGGCGTGAGACTGTTGGGGCTTTGTGGACTTGCAAGTCCGCTTAAAGACTCTATCGGCTAATTAAGCAAACCACAGACGGAACAGAGAGAAGACAAGCTTAATAATAAATCTGACTTTTCCTGTCCTACAGCAAACTATGACTCTTTCTTCTACAGCTTTGTCATTATCAGGGAAGAAATTTCCTCTCTTCATTCACTTTCTCCATCAAGAAGAGTTTAAACCATCAACATTGGTCAGTGTAGTCGGTGTTTACTTGGAGAGCCGTTTGCTTGCTGTTAAGGTAAACTTTCTCTCTGTTTCTTGGAGACTTGACTTTGAACTTTCAAACCTAACAGACATCCATTTTGTTATTCTCGTGACAACATAAAGTGTCCGTCTCTTGAATCGTTCATTGCAAGGCTCAGTTTCGATCCTCTCGTCTTGGAAACGTGATTCAGTTTTAACATTAATTCAATTCAGGTATGTATTGCTTTTCTGTCATCTTAGGCATCCATATTTTATAATTATAAATGATGATGAAATCTTCAGTAGAATATCAGTGTTTCTGTGTATGCTCTCATTTTTTCTCAATGTAAAGGTTATGGTACAATCTTATTCCCTGGTTTAGGATATGTGACTTCTAACATATAGATCATCAAGCCCAGTTCCGTTGCAGGCCAGTATATCTGATTGCGTTAAGTTTGTGGGCTGTCTAATAAATGGAATGTTTAAGACTTGTTCTGTAGATGAAAGTAAACGATTCTCTTGTTTCTAACACAGATCTTGCTCTCTGCCTTCATTAGTATATTATGTGGTATATTATGTTTTTATATTATCCATATTTGTTTATATTATTTTTAATTCTTTGATTTTTTAATTCTTCACTTTTTCTTCTATTTGATGATAGGTCAATGGATTACTCAGTGTGATCTGGAACATTCTTTAATATGAAAGAAAATCACACACAATTGAATTCAAAAATTGATACTTTATAAAATCTATATAATTTAAATATTTGTTTTAATCCTCTGCTTAATAGAGCCAACTTGAATACAAATGGGAAGAAAGAAACCACTCAATTATTATAGAAAGAAAAAAATCTTCTGCGTGTGAGAAATCCTGCCAAAAGTTTCATAAAAAATTCTTAGATGTAATGCTCAATAAATTTGAGCAATTTTTTTTCTCACATTCTATCTATACATTTTAGGGTTATTTTGAAAGTTTCATGAAGTTGATTTTTATTTATAGATTGGGAGGGATTTATAAAATTGGATGTGTTTTAATTTAAATTTTTTTCAAACATATCAATGTGGCTTAAGTTATAACAACCTCAAAAATAGCAACTTATATCTTATCTATAAATTCTTTTATTGTTCAGAGATTTGTCTTTGAAAATTTTAAAAAAAATTCTCTTTTCAAAAATCTTTGGTGAAAATAGACGAGCGTAAGCATAGTATTAGGAAATGGGCTTGACCAATTAAGGTTTACACAGAACCAAGACTAACATTTAGTAGCAAAAGAGCAGTGAAAAAGGTGGGATGGAAATTTTTCATTATTATGACAAATGAGATAGCAAGGTCCCAAAATACCTACTTTCTAAAGTCTATTGTTGATTAAAGTTTTACCATGAATAGTCATCTTTGGAGTGAAAGCATCAAACTTGCAAACAATCCTTATTCCAGCATTGAACACTAGTCAATTAACTTTCGAGTGTGGTTAGAGGCAGCCAACTAAATGAACTTTTACTGTATAATTGTCAAAAAAATGAACTTGCCCAACAAATTATATCCATGTCCACAATGAAACTGATTTGGCTTTTGCCAAGTTAATCTCCTAACATTTAATTTGGTCTTTCGAGATAAGAGAATGAGAAAGATCCTTCCATTCATTTGATTAAAAGCCCTAACATTTTGTTAGATGCTTCAAATAATGGTATACCTTCCTCTTACAAATAATCAAATGGATTGTTTTGACTTCTTTTAGGTCTTGTTGCAATGCTAAAAGATAGTACTCATTCCAAAAATCATGCCAAAATACGTCATTTACCCATTTCAAACTTCTAAGGAAAGATAATCAATTATAATTGGTTGACATTCTATCATGAAATTGTAAATATACAATCCCCTTAGAGGATATATTATTGTTAGAACTCTTCTTTAATTATTAAAATCCAAATATTTATTTTGTAGCAAACTCAATCCATTGATTGAATGCTAAGTAAATGCATCTCACACTAGCTTAGTAGCCAAGTCAAAGTTATGCCTCTCCAAACATCTTATACCCATATAATGGAAAGATTTTCTTTGTCGATTTCTATGACACAAAAAAAATTATGATTTTTTAAGGACTTTGAATCTCCTTACGAAAAATAAAAAGGCCATGAAAAAAATTCTACTAACAAAAAATCCACTTGCTTCTCTATGAAATTAGTCTTGGATAGAACATGTCCATCAAAATCTTCCACATAAAGATCTTCCAACCCCCATAAAGAGTGACACTTCTAGATAATTGTTACTAAAAGACCCAATTCTAAAATACAAAATGCTAGTAATAAAAAAGAAGGGTCAATAAAAACCTAGATTATTGATCGTTTATGGTATGAATTACAGCTGAATAGTACTCAGAGAAAAAAGCTTTTGAACAACAAAAACTTCTTCAATACTTATTTTAATATAAAATAATATATCATTAATACCTCGTAACTTAACCCTTCATTTACCCACCCAAAAGATCTACTCAAGATTTCAACCATTAAAATGGAGGAAGACCAGGAATCTTCCTGACAAATCAGAAAAATCCTACGATGGATTTAAAGAAAATCAATAAAGAAATGCCTTTAAAGGAAACTTAGAACATTTGACCTAAAATCTAACTAAAAATCCATTCTCTCGCTCTGAGAAGAAATCTCCTTGCTGTAGAGAGATGAGAGGAGGCATAAAACGGCACAACCTTAAAAGGCAATGCTTTAGAGACAATTTTGTAGATAGTATTGCAAAGGGTGATGGTCCGGAAATCCATAAAAGAGGAAAGTGGAGATTACTTTAGGGATGAATGTGATAAAAGTACAGTCAACTTATCTTAGAAATTTCCTGGTCTTACTTGAATCTTCCACTGTCACACCTACTTGGTCAAAATATGCCAAAATTATTACGCATGCTAATTAGAAAACGAAAGATCTTTAATTTAATAGAAATTTGACTCTTCCTGCAGTGCAAGAAGCCATCTCTCTCTCTTATACAGGTTTGACGTTGGAGTCGTTTATTGAAATTAATTCTCTTCATTCATTCTCTTTCAGAATTTAGTTTCTCCATCGTGAAGACTTTAGATAGCCGGCACTGGTCAGTACGGCAACTGTTTACTTGGACAACTGTTTGCTTCTGGTGAAGTAAGCTTTCTATCAAATTCTTCAAAATTCTGTTACATAAAGAACATTTTGATAATCTTTTTAACCTAGGAGGTCTGCATATATTGTTTTTCTCATGGCGACATAAAATGGCAGTCACTCGAACTGCTAATTGCAAGGCTCAATTGTGATTCTCTCATCTTCAAAATGTTCTTCACCTTTAATTTTGACAAAATTAAGGTATGTATTTATTAATTTCATCTGAAAATCTGTACTTAGTTAATAAAAAATATATTTTAACTTCTCTTGCGTATATGGCATCGATATTTTATAAATGATGATGTAATCTGCAAAAGAAAATCAATGTTTCTGTGTATGGTGCTAATATTTGTCAATATAAAGGTAAAGATACAACTTTACTCCCTGGATCTTACGATATATGATTTCTAATCACTTCAGTATATAGGCTAGTATATCTAGTAGGTAGGAGCAACTTTGTGGGCTCTCTCATAAGTGGAATGTTTGAGTTGTTATATAGCTGAAAGTGAACTTCCAACACAGATCTTGATTTCTACCTCTCATTATGCAACTCCCAGTATAAACTAATATGGGGAAAGCTGGTTTGATTCCAAATTAACAAATAAGGTATGGTCTGTTTACTTCAGTTAATAAAATCAATCTACCAAAACACAATATATCATGTTATATAGTCTTATATCTATTTAAAAATAAACAATTTTTTTGATCTGTTCAAAATATCCAATCAACCAGGTTTGTGTTGGAATTTCTGTTTCAACTCCCATAAAGTTTATGGGTACTTGGCGGAAAGATTTGTAATACATCTCTCCTATAATGTTGAACATGAGCTTACAATGATGGAACTATGCATTATTAAACAAAGAGAAAGCTTCTCGCCATTCCTGCAAAGATGGAGAAGTCTAGCTAGCAGGTTCCTTTGGTCAATCCTGGAAAGCTAGTTGGTCATTAGCTTAATTCCAGGCTTACGACAGAAATGGTCTTTCATTTATAGGTTCATTGTGCTACAACTGTCAATGAAATTATTGAAAAATGGGTTCAGATCGGAAAATCCCATAAAGACCAGTAAAATCCAACAAAACCAGACAAAATAAAATTCTTTCGCAAAAATAAGATTACCATTAATGATTGATTTACATATTCAAAGCACATTCAAGCAATTCAAAGTGCTAACAGTACTATCCCTAGGAGACAATCTAAGCAAGAAACCATAAGAAGGCAATATACTCTAGGGGAATCATTGGAGTGCATTTTATCTGAATGGATATCCAACATTGTTCTTATCCATAAGAAACTAGTATGTATTCGAGTGTGTACAAATTTTTGAGACATTAATAAGGTTTCTCTAAAAGATAATTTTCCTTTACCCAATATTGACATAATCATTGACTTACGACGGGACATACAATGCTATTTCTCATGGATAGTTTCTTATGAATTAACTAGATTAAAATTGCACTTGAGGATCAACATAAAAACAACATCCATTACACTGTAGGTGAACATTTTGTTACTAAGTCATACCTTCTGGCTCTAATAATTTTAGTGCAACCTATCAAATAGCTTTAACTTTTATCTTCAATAACATGCTTAATGATATTGTCAAGAATTGCATGGATGGCATATTGGATAAATTGAAAATCAGAAAAGAACTTCCCACTATTTCAATGAAAATTTTTTGTAGGACTTAGGGAATATAAAGTTTGTTTAAATCTAAAAAGTATGTTCTTGGTGCTACAAGAAGTAAAACTTTTGGAATTCATTATGTCTAAAAGAGGTATTGAGGTTGATCTAGATCAAATCTATCATAGAAATGCCTCATTCCCAAAACCTCAAGTAATTACATAGTGTATAGAGAAAATTCAAGCAGCTAGAATATCTCACAACTTGTAGATAAATATCAACCATTCACGCATCTATCAAAGAAGGATGTCATATTTTGTTGGAATATGACATCGATCTAAGTTATTCCACATCTGGGAGCTTGAGTGCAGAAAAGAGTTTTCAGAGAAAGAGGAGAAAGGAGGAAGTAGAGTGTCATGCATGTGACACTGAGGAAGAAGAAGAAGAGGAGTGGGAAGAAGATAAAATTGATGAATATGCTTTTCCAGCATTCCACAGTGCAGATTGGTGGGAGTTGGAATTCGTGAAAAGAGGGAGAAAGAGAGGAAGGATGAAAGAAGGCAGAGATATCAAATTACAGGGACAGTTGAGAAAGAAGGTACAAGTGAATAAGGCAGCATGATGGATTCTGAATATGCATCGGATCCACAAATGTTTATGAAACATTTCTTTCCTACCCTGGGTGTTGATGCAGGAGCATCTAGGGCATAGAAGCGATCTTGCATCGATATGAGTTATTCCACTCAATAAGGGCTGAGTTCGGGCTTGTAGAGCAATCAGTGTGAGGGAGGAACTACTTCGCCTATTAGCTTATTGGCGTGACTTAATGATTTTGATGAAACCATGTATCAAGTCCCATTGACAGCCCGATAGCTCTATGACAGCGAGTCGCGGGTTTTTGTAACTCCACAACCTCCGACTAGAGGTTCTTAAGTTCTAATCTTTAGCAGCATAGCGATGGAGTTACATTGGCGGGGCGATATTTGGTGTCCCCTCGATATCCCGATGAGCGGTAGACACACCGATATGAAACATCGAGGTGACTCTAGGTCATCGATGGGAGGTGTAGGCGAGTCTCTTCAATGGAGCGATAAAGTGGAAGGTGATGTCACGTTGACAAATGACAACAGAGGTGGACATGCGGCAGTTGCCAGCATACCTCACTGAGAATTCAGTGGGACCCGATCAAGACCCACAAGATCAGTGGGGGATGGTAGTGATCGAATGTTGAAGATCGACGATGCTTATCGCATCGGTGGGACATTGGTGTACTAGTAGGAATCTGGAAGATGTCCCTTCGATACAACGATAAGGAGGCAGTAAACGGAGATGGTCAATAGCAGTGGATGGCGAGTTCGGTCACGACACCTGACAAAGAGATATTCGATGTATTCCACATCATTGTTGTGGAGTACATATTCAATGGCAGACTTGGTGGGGTTGCTAATAATGATATAACGGCTTGGTGGTTTTGAAAGCTTATTGGGTGATAATGACTACTACGACATGAGGAGTAAGGGAAGACAAGGCCGACCTAGAGAATTAGAACAATCTATAAAAGCTAAAGGAATACAAGCGCAAGGTGGAGTTGGGAGAACGGAGGGCGAACTGAGATTTGCAAATCGGCATATGCATGTAATAAGCTCATATGGCATGTAATCTGTAACATCATTCCAGTAATAAAAAGAAAATATTTGTTCTCTTCTTGCATCTGGTTGCTCTTTCTGTGTGTGTGTGGTGAGAATTTGTAGGTAAGGGGAGGACCCTTCATCACAATATGTGAGAAGATGTCTAATATATTGAAAGCATAGAGATCTCATCTATGCACCTTCTCAAGCATTGTAGTCAATCACAACACCATGATCCTTCTCTACTTGGGGGCTTGGTCTCATAAGGAAGAAAAATCCATCTTCTTTTGATTGACACAAACATATCATTACAACTACTAAATATCCACTAGAAATGGGTAGAATATATTCCCCTCACATATATAATTGCCAAACAAATTCCCAAGTTCATCCTTAATCACCTCATTTTTCATTATGGTATCATTCTAGTATCTTTCTAGATGCAAACTTATCATATAGTTCATCCTCGATGAAGGCTCCTTTGGAAGATCTTGTTGATGGTATCATTCTAGATGTTCCTCAAGCCTCAAGAGTGTTGGATGATTGTAAGAAGAAAGCTCCCCCTCAATTGGGACTCCAACAAAAAAGTCTCAAAAAAGAGGGATAAAAAAGATTTCTAAGGAGCAAAAAACACCAAGAGAAGGTAAAAATGATTGGGAAATCACTTGTGGAATTTGGTGTCATTAAAATATTAGATACTCACTTTTATACTTGCAGCACCCCTCATCAAAAGGTTGTTTGAGATCTTATAAGGGATAATAAGCTAGATATTATATTTCTTCAAGAAACTAATCTCTCTATAAAGGAAATGGTTTCCCTTCTAATAATTGGAGAGATAATTAGCGTCAGTGTATTGGGGCCCAAGGTTTGGCTAGAGGGTTGGCTTGTGTATGGGGACCCTTGTAAGCTCACTCCTTGTTGGAAAACAAGTAGACATTTCTTATTAGTGGTAGCTTCTTTTGTTGATTCTAGTAGTTCCATTTCCTCACCAATGTTTATTCTCCTACTGATTTTCAAGGTAAGTTCCTACATTGGTCCTATATTATATTTGTTCACTCTATAGCTTATTTTCCTTGGACCTTAGCAAGTGATTTTAATTCTATCCTTAGTCTTGATGAGAAAACTAGGGGTTCTATCCAACTAGACCCATCATTTTCTTTGTTGAGAAATAATCTATTTGTTCTCAAAGTGGTAGATGTCAAACTAAGAAATAAATTTTTTACATGGAATAATAAAAGAGTGGGTATGCTTTCATTTATGAAAAAAATTATAATTTTGTAGTCTTTGATCATTAGATAGATGATATATAAGCTTCATCTTTTGATATTTTGGTGTGAAAGGAATTAGATCATTGGCCTATCAAATTTTCATCCTCTTTTCTTTAATTTTCCTAAAAATCTCCCCTTCAAGTTTCAACTTATGTGGCTCAAGGATCCTTATATTCACAAGTACATGACTAAAAGGTGGTTGAAGGGAAAGCCTTCTTTTGGTATTGTTATGTATTCTTTCTTCAAAAGACAATAGTTTATTAAGTTTAAGCTAAAGTAGTGGACCATAAGTTGTTTTGGAAATATTTTTAAGAAAAAGGTGCAATCTAGGAAAAATCAGATGGTATCACTTTCTAGATCAAGGAACTAGGAATGACCAAGGAGCCCCTCTTCGTAGAATTTGTTTGTTCCAAACTTAATGAATGGAAGCTTAAAAGGAGATGTTTTGGAAGCATAATCAAGAATCGATTGGCTTCAAGAAGGAGTTATGAATGCCTCTTTTTTTCATATTTTTTAAAAGAAAGGAGAAGTGGTAATGTTATATCATCTCTCTTCTTAGCTCAAGGTGATTGAGTTTTCTATTTCAAAGATATCTCTAAGGAAGTTGTCTCACATTTCTCTTCCTTGTTCATGGAAAATGGTCCTAGGGATTTGGAGGAGGAGAAATTTATTTTGGACTACATTAGCCCTTTGGTTGTTGATGATATAAATAATCTACTTATGAACCAATATCTATAGAATATTTTGAGACAGTTGTGTTTTAGATGAAGAAGGTAAATCCCTAAGTCTTGATGGATTTCCCATATATTTTTTTAGGAATCCTATGATATTCATAAACTTGATCTTTTAGAGGTAGCTCGTGAATCCTAGGCCAATAACTAAATGGTTAAAGTTATCAATACTACCTTATTGTCCCTTGATTCCCAAAAGAGAGGGGGTTAATTGATGAAGGGGAGAGGCTCTCTCTTTCAAATCTGAAACCAAACATGTATAAAACACTATGCAAGAAGGCAGCAAATTATCTTGAAACACATCTTATGGAAGAGAAATCTGCAACATATATTATATTCAAATCTGAAAATGAATTACATAAACATGAAGCTCATGGGCTTCCTTATAATCTAGGATCACTAGATACAAAATCTACAACATAATGTCTTCAACATTTTGGCATCATTCTGACAACATCTGGGTATGCATCCATAAACTCTCCAAAAGCCAACTTCTCAAATGAAAAATGCCTCAATATATAAAATTTTGTGAATGAGAAAACCACTTTGGTTTCCCAAAACAACATGCAATTACCACCTTGGAAAAATCATGTCCCAACTTGAGGAAAAATCATAAAATAATAAAATATTCTAAATGCTCAACATAACCTTCGCATGGGCACCTTAACTTCAACCAATCAAATATGGTCAAACTAGATTTTTCCTTAATCTCTGATGGCTCTAATGACTCCATGTAAGAACATGCACCAACATGCAAGCTTGGGCGCCCAACATGCAAAGGCATGCAAATCATAAAAATTAACATGCAAGAACATGCATGGTAAAGTGGTCCCCACCTTGAAAAGGACGCCTAGGCTAGAATATTTCCTCTGAGATGCTTTTGTAACTCTTACTAAAGTTAATTTTGCCTCTAAAATTACAATTAAAAATTATCATAGGGGAAATTACATATTTTAGAAATTAAAACAATTATTTTCCCACACACTAGCCCATATTATTCCTTATTGAAAATTAAATAAAGCAAAAATAATACTTTTGGAGATGTTGATTGCTAGTACCCCCGAATGCTCCCGCATTAAACATGTTGAGTAAGAAGTTTGCGAGCATAGGCTCACAAACGTGGAGTTGAGTGATAAGATCACCCTTTCAAATTGCAAGCAAACTGCAATGAACTCCATCGCTGTGAAATGTGCTAAGGATTATTACTTGTTCCTCTTTTTCCAGCACTTTGTCGACATAAGCACCATCCTCCTTCCACAACTCTATTCACCACTCTTCTCTCCTCTCATGGATTCACATCCACCATGTACCGTCCTCCACCAAATACACTCTACTCTCCTCTTCTTATTTGTGGGATTCAACCCACCGCAAATCGACCACCTCCATCAAGCTCCACCTGCAGCTTTCTTTATAGCCTCTACCTGCAAGTATACATCTATATACCACTTTGCATCTTCACAATCCTTTTTCTTCTATAACTCTCTTCTCATCTCACAATGCATATCCTTTACAAATTCAACATTACAAAACTCATAAAAATCAAATTTTACCCCGATGACTTCTTTTGTCACAGCATCTTCCTCACTGTTGAATGCTAGTATCTTTGTTGTTGCACTAAACAACTTCTCTATCTCCGCGATCTCTTCCTCAAGAAACTCTTAGTCTTCATCAGGTTCGTCATCGAACACTAGATCCTCAAACATCACTGCATACTTTGTTTTAACTGTAACATCCTCAACTGCTGCAACTTTACTCACAACAATCTCCTCAATGTTCACTTTTGGAACTCCTCCATCTTTAGTCAATGCTACAACAAACTTCTCTTCTTCACTTTTCTCATTTTCTTCCATGCTCTCACCCAAGCATACTGCTACGACATCATTTTCCTCTTGGATTGTTGCACTTTCTTTTTGCTTCTTATCCTCTGCTACAATCTCTCCATCTTCCTTCATGTTATCCTCAAAGAATACTTCTACAATATTTTCTCCTTCATGTTCACCTACATACACAACTATGAAAAACAATTGCCTTTCTTCTTTGGCATTTTGTCAAACACTTTCCACACACTCTCAATCTTCAACTTCTCAAGTATAGAATGTCTCACATTCAACAATCGGTCTACACACCACATACACTCCACCCCCAGGTCTTATTGCAAACTGCCTCCAATCAGCGCTTCTGCTTGCACACTCATGAACACTAGCTTTGATACCACTGATGAAGGGGGGAGACTCTCCCTTTTAAATCTAAAACCAAACGCGTATAAAACACTATGCAAGAAAGAAGGTAGCAAATTATCTTGAAACACATCTTATGGAAAAGAAATCTGCAACATTTATTATATTCAAATCTGAAAATGAATTACATAAACATGAAGCTCATGGGCTTCCTTATAATCTAGGCTCACTACATACAAAATCTACAACACAATGTCTTCAACATTCTAGCATCATTTTGATAGCATCTAGGTATGCATCCATAAACTTTCCAAAATCCAACTTCTCAAATGAAAAAGGCCTCAATATATAAAAGTTTGTGAATGAGAAAACCACTTGGGTTTCCCAAAACAACATGCAATTACCACCTTGGAAAAATCACGTCCCAGCTTGAGGAAAAATCATAAAATAATAAAATATTCTAAATGCTCACATAACCTTCACATGGGCATCTAAACTTCAACCAATCAAATTTGGTCAAACTGGATTTTTCCTTAATCTATGATGACTTTGATGACTCCATGCAAGAACATGAACCAACATGCAAGCTTGGGCACCCAACATGCAAGGGCATACAAATCATAAAAATCAACATGCAAGAACATGCATGGTAAAGTGGTCCCACCTTGAAAAGGACGCCTAGGCTAGAATATTCCTTCGAGATACTTTTGTAACTCTTACTAAAGTTAATTTTGCCTCCAAAATTATAATTAAAAATTATCATAGGGGAAAATTACATATTTTGGAAATTAACAATTATTTTCCCATACACTAGCCCATATTATCCCTTATTGAAAATTAAATAAAGCAAAAATAATATTTTTGGTGATGTCAATTGCTAGTAACCCTAGATGCTCCTACATTATTAACTCTTTTGACTCATTTTTCCCCATAGCCCTTCACAATGTTACTTATAAGATATCACAAAAACTATTATTGAGCACTTAAAGAAGTTGGTCTCTCTTATTTCATTTGGGCAAGGTGGATTTGTTAAAGGGTGTCACATTCTAGATGGTATTATTATTCTTATTGAATTTATCCATTCTAAGTATAATTCTAGAGAAAAAGCTATGTTCATTAAGCTTGATATGTTCAAATTCTATGATAGGTTAGGTGGTCTTTTCTCAAGAATGTGTTAACTTTTAGGTTTTTCTCAAAGTGGATTGATTGGGTCGTGAGTTGTGTGGCTTTTTCTTCTTTCTTAGTTCTTATCAATGGTATTCCTTCTCATATTTTCTCCACTTCTAGGGATATTTAGAAAGGATATCCCTCATATCCTTACCCTTTATCTTAATTGTGAATAGTTTGGGTAGATTAATTAAGAACCAAAGAGCTAATGGTCTCACACAAGTCTGTTCTTAGGCTTAGGACCTTAGCTCACAATCCCACCTTCAATTTATGAATAAAAAACTCTAATATGGGTTGCAAAAATTAGTGAGGTGATCAAATTTAGAAAAGCCTTGAATATATATCTAGCTACTTTTGGTCAACAAATTAATGAAGATAAATATAGAATTTTCCTTTAATACTCGTGTATATCCATCAAAGAATATCACATATTCTTCACTTTAGAATAGAGGATCTCCCTTTTGATTATTTGGAGATCTCCTTATCTATTGGTAACCTCAAAAGAGACCAATGGAAGATAATTTTGGGCTGATTTCACATATGGGTTTAGTCATTGAATGTTCAAGCTCAGTTATCTTTTGCTAGATCAATGATGCTTTTAAAATCAGTTTTGCTATTTACAAAATTTAAATTTTATTGGCCATTAATATTTTACTTATGGAATTTGACACTCTTTCTAGGAAATTATTATAGGTGGAGAAATTGGAGTCCCAAAAATGGTGTTTAGTCAATTGGGACTAGGTTTTCTAGTCCAAAAATTTATGGTGGCATTGGTCTTAGGAAGTTAGAATTTAATTGCTAGGTTTTAGCTACTAAATTATATTGGAAATGGTGCAAGCACCCATAGTAATCTTGGGTTCAAGAATCCTTAGCTTCAAGTATCTGGGAGGAGTTGCTAATGAGGATATTCCCTCAACGGATCTAGTTAGGAAAGGTTCTATGGTTTGGAACACTTATGAAGGGGCCTTCCATTTTTAAAGAATGGTTTGTTGTGGATTATCAATAAAGGTGATAGAGCTCCTTTTGGAATGATTATTGGGATCTTCATCTCTCAACCCTTTCATCCTTCCCCCACCTCCAACCCTTGAGGGAAATTTTTTAGGATGTGGGTTGGTTAAAACTATACGATTTTAAGAATTCTATCCATTTGGGGAGTTCCTAGATATATTATTAAAAGGACCCTATAGTTGGCCCAAAGGAGGAACATCTAAAACCCAAGCTACTTTTGCCTCCATTTTTGTTGATTGGACTTGTTCGCTAGAGGGGATGTATATTCTTGCATGGGGTCATGATCCTAAAGGAGCCTATTTGATTGCTCTTGGTTATTAGATTTTAAGGAATAATTATGGTGAGTATAGACTTTCCCCAGTGAATTTCTTTTTGGAATAAATTCAGCGGGTCTAATTGTACTCTTTATATAGTTATTGTGTTAAAATAAATGCCTCACTTGGGATAATATTAAAAAAAGAGGATTTCAAGGTTCTTGTAAATGTGTTTTGTGTGACACTAGTGAAGAAAGTATTGCTCACCTCTTATTTTAGTGTCCATTATCTTTAGAAATTTGGGGGCAATGGTAGAAGAGGTAGAATCAACCTATTATTAATGGTACTTCTTTATCTGAGTTTTGGGCTAGCATAGATCATCCTCTCACAGATTTTTTCTTGTTGCTACCATCTTGGCCCTATTTTTATTCTCTAGCAAATCTAGTTAGAGAAGAAGCACCAAATTTTCCAAGAGCATCAAAGTCCCATCTTGCAAGTTTGGGAGAAGATTAGGTATTTGATCAAGGAAACTATCGAGGCCAAAAGCTCCTTTGAAGAATTTATTTCCCCTTATAACTATCATCATTCAACTCTCTTAAAGCTTTCCCCCCATATGTTCCTTATAATGAGTTTGGCACTGGGTTGAAGGTTTCCAAGAAGGTGAACATGATTGATAAGTGGTCTCCACCTCTTCTTGGTTTCTTCAAAATTAATATTGATGGATCCTCATAGGGAAACTTTGTGATCTTGGGGTCAATGGGATTAGTTGTGATAGTGATGGTTTGGCCCACTTCTTCTTTACTATTTCTATGGGGTGTTGCACTCATAATCAAATGGAGGCTCATTCCATTCTCGTGGCACTTGAGAAATATTCCAAGCTAGGTTGGAAGAAGGTTAGTTTTGAAATAAATTCTATGATTTTGGTTTCCCTTTTGAATAAAGGAAAGCTATAAAAGTCTTCCTGGAGAAACTAACATGTATTGCCGAGGAAATTCTCCATTTCACCCTGCATTTTGATTCTATTTACTTTATTCGTATTCCTAGGGAACAAAATGTTGTTGTGGATTTCTTAGCTAAACAGGCATTAGATGTTGATCATAATTATAATGCTACTAATTGGGGGTCTCTACCTCTAGATTAAGCTAGGTAACTTCAACTTTTTCCAATTATCGAGCTTAAATCTTCTTGCTTGTAGCCCTTAGGGAATGTGAGTTTTTGTTTGGGCCACAAACTCTTATTTATTGGGGATGGTCGAATAGTGGAAAACCTCCTTGAGTTTTCCTTCTCTTGGCTTTACTAATAGCTATGGCTATCTCAAACTTTCTCTAATATAATTTGTTTTAGTTTCTCATTTAATATATTTTCTCCTTTTTACAAAAAAATATATATTTAATTTTAGCTTTGCTTGACTTCTTGAGAATCATTTTTGACATTCAAATTGGATTACAAGTGCTTTGAAACTTTAAAAACACAATGGTTACTAAATCAAAATTTTATAATGTGGGAGTTAAAGAATCATGTGTAAAAAAATATTTCTTTTTAAAAATATTTAATTCTGATCTTAGAATAGTGAGGAGTGTGATTAAAATCTATAAAATTTAACCATTATAAATTTATAAAATTACTTCAAATTTCTTCTTTGTAAAATTGTAATTCATCACTAGTTTCTCAATCTATCGTTGATTCAAAAAAATGCAAAGAAAAGGGGGGAAGAAAAGGGTAAAGAGGAACCAAAAAAAATCTAAATCTATCCCTAATCCTTTCACATGACATTCAATAAATGGATGAATTTGACTCATATCAATCTCCACCTTACCCAATTCTATAGTCCTAACATGAAATAGTTCAATCTTCAAGAGAAACATGTGTGAATGTTGGCAAGTTTTAGCTTGCATAAATGTGTTTAGTCAACCACACAAAACACCCTACCAACAGGAGGGCATTATTGGTATACACACATGTCAATATTCATCAAAATGCATTAAACTAAAGGTATAAAATTAAGTGAAAAAAAACATATTCAAAGTTTGGAGGAATTCATTGGACAAAAAAATGGTGCAAACTAATATATTTCATTCAAATGTTGAGTTTCCAAACCCCAAAAAGTCTTCCAATATTAAAAAATGAGCTACAAGCAACTATAAATAGGAAAATTTGGATGGAAAGAAAATATCCCTTACCTCCAAAACTCACAATTTAATGAAAAATACATTAAAAAAAGAAAAGTCATTAGATTGACTGTAAGAACCGCCCCTTGTATACTACTATTTTTTTATTCAATTCATAGCAACTACCAACTTAATCAACCTATGTCATGGTGACGAATCCACACCACCACTCAAAAGCTTACATTAGAAAGTGTTAAGCTCCTGATCCCAAGGTCATTCTGAGACCTAAACCTAAACTTTGAGGGTTCATTCATGATGATCTTGTCTATAGATGTATCCCCCTTTTGGGGAATCAAAGGCTTTGTACTTCATACTTCATACACCAATGACAAATCGAGAGAATGTCTTTTCTTGTATGAGATCTCTAATCTCTCTCTTGTAATTCATGACTATTAATTAAGCATATGTTTTTAAATTAGTTCAATTACACTAGAATGATAACAATACATTCTATCCTAGTGTTGGTTCCAATATCAATCAATACCAATTATTAGTGTAGAAACACCCACCCAATCACATAAGGGTCATATCATTCTATAATTCCAAGTTAACACACATTGATTGGCCCAAGCATATATCACAAGTGCAATAGTGATTAGGTCATACATACATCACAAGCACAATAGTGACTAACTCAGACATATATTATAGTACACTAGCAACTAGCTCATATATATATCATAAATAAAATAGTGACTAGCTTATACATACATCACAAGTACAACAATGACTAGCTTACATGCACATCACAAGTACAACAATAACTAAGTCATACCCACATCATAGGTACAACAATGATTGGCTCATATGCACATCACAAGTACAATGATGAATAGCTTAAGCATGCATCACATATATCCAGTGTGTACAATCCACACATACATCACATATTTACATAGAGAACAATTAGCACCATGCAAGTGGAGGAAACCTACTATATGCATCATTCCACTATTTGTTGTACAAACACATAAGCCCACAAGTAGATCTCACCTAAAAAAGGAATGTCAATGCATCCCATACTACATATGGGTCCCATCCTTTTCCAAATCCACTGCCATCTATGATGTCAATCAAACATACCATACTACATGATGTCATCATTGACAAGGGCACTAATATAACAATATGCACAATACTCAAGGCCATTTACACAAGTACACAATGAGTGACTAACATGTGCACAGTAAGTGACTATCACATCTATAATGAGTGACTAATACCTACCCTTTTAGTGCATCCCAAATAGAAAAGGAATGTTGATTCATTACATACTATACTATGGGTTCCATCCTTTTCCCCGATCTTTTGCACCAACTGAGATGATGGCAAGCATCACATGTCTCAATCCAACAGGGTCAAGCACACCATTGACAATTGAGAAGAGGATTCATTGTATCCCATACTAAACTGGGCGTCCACCCTCCATCTCAAAGGGTCATATAAGCACAAGAGAGATTTCCCAAGTAGTGAAGCTATCTAGCCTAGTGGATTCCAACTCCCATCGCCCTTAAGCCATCAATGACAAGTCTATCCACCTAGGAAGAAGTAGTTTTCGACATATACCACCTTGTGACCTTAGTGATATTGTCAACTATCTTCTTCACAATATAGGTAGCACTTAGCACCGATAGCCCCAAGCTATAGGTGACTGCTTGCTAATCCAAGGTCATGATACAATAGTTAGCTTCAATAATCGTTACCAACATGATATGGTAACTACAAGCTCAATTATTCTCATAACATAACTAGGGTAGTCATTGGCAATCCTTCACCTCCATGAACCAAGTGAATGCCAACTAATCCCTTGCAATAGCCTAGGCATAGATCATTGGCACAATCCAATGAATGTATATCACTATTCAGCTATCCTAAGGGTTCATACTTGGGTCATCCACTATCTTGGAATTTACTAGAAATTCTAGTTGCAATTTTCTCAACCTAGCACACATTCTAAGGTGAATCATAACTTATCAAGTGGACCTACATATGTATATCACAATCAAGTTATTTAGAAGCCTATAAACAAAGTCTTATAGGTCTAGAGTGAATTTTACAAACACATAATAATCACATTGAACCCACCTAAGATGGTCTCTACTCAACATGTACAAATAAACAAATACCAAAAATGAAGTAGTCTTGAATCCATTTACTTCATTCAACTTATTATTCAAAAGCACATTATTTATTAGATACAAGTTATCAAGTTTCCTTAAACTCATTCATAACCATTTTATACCAATTTCAACCTCAAACTGAAGCCTACTAAAGAGGGAAAGTCGAACAAGTTAAGAAACAACCTCAACCTTGGAGTTTCCCCTAAACCCTCCCCATATGGACTTGAAGTCATAATGACATCCTTCGCCCAAGGAATACCTACATACTTGCTTCCAAACAGGATCGAAGTCACATGTAGTTCTCTTAGGATGAGAACTTGCTCTTTCCTAGGTTAAGATAACCTATACAAACACTAGACACAACCATTTTTGTCACATGCATCATCAAGGTATAACCCCCAAGGATATTCAACCTTGTTAAATAGTTGACAACTCTATATCCATTAGAGAGTCATATAAGGATATGCACTCAATAATATTGATGACAATAATAATAATATTATGAACCTATTAATTTAAGTTCCCTAATAATTCTATATCAAGTATATCATATAACTTCCAGTACCCTAATGATATGCACTCAATAATATTGATGACAGTAAAAATAATAATATGAACCTATTTATATCATTTCCCTAATTTAATTCTATATCAAGGATATCATACAACTTCCATTACCCTAATGATAACACCATGCATGTATCTATCACCTACCACCTAGGTTACAATGACATCTCCTTGCAATTAAGCTTGACATATACATTCATTTGCACATAACATTCACAAGCACCGTTATATCCTATGTTCCACAACTCAACCATATAATAATAATGATAATTTTAAAAGAGATGACCATTGATCAATTTTTTTGGCATGGAATAGAATAATGTCATATTACACTACATGGCTTAATGGAACTAAGTAACATAAGCATATTGTACTATGTCACCTTTATCGTTCAACCATTATATCCAACCAAGTTAATGGTTACAATGCAAGCACAAAAGATAAATTAAATATACACAAATCCTTTACTAAGTAGGGCTTGCTAGCCAATACTCTTAGACACAAAATAATAAACCATAAAGAAAAATAGAGTGGTGTTATTGCACCCTTGGCTAAACATTTTGTTAGGGCTTATCCTCGTTAATGATTGAGACTCACAATAGAACACCTAAGCATTCCATCATATTTGAGGACCTAATATAAAAGAAATAAACTATCACCTTCATGACTAGTTTGATTACATATCAAAATTAGAATGATCTTCCCTATTGTAATTAAAATTGTGGTGTTTCATTTTATTCCAAGACTCACAAGATATTACAAGAAATATTCAAAAATATAATACTTCATTTTAATTCCAAATATCTCCCTTTTCTACATGCCATGTCCACAACAAATCTCTACTTGACTCACAAAAACCTTGATAACAAAAAATAAATTCAATTAAATAATTATAAATTAATCTTAATTTAAAAAAAAAACATATATGTGAAAATATCGAGTCTTATATAAAATACCACTAAATTCTATATTTTCAAGATTTTGTGAATGTTCTTCTATTATCAAATGAGGCCTATAAATTCTATAAGCTTTAAAGTTGAAGGATAATAGGTCAATATAAACTTCTATTTTTATGTAGAAAGTAAAATGTTAATAAGTGACTGATTTCACTTTTCCTCCCATGAGGCTTGCAGTTGAAAAGTTCTCAAAACATCAGAAAAGTGCAGTCTATGGTTGGTAGACTACTCACCCAAATCGTGGTGACTGGATCGGTAACTAAAATCTCATTTCAATGCACCTTTGCAGCAAAGATAATGAATAGAATATCCAACAATGGACACTTGATCCAAATAGATTTCAAAACCAACTTCTAGGTTGTCTAATTGCTGTAGAGGGAAGTGGAGCAGACATTCAACACAAAAAATAGAGGCAATGCATAGGCCAATTCCACTACATACTACTATCGAGATTGAGAAACCCCTATATACCATGAATCCAACTCCTAACTGTTAATATACCTTACACAGTTTCTATCTTTAGCAACATTATGGGCTTATATCGATGGAGGAGATGGAAGTGTTGGTTTTTGGCGAATAGTTCGCTTTCTTCTTCTCTATAAACTCGCGACTACTTTATTATAATACATGTAACAGTAATATCACAAATCTCAAGGGAGGAAGCTTCTTACCTCCATTGTAAGCTAAAAACATTGTTGAGGAGATTATCCGGCTGTATCGATCAGTTGTAATTATTTCACCTTGGCCAAGAGAATCTACACGCCTAGCAACATGATCCTAATCTTCCACTTACGGTAATGTGTGCATGCACTTCCTTCCCCTGTTCCAGAACTGCAATGCTTGCTCAAGCCTTTAAGGTTCTCGGATAAGGGAATAAATCTACCTTAACCCTTTCTCTAAGCATTCTCCGAAAGAGCTTCACAGCCTCCTCGCCCTGATCATCCTGTGCATATCCAGAAATCATAGCATTTCATGAGACAGCATTCGCTATGGATTCATCTGAATAAATTTTGATGCTTCACCAGGAACAAATCCAACCGCCATCCCGGTTAGCAATCTAAATCTAAATTTTGTCATTTTGTCAAACACATGGGTGCAGCATCTACACTCCTGCACTCCGCATCGGAAATACTAATTATTGTGCCTATTCATTCAAACCATTCTGTGAAAATCCTGCAATCATTGTATTCCATGAAAACAACATTCTTGAGGCATTTCATGCATCATTCGCTCTTCTTCCCTCTCCCTCTCCAGATGCTATGGACGTCCATATCCTTGCCCGAGCTCCTATTCCGGTGCTTTAGAGGTCATGGATTCTAGTCCTTTTTACACCTCCAACTGCAATTGCTTGGATGTTTTTACAGCCTTTTCAACAAATCCGTTTCGTGCATTTCGTACGATCCTGATACTACACGAGAAGGCATTCTTTAATGCAGTGGAGGCTACCCATACCCTTCACGTGGTGCCCATGCCCTTGCATTTACTATGTCTCTCTATTCCCTCCTTTTTTCTCTGCCAACTGCGTTGATACCCCTTCTGCTGCATTAAATTGAAATGTCCTCTCAATCTGCTGATATCTTTGACCACACGATCTATCGGCTTCTACGGGGATGTGACATTGACTCTTTGCATTCTATTATTTCTTGTCATCTTTTATAGGAATTTAGGCCACTACAATTTCCTAATTTTCACAACCTAGTCCCAACAAATGCTCACCTCAAGACTGAATTTTGGACAAGTTGCCTTCTCCTCTTCCTCTTTATCAGTCTCCATTGGTTGGACACTAGATTTCATTAATTGTATTTCCTTTAAACTTAGCTTCATTCTAGTTGTATTATTTTGTTTTTCTTTGAGAGTTTTGTTCTCCATCTTCATATTTCTAGGGGAGAGGACCCAATAGTTGAGCGTGTTTCAATAGTTGAGATAGTAGTTGTTTATATAATGCCCAATAGTTGTGGCATGACTCCCTTAACTTAAACAAAATGTATTCCTTTGATCTAAAAAGCAACCAATCATGTGATGCCACATGAGTGCTCAACTACCCATGATGTGAATGCACAAGTATTGGTAACAGGTTTGTGTTGGGCCTTTTTGGACACCTTGACAAAAAACATGCTGATGTGGCATCATATTTGATGATGTGGCCCTGAAACGAAAGTTATAAGCAGGGGACTTGCTAAGTAAGCTGATGTAAAAACATTGGAGTGATTTGAAATTTCCAACTAAGATTTTGAGAAACACGAAGTTAGGGTGCACAATTACTAGGTCCTCTCCTATATTGTTTGGATCAATTTTAGGTGCCATTACGTCACTCTCTACAAACTATAAATCTAATTTTTTTAAAAAAAATTGACATTTTGAGATTCAACTTTATAACCTTTTTACATAAGTATATAGCTTGCTTATAATCCCTCAAATTGAGTTTATAAGTTCCATTGTCCATATAATAAGTATCTTTAAAGACTTCGAATGGTTAAATTTGTAAATTAAAAATTTTATTATGTAATAAAGAAAATCATTAAACTCATTAAGAAGACATTGAACTTTCCTTTTTCATGCCATAATATTTAATCACATATTCAAAATTTTAATTTTTAAAATATATTAAATGTTAATTCTCAAAAATTTAAACTTTAAGATTTATCAAGAAGGTTTAAAAGTTTAAATTTAAAAAAAAAAATTATATTCAAAATTAGAATAAGTCTATGATTCAAAGTGAAACTAAACTCGTGACACCATAAAAATACATTTGAAAACATAAAGACGCTCATGAACTAATTTCATTTGTAAGAAAAAATGAAAAAAACTAATTCTCTAAACAAAACATAAGCATATAGACAAGTAGTCACCTATGACCAAGGACAAAAGGGTTGGCATCAATGTGGCTCAATTTGTCTCAACATAAGAATGGTCTAACACTTAATAAAAATAAGGGGAATTTTGTGAAGGTTCACAACAACTTTTATCAACACTTGTTGGGATTCTAATTTATTTGACTCATACAAGGCCCAATATTTCATATGTTATGGTCATGGTCTCTTAGTTTATGTAGGAGCCTCATGAGATGCATTAGAAGAAATCCAAGTGGATTTTTTTTTTGGTAATTCAAGGTGTCCCCACGTCTCAACTCTTGCGACCCAATGGTGTTGAATCTGACTTTAAGCTTTCGCTCCATCAGTATCTCTAAGTAAACTAGTGTGAATAATACCTAGTAGGGAGATCAATTAGGTAATATAATCCATTCACACCAACACCCCCTTAAGTTCATAACTTAGGGAGAATGAGAAAATATGCAAAGATATAATGATGATTCCCAACTATAAGGGGATGTTAGGTACCCATGTATAAATAAATGTCCCATAAATAGAGAAATGGAGAAAGCTTGTGGGAATAAAACCCCTATCCAAAGGAGAGAAAACACAATTAGCTCTTTAAAAGTATGATAAGGAAAAAGCCACATGTGAACAAAAAAATTTCCCCACAAGGGAGAAGAAGAGAGACCATGCAATCCCTATTAATGTATAATATCTTACAATAATGGTGGATTCTTGACAATAAATTTTAAAAATGATCTAAAACTATCAAACAACATTCCTCCCCTTAAGAAGAAAAAAAACCAAGAATGTATAGAGGAAATCTTCCCATTCCTAAAAAGAATATGAGAAAAGAAAGATCAAGATATTTGATATATCTAAACTCTATTCAAGTGTCACCATGTTGGTGCACCAAAAGGTACCACAATCAAGTCAACTATTCTAAGCAATAAATTGATGAAGGTGAAAATCCAAAATTGTGGAAATGGGTGTAGACCATATTCCAAAGATGAAGAGAAGACTCCTCCAAATTTTGTTCAAGTATCTCCAAGCCAATTTTATACTGTGACAAATGAATAGGTTGAGAAAGAACAAGAGGGTCTAAAATTTCCCTCGGTAAACCTAAAGAAGATGCAACTCCAAAGGAAAAAATCAAAGAGAAGATGAATATCCTCAATAATATCCTCCAAGTACATGCAAGATAGGCTCGTCACAAAAAATAGTAATTTTTCTATCAAGTACTCATCCTAAGTAGTCATATTTGGAATATGGGATTGTCTTGTTATACTAAATCATTAGGAGCCATGGATGTAGCAACACTAGTCTTTTTAGAAGCAACAAGAGATGGAAGAGATTAAATATGAGCACATGTCTCTAGAATCCTACTTAATGATAGAATATTGATATTTAAATTACCATATTGTGTCTCCTAAAAAGTGTCCACACTAGGTGCTTCAATGTGTACACCAACCAAAGGAACAATATGAGAAAAATGGAAGAAGGTATACACTCAAGATTGATGATCTACCTCCCCAATTGTAACAATATCTTTACTATAAAAATATTTAAATATATTAAAATATGGCAGGAATTCAAATTATGCCTTGATCAAACATGTGTGACCTAAGAGATAGCAAGGATATTGTTTGACAATGAAGGAACATAAATAACATATTTAAATGATCATTTTCCCATGTCAATAGAACCTTTCCTATAAACATAGATAAATATGATGTTAGCCATCAGTATGTGTGGTCATGAACGAGACTCAAATGAAGAGAACATGCTTTGTGATGAAACAATACGATGTGAAGCTTTCGAATCAAGGATCCATATCTATGAATTAGGATATACAAATACACCATGTTATTTCCCCTTCTATCTCTCTAGCTTTGAATTAGAATAAGATAATGAACCCCTTGACATAGTTGAAGGTAAATTGATTTTATTATCTATTAGAACTCATTGATCTAATTTAGATAACATAGATATCCATCATGCCCTAGTTTATTGCAATATGTAAACTTGGGTTTCTCCTTCTTAGATGATTCCCCTGGTGACAAGAAATTAGAATTTGATTGTTGAAAGGAAGTGGGGTATGTAGACAAGATTCCTACACTAATATTATGAGGAGAGTACATTGTGCAAATTTTAATATTATAATTATTATACAAAGAAAAAACACATTTAAACCAAAAAACAATAAATACCATAACACTTGGGTGTACATGGGGAAAACCCTTTTGGGAGAAAAATCCCATACTCCAAGTAAACTCAATGTATTATTCAATAAATCACAATTACAAAAACACTTACAGAGAAAGTATTTACATGAGTACCACCAACTAGAGATCTAGAGGAATTCTTATAGCTTCAATAGAGTCTACAAAACTCTACACTCAACCTCCATCTCAAGCACCTAATATATAGGAGATACCAAACCTAAAGCCATAAAATAGTAATTAGAAACCAATGAGCTAAAACCACCCCAAATTGGTCCCCAAATTAGCCCCGAATCAAAGAAGCCCTATGATGAATCATAATACGTACCATAAGTTGGTCAATAGGTGTAACTTCTCTTTACAACTTTTTTATGCGTCCAACAACATATATTTCATACACAAACTTTTGGAGGCCATAAATTTTGATCCATTGGGTTGATTGGGCCCATTTTAAAACTAAATTAAAGTAATCAAATAGATCTACACAACAAACACTATTGTATGTGGTGGTGAGTAACTAGGAATTTTTATTTTGGTCAAAATTTAAGCCTATAGCCTAGAAGTTAAGTTTTTCCATTTTATACCAAAAAATCACACCTTTTATAATATTAGCATTAAGAGAAAGGTTGTGACACATTTTCCAACGTTCTACCACTTTTAAAAAATATTTTAAGATCAAATGGAGTATCAATACCATTTATCTAATTGCTAAGGGTTTAGAGGCCCATAGACTCATAACACCACCTAAACATTTATGTGCTCATTGGTTTTGTCAATGCATTTGCAACATTCTTCAAAGTGTCAATTTTTTCTAGCTTACCCTCCCATGTTCTACCATATCTTAAAAAAATGGTATTGGACATAAATATTTTTTTCCTTGTATGAAAGGTTGAGTTATTTTCCAGACATATAACTCTTACTATCACAATGAATTGTAATGGCTTCTACCTCTAGCCAAACATCTGAACATGATTTTCTACCTTGTACTCTACTTCTATAGTGGGCAAAGAAACCACAACTTGTCACTTACTCATCCAACTGATTACACCACCAAACATAGTAAACACATATCCACTGGTAGATCTTTTGTTGTCAATATCTCCAAACCAATTTGAATCCACAAATTCATTAATATAAATATAATGTTTATCCCATATAGGATAACCATGATAGCATAAGGAATGCTCATAGGTGTCTTGTAAATACCTGAAGGCCCTCTTCACTACATCCTAATGTACTCATCCAATAATATCCATAAATTAGCTAAGGACTCCCATGGATTTGGAAATGTTTGGTCTTGTACATACCACGCCATACAACAAAATCCCAATTGCACTATCATAAGGTACTATGCTTGTATCCTTCATCTCACTAAGATAAATTGGATACTCCTCAATAGATAAATGTGTCCCCATTATAAAATGAACACACATTGGCTTGCAATCTATCATTTTAAAGCTATCTAACATTAAGTTCACATAATAACTTTGGCCCAAACAAAAAAATTTGTTCACTCTATCTCTTTTGATCTTCATCCACAAGATGTACATGGTTTCCCTTAAGTCTTTCATCTCAACTATGTTGAAAGCTGAGACCTCAAATCATAAATGAAACCTTTCTTATTGCTAAAAATAGCATATCATCAACATATAATATAGTAATGAGAATACAATCACTATCCATATTATAATAGATGCATTGATCTGATTTGAATGTCAAAAATCCAAAACTCAATATAAAATAATCAAACTTTTGGTACCACATCCTAGGATATTGCTTAAGACTATACAAAGAATCTTTTGACTTATGAACCAAATGTTCTTTAATTTTCTAAATGTAGTTCTATGTGAGTGTCATATAAATCTCTTCCTCTAAGTCACCATGAAGGAATGTTGTCTTCACATCCATCTACTCAACCTCAAGACCATATGCTACTGCAAGAAATAATAGAAATAGAATGAATGCTATATTTGCTACATGGAATAAAATGTCACCATAATCTATTACCTCAACTTGGAAATAATCCTTCACAACCAATCTCACCCTGCATTTCTCAACACTACCATTAGACCCTTTTTTAGCACCTCTTCACATCCAACATGCTTTCATCCATCAAGAAAAGGTACTAGGTGCCATGTGTTAATTTTTATCAAATTAACCATGTCCTCATTGCAAGACTCTGCATCATCCATACCCATAGCCTTCTTTATATTGCTAGGCTCATTAGTGTTAGTAATCAAAGAAAGAGTACATCTCCAATCAAGGATATTATGCCTTTCTAGTTGTTTTCCTTGTTCAGTGGACCTCCTCAATGACTAAGGTGAAGGTTTTATCTCTTCTTGAGAACTATCTAAGCTCTCTTCCTATTCAAGTCCTTTATGGGATTTTAGTCCAACCTTCTTTGTCTTTTGGGTTGGCTAAACCACATCTTTATTTCATGTTTCTCTGGCTATAATACTATGGAAAAAGACTTAACTTCTCTAAATATAACACTTTTTCTACACAAAACTCTCTTAGCCACAAGGTCCCAAAGATTGGATCCTTTCACACCAACATCATAGCCAATGAAGATACATGTTACAACCATGTTCTCCAACTTTGACTACTTCTCCCTAGGCAAATGTGTACATGCCTTACAACCAAAGACTCAAAGATGTCTCAATGAAGATTTGTTTCCCAACCACACCTCCATAGGTGTCTTAACAACAAGAGCTAATATAGGAGACTTATTAACTAGGTAGCAAGTTGTAGCAACTACTTCTACTCTAAAGTTTTGTTTCAAGCCAACTCCACTCAACAAAATTCTACCCCTCCACCATTATCCTATTCATTATTTCTTAAACTCCATTTTGTTAAGGGGTGCACAAAGTTGTCTTATATCTTTCTATTCCATGGTCCTTATAAAATCTATTAAAATCTACTAAATAAAACTCACCGCCATTATATATTCTCAAATTATTAATCTACCTACTAACCTAATTTTTTACAAGAGCCTTAAAATGTTTTAAAGGACCAAAGACTTCATTTTTATTTCCAAGATAATATGCCCATGTCCATCTACTATAATAATCAATGAAAGAAACATAATACATAGATTTAGAAATCAAAATAACATTAACAAGATCAAATACATTAGAATGGATTAAATATAACACCCCATAATATTTATGAGAACCAAAGTAAAATTGAGCATAATAATTTTCCATATATGTAATGTTCATAGACATAAAATTCAAGATTACAATCATTTAATCCCTAAACAAGGTTTTTATTTTTTAGGGTCCTTAAACCATTCTCACTTATGTGACCCATCTTTTGGTACTATAACATTGTTTTCTCTATTGATAACTTAGTCTCTAAGGATGAGCACCCTTAGGTACCCAAAAAGTATGACCGTCAATAATAGATATAACTGTGTGCAAGTGTTATTACCTCCTAATATGCAAAAATAACTAAGAAATGCAAGATAAAACAACACTAGACCACCTCAAGATTGGGCTACATTGATCACAAATAAAAGAAAGATAAAAACAAGAAAATGTACCTTTTATCTATGTTGATCCTTGGTTGGCCCTTGATGCAGCTTGAATGTGTGCTCCTTTTGATGGAAAATGTGATGAAAGACGGATGCAAGGTGATCTAGAGACGATGAGGATTCAAATGATGGATGTGGGTATTTGGCTAAGTGTCCTAAATGAGTGCAAGATGGGCTTCAAAATGCAACAATGGTGGATGAGAGTGCTTGAGCTTGAGAGAGTATGAGAGCTTGATTGTGAAAAAATGTGTGTTGTTGCAAAATGACTAAACTTAGGGAGATCAAATGGACGATGGAGATTGAAAGAGGGGAAGTAAGATGAAGGGTTGAAATGAAGAGTTGACTAAAGGAATTAAAAATTCATTTTTAATGTGCATGGGAATTAGAGAGGTTGTTGAGAGAATAAAAGTGAATTTAAAATTCACATGATTGGGGATATCCCAAGGATAAGACAAGGTTCCAAAAGGTAAGTACTTGTCCACATGTGAGTGATGTGACAAGTGAGGAGTTCTAAAACTCCACATGTGAGTGATGTGACAAGTGAGGAGTTCTAGAACTCCTAACAACTTGCATGGGGAAGAGGAGAGTCTTGGGGGGATAAAATAGAATTTAAAATTCCATTAGGAAGGACATGGGGATAATAAAATAAATTTAATATTCCTTGGGAGATGAGAGAGTTGACCAAGATATTTATTATACTAGTTAATCAATGATTAGAGGACAGTTAGTGGCTAATGAAGGTTAGGAGCCAACTTGCAAAAGTTGGAAGATGTGACACATCTTAATCATGGATTAGACATGTGCACATCCCTAATGATGGGATTAGGAGGTGGATTAGGATTAAGAAAAGTGATGGAGGATGTAAGATAAAGGTCTTATTTATTTAATTTTTTGAGGAAAAGGGGAATAAAGGGTAAGGTATTTAATTATTAACTAAATACCTTAGGGATTTAAAAGAATTAAGAATATTAATTAAATAATAGCAATACTACTTAACTAATGCAAATAAGAGGATATTTAGATAAAAAGGATAAATTTGGATCATTGTAAGTGTCCAAATTTAGGTGTCTACATTTTTCCCCACTTTGAGATGGTGCTACAAAGTAGCATCATTTCAAAGAAGATTAAAAGAAAACACCAAGAAGAAGATAGTTAGATTGGGAAAGATGCCCCAATCATTCAAAGGAGTGACTAGGAAGAAAGATAATGGGAGTGGAGATGAAGATTAGGGATTGAGGATGGCCCCTCGAGAGGACATGCAGGTTCAAGAGAACGTGGGTGTGCTCTCAAAATGGATGAGATGATGCAAGAGGAGATGGGGAAGATGATCCAGAGTGATGGAGAAGATGATTCCATAAGATGAAGAGATTAAAGCAAGCATAAATGGAAGCAAGAACGAATGTGATGTTGCCCCAATCAAGCTACAAGCCAAAAGGGATTGATGATGAATGAAGCATTGTTGATGAGATATCCCAAAGAAATGCAAAAGGGATAGGGAAGGGCACATCTCGAGGATGATGAAAGTGTTGTTGATGAGGGAAGGATTCATCCCAAAACAACACAAAAGGATAGGGAAGGGTGCATCCCGATGATGGTGATGAGGATGATGGAAGTGTTGTCAAGGAGGGAAGGGGACATCCCAAAACAACACAAAAAGACAAGGGAGGACCCATCCCAATGGGAGTGTTGTTAATGAGGGAAGGATACATCCCAAACAACACAAAAAGATAGGGAAGGATACATCCTGACGATGACGACGATGATGATGAAAGTGATTGGATCGAGTCTTATAGCAAGGTCGAGAACAAGACCAAGGATCAAATTAGATGATTTGTGCAATATTGAATGGATGATGATTGGGTTGAGATGCGAGATGGTGGAAAGAATGGAAAGATGCTTAAAATAACCAATCAATATGATGATAAGCAGATTGAAAAGATGATTATATGATTAGGGTTGAAGAAAGTGAAGGGATGAAAAATGGATAAAATAGAGAGGTGGGGAAAGTGATGAAGGATGAATATAATCCTAACACGATTTTCCATCTTTAAGAGCACTGATTTTTTCCATAGCATAAGACATGATATACCAAGGCAGATTCATGTCTAATGCATAAAACAAACACAACAAACAAAGAGGCTATCCCAACACCCCAAAGTCACGATGACCTTGGTCGGGCCAAGTATTGGGATAACCACAAGCACATAGGATGCCCCATTGTAACACAAGATTGTAGGGTTCTTGATGGGTACTACACGGGACAACCAAGAAGGCATAAGCAAATAAAAGTATCAAGATATGTCCCTATGTTTACCAGTCAAAGCACACCATGATATGATGGATCAGGGCGACCAAGACGAGGCATGATAGGGAGCTCAAATGATAAAAAAAATCCAAAAGCATTAAAAGATCAAAATCAATGTCAAACATCCTTTGCCATAGGATCAAAAGGGATGGATGGGATTGATAAGGTCTGTTAGGAAGGATCCATCCTATTGAGACTGAAGATGGAAAAAAAACTAAAATGACCCACATGATGCAGGATATTTGAGACTGATTAGATATTCTGATATTAATGGATCTTGTTTGTTAAGAACCAGCTAGATAGGGACACAACAGACCTAGGGGCTTAGGGGCCGATCAAAGATTAGCCTTGCCTACGTGCAAGCACAAAGCCCTTGTAGTTCGATAAAAGACCATAGATAAAAGCAAAAAGAGGAAAATGGAGATTGATGATGAATGACAAGGACTGGGTGGACAAAAGAGCCCCGGGGGTGGATCAAATGATCAACCTTGCCTATGTGAAAATGTAGGGGCAACATAGTTTGACAAGAGAGCATGGACAAACAATGGATAAGGGATGATGCGGTAACCACGATAAGTGGATAAAATGATGAAGCCGATACGATGAGATAGGATAGATCTATTGGACATGATGGTGAATGATATGAATAAGATGTGGATTAGGTGAAGCTCATGGATGGGATAGTTATCCAAGTCATCAAAAGATGAAGTGGGAGGATGATAGAGGTGTGAAAGAGGTGGGAGTGATGACGATGAGATAGATGGAATTGGAGTGCATGGGGAAAAGCCTATAGCTAGAGACCAATGATAAGGGATTATGATATGAGATGAGGATAGATATGAATGGATAAGGAGATAAGGATGGGGAGATGAAAAGGATGTTATGATGGATGGATAGGAAGATAAGGATGGGGAGATAGAAGGGATGGGATGGTAGAGGGATATGAAGACAAGGATATTATGATGGATAAATGATGTCTCCAAGGAGTATGTCACAAAGAAGGAGATGCCCCACTCTATATATGTCATGTATAACGAAGTAGGAGGGATGGATGATTGATGCAGAGGACAGAGGAAGAAACACAACTATCTCAATAGTCCATGAAACTCTTTTATTTATGTTAGGGTGCTCCTACACCAAACTCCCAACCAAGAAAAGAATCCAAGTCCACTTGGATTGATGTTGTCAACAACCTTCATTCCTCGTATGCTCTGCTACCTTAAAACAACCTCCGTCACCTTCATTTTCACTTTGGGTTTGAATTTGTCCATGCAAATTAATCCTTTGTTATGCTTCCCCTAAGAAATAAGATTCTTCACTCCTTTATACACCTCAAAATCATGCTTCTCCCTCTGTCCTTTAACTTGCAAATTATTCTTTGTCCAAAGCATTAGTAACACAATGAAATGAAACAAACTTTCTACCATAATACCTCCATCATTCATCAATCCTTTGCAAACCTTTATGACCAATTCATCCATGATCATTCCCTTAATCAACTCAATGTCTTCAAGTCCTGAAATTAGGTCTCTTATCTCTGTCATACCTTCACCATCTTGCCTTGGAATGTCTGCAACAACTTCACCTTCTTCATCCATGAATTCCTCTTCAGCATCTTCAAAGACTTCTTGTTATTTCATCCTCATTTGTCTTCTTCTCTTATTGATTATCTTCTTTATAGGCCATGGAACTCTTTTATTTATCTTCAAGTGCCAACTTGTCTCTTGTTTCATCATGGATTCTTGGAGCTCTTCTTCAAACCTCTTCAATTCTTGCTTCAACTCAGCAATCTCTCTATCAAAATTTTCTTGTATCTTTCTTTTCTTTCTCTCTTCCTCTGCCTGCAAGTGCCTCTTTGGATTCTCCATCTCTCAGCATGTCTCTCCTTGCTCCATAACTCTCAACTCCTCACAACTTTCTCTCTGCCTTCTCATTGGCAGCAATCAGGTGCTTTCTAACCTACACAAACAACAAACACAAAACCACCAAAACAAAAAACCAACTTTCCCCAGCCCAAATCTTTCTAGGGCTCTAATACCAAACTGATGCAAAGCAAAGAGGAAGAACATCAGAAATCAGATTCTTCACTCCTTTATACACCTCAAAATCACGCTTCTCCCTTTGTCCTTTAACTTGCAAATTATTCTTTGTCCAAAGCATTAGTAACACAATGAAATGAAACAAACTTTCTACCATAATAACTCCATCATTCATCAATCCTTTGCAAACCTCTATGACCAATTCATCCATGATCATTCCCTTAATCAACTCAATGTCTTCAAGTCTTGAAATTAGGTCTCTTATCTCTGTCATACCTTCACCGTCTTGCCTTGGAATGTCTGCAACAACTTCACCTTCTTCATCCATGAATTCCTCTTCAGCATCTTCAAAGACTTCTTGTTCTTTCATCTTCATTTGCTTCTTCTCTTATTGATTATCTTCTTTATAGGCCATGAAACTCTTTTATTTATCTTCAAGTGCCAACTTGTCTCTTGTTTCATCATGGATTCTTGGAACTCTTCTTCAAACCTCTTCAATTCTTGCTTCAACTCAACAATCTCTCTATCAAAATTTTCTTGTATCTTTCTTTTCTTTCTCTCTTCCTCTGCTTGCAAGTGCCTCTTTGGATTCTCCATCTCTCAGCAAGTCTCTCCTTGCTCCATAACTCTCAACTCCTCACAACTTTCTCTCTGCCTTCTCATTGGCAGCAATTAGGTGCTTTCTAACCTACACAAACACCAAACACAAAACCACCAAAACAAAAAACCAAATTTCCCTAGCCCAAATATTTCTAGGGCTCTAATACCAAACTGATGCAAAGCACAGAGGAAGAAACACAACTATCTCAATTTCATCAAACAAAACACCAAAATCATCATTGTTTGATTACTCATCACTAGTTCACATTTTCCTTCACAAGACTTAACTCAAACACTCAAATTTGAATTTAGAGTTCCCAATATCTTTCAATGACCTTCAAAACACTTTAGCAATATCAACTTAACCAAAAACAAACAATTTCATTGACTTCCCATTCATATTTTCACCATTTCTTCATGATTGTCCTAAAATGTGCAATAATTGCCCTTCACAACCACAACCCCAACTTAGCATTTCAAGTCACAAACTACCAACAAAAGATCTATGGAATCTTCAATTATGCTGGCACAACATATCCAAACTCTTCTCAAACCCCAAAAAACACAGACCATTCATTTGGGGCATAATTCATTCACTGACTAAATTCAATGCTATTAGGCCTACAAAGGAACTGTCATACACAATTTTCTATCCATACCATATATTCTGATTGTGATTAACATTTTGAGTACCCATTAAAGTTTTTATGAACATATCTAAAATCCAACATATGTTACTTTGAAAAGAAATGAACAAATCAGGACTATATCGCTGTAAATTAGGCCTATTTTGGTCTCAACACAAATAGGGCTTATTGGTTTCATAATCTTCAAACACAAATATTTTTTTCCAATGATTTAAACACCTCTATTTAGACCTGAATAAACTTATTTAATCATTAAAATCCCTTTATCATGTGTATTTTGATAAACCCTAGGTCTGCTTGACTTGACTGTCCCTTAATTCACTGTTTTTTCATACTGTAGCAGTCATAAATCTTAATTTATGACACACAAATCTTATCTTTTTGATCCAAAACCTCCAGAATATGAAAGATCACGTATGGAAGAGTAATCTCACTGAAATTTAAGAGATTTCACTGAATACAAAGGGAGAACCACAATTTTTTTATAGATTTGTTTACCCTAATCTAGTTTAACCCGCCTTCACTAAAATAGCTCCCAAATGCTCAAAACACTATAAAAATCAATGAAAATAGTTTTAAATGAAATTATACTCACCCCTCCTTCATTCCCAATAGCTTCCCATCAATTATATATCTGTATAAATACTTACAGGAGCCTACAACACCGAATCACCAGTCCTAATATGGTTTTGGGTAGTTTTAAGAAAATCCTTTATAACTTTCACAAAACTCCACCAAATTGCATTAGAAAAATTTAAAAGGGAAGGTGATTGGGCCTGATATCATGTAAAAACATTTATCCATACATATAAACCCATATAAAGCCGTACTCTTGCTGAAAACAATAATTTTATGAGAAATAATGCATAAAAATGTGATTTTATTCATTCAAAATATAATCTCCAATCACCCACGAATACGAAATGGATTTCAAAGCCTTTTTAAAGGAAAATACAACTAAATCCTAACCTTCCAACTACCTCTAACTGACCCTAAAGTCTAAATGACTCTTCATCTCCTAATATTGCCTTTGTGCAATTTTTAACAATTTTGCAAATTAAGTTGACAACTTTTGCACTTTTACAATATTGGCCCCAAATACACATCAAATGACCTCCTACACAAAAGAAATGACTTAAAAAAATCCTTATTACAAGGAAAAACATCAATTTGGATAAATTTTCAAAATTTTCCACATGGAGGAAAAATTGGTTAGGGTGCTCCTACACCAAACTCCCAACCAAGAAAAGAATCCAAGTCCACTTGGATTGATGTTGTCAACAACCTTCATTCCTTGTATGCTTTGCTACCTTAAAACATCTTCCATCACCTTCATTTTCACTTTGGGTTTGAATTTTTCCATGCAAATTAATCCTTTGTTATGCTTCCCCTCTGAAATCGGATTCTTCACTCCTTTATACACCTCAAAATCATGCTTCTCCCTTTGTCCTTTAACCTGCAAATTATTCTTTGTCCAAAGTATTAGTAACACAATGAAAGGAAACAAAATTTCTACCATAATACCTCCATCATTCATCAATCCTTTGCAAACCTCTATGACCAATTCATCCATGATCATTCCCTTAATCAACTCAATGTCTTCAAGTTTTGAAATTAGGTCTCTTATCTCTATCATACCTTCACCTTCTTGCCTTGGAATGTCTGCAATAACTTCACCTTCTTCATCCATGAATTCCTCTTCAACATCTTCGAAGACTTCTTTTTCTTTCATCCTCATTTGTATTCTTCTCTTATTGATTATCTTCTTTATAGGCCATGAAACTCTTTTATTTATCTTCAAGTGCCAACTTGTCTCTTGTTTCATCATTTGTTCTATCTTCGTCATGGATTCTTGGAACTCTTCTTCAAACCTCTTCAATTCTTGCTTCAACTCAACAATCTCTCTGTCAAAATTTTCTTATCTCTTTCTTTTCTTTCTCTCTTCCTTTGCTTGCAAGTGCCTCTTCAAATTCTCCATCTCTCAATAAGTCTCTCCTTGCTCCACAACTCTCAACTCCTCACAAATTTCTCTCTTCCTTCTCAATGGCAGGAATCAAGTGCTTTCTGAGCTGCACAAACACCAAACACAAAACCACCAAAACACAAAACCAACTTTCCCCAGCCCAAATCTTTCCCAAGATTTGATACCAAACTGATGTAGAGCACAGAGGAAGAAACACAACTATCTCAATTTCATCAGACAAAACACCAAAATCATCATTGTTTGATTACTCATCACTAGTTCACATTTTCCTTCACAAGACTTAACTCAAACACTCAAATTTGAATTCAGAGTTCCCAATATCCTTCAATGACCTTCAAAACACTTTAGTAATATCAACTTAACCAAAAAAAAACAATTACATTGACTGCCCATTCATATTTTCACCATTTCTTCATGACTGTCCTAAAATGTGCAACAATTGCCCTTCACAACCACAACCCCAACTTAGCATTTCAAGTCACAAAATACCAACACAAGACCTATGGAATCTTCAATTAGGTTGGCACAAAATATCCAAACTCTTCACAGACCCCAAAAAACACAGACCATTAATCATTTGGGACATAATTCATTCACTAACTGAATTCAATGTTATTAGGCCTACAAAGGAATTGTGATACACAATTTTCTATCCATACCATATCTTTTGATTGTGATTAAAATTTTGAGTACCCATTAAATTTTTTATGAACATATCTAAAATCCATCATATGTTACTTTGAAAAGAAATGAACAAATCAAGACTATATCGTTGTAAATTAGGCCTATTTTGGTCTCAACACAGATAGGGCTTATTGGTTTCATTATCTTCGAACACAAATATTCTATTCCAATGATTTAAACATCTTTATTCAGACCTGAATAAACTTATTTAATCATTAAAATCATTTTATCATGTGTATTTTGACAAACCCTAGGTTTTCTTGACTTGACTGTCCCTTAATTCACTATTTTCTCATACTGTAGCAGTCATAAATCTTAATTTATCACACAAAAATCTTATCTTTTTGATCCAAAACCTCCAAAAGATGAAAGATCACGTATGGAAGAGTAATCTCACTGAAATTTAAGAGATT
Source organism: Sequoia sempervirens (assembly GCA_007258455.2). Taxonomy (NCBI): domain Eukaryota; kingdom Viridiplantae; phylum Streptophyta; class Pinopsida; order Cupressales; family Cupressaceae; genus Sequoia; species Sequoia sempervirens. The sequence goes on along the minus strand of VDFB02353493.1, from coordinate 223,671,370 downwards.
TCACCGAATACAAAGGGAGAACCACAATTTTTTTATAGCTCTGTTTACCCTAATCTAGTTTAACCTGCCTTCACTAAAATAGCTCCCAAATGCTCAAAACACCATAAAAATCAATGAAACCAGTTTTAAATGAAATTAGAGTCACCCCTTCTTCATTCCCAATATCTTCCCATCAAGTATATATCTGTAGAAATACGTACAGGATCCTGCAACACCTAATTACTAGTCCTAATCTGGTTTTGGGCAGTTTTAAGAAAATCCTCTATAACTTTCACAAAACTCCACCAAATTGCATGAGACAAATTGCAAAGGGAAGGTTATTGGTCCTTATATCACGTAAAACATTTATCCATGCATATAAACCTGTACAAAGCCATAAACTTACTGAAAACAATATTTTTTTGAGAAATAATGCATAAAAATGTGATTTTATTCATTCAAAATATAATCTCTAATCACCCACGAATACAAAATGGATTTCAAAGCATTTTTAAAGGAAAATAAAACTAACTCCTAACCTTCCAACTACCTCTAACTGACCCTAAAGTCTAAATGACTCTTCATCTCCTAATATTGCCTTTGTGCAATTTTTAACAATTTTGCAAATTAAGTTGACAACTTTTGCACTTTTACAATATTGGCCCCAAATACACATCAAATGACCTCCTACACAAAAGAAATGACTTTAAAAAATCCTTATTACAAGGAAAAACATCAATTTGGATAAATTTTCAAAATTTCCCACATGGAGGCAAAATTGGTTAGGGTGCTCTTGCACCAACGATAAAAGGATGGATGAACAAGGGAGTGAGATGGATATGGATAGTATGCATGGATAAGGATGGGAGATTGATAGTAGCATGACATATGGACAAGGAAGATAGATGGATGTGGGTAATGATTAGGATGGTGGAAACGTGTGAGGGGAATATATGCCAAGAGGTGTCCAAAGCATGTATATATGTTTACCCCTATCTATATCAAGATCACAAGGAGGATGGAGGGATTGAGATAAATGGATATGACTAGCATGATGTGTAAGATAGGTGGGATGGAGGAGATGGGTGACAGGGATGTAGTTTCCCCCAAGTGTGAAAGTAAATTGGATGGGAGATTTACACATGATGCCTATTTATCAGGTTTTCATCATGGTACTTATCCAAGGCACTTGTTTGCCAAGTTTTCACCATTGGATGAATTATTTCTCTTTACTATTTTTATTTTTATTTTATTTTTTATTTTATTTTATTTTTTTTGGGGAAATATGCGGATGGAGATGGATAAGGATATGGATGTGGATAATTGGATGTGGAAGACATGCAATAAAGGGATAGATGGACTCAAGCATTAAGTTCCACATGAGGTAATAAGAGCCCATGTGTGAAGTGACTATTGGATGTTGGTATAACCAAGGTTATGACGATAGATGAATTATGCAAGGGAATGGATTAGAGGGATTTGATGGGGAAGATATGTGGGATAATGGATGGGATGTTGGAAAGTGTATGGATGGAATGATGGATTAGATGTGTGATGTGGAGATGTTTTCAAGAACAACATTGGCACATGTGGTGGTGGATGTGAAAGGACCAGAGGATTAATGGACAAAGAATGTGTGGATAATGGAGGAGATGGGATAGTGAATGTTTGGACATAAGGACCCAAAATAGATTTAGGAGATTAAGGATTGGCATGATTAGCTTTCAGATTAGCAACTTTGGATGTTGTTATGGATGCTTCATTTGAAGGCATTGCATCTTCTTTCTTTGGGATCCACGTGGTTTTGATCTTTGCTTTGGTGGGCCTTTGCGGCCTATGGATTTGACTGGGATTTGGGATTTGATTTTTCTTTGCGTTAACATGTCCTTTAGAGGAGACATGAGGAGCTTTAGATTCATGCGAATGTTTGGATTTATGAATTTTTACTTTAGCATCCAAAGTGCTTTTAATAGCAATGGGATGGGTGCGAGGAGATGGATGATATGAAGGAAACATGGATGAAATGGTGGAAATTGGGTTCTGGGGATGATATGTGGATAGAGAATGCGTAGGTATGTGCCTTTGTTGATCCTGATTAGGGAACATGAGAGTGGGATGGTTATGATGGGCGACATGTATAGGTGCTGGGTGGATAAAAGGATGATGAGGATGAGATGGAGGAGGTGATTTTGGGATACAAGGGACCAAAATAGACTTAGGACCTAGAGGATGTGTGATGGTGGATGGAGGGACATAAGGACCCAAAATGGATGGAGCAGATGAAGGAGGAATATGGATGGTTGTTTTGAGGTGATATGACCTAGTGGAGTGATGGGAGGAGCCTCTTATTCTTCTAGAAGAGGATAGTTGATGGTAGGTGGAAGTTGTACAAACATTCTTGGATTGTGATTTGCGAGCAGTACATCCAAGACCTCACGTATAGGAGCATTCTTTGACCTGGATGGGCTCTAAAATACCTTGCTCATGAAGGCCTAAGCCTTTTCCTTGATAGTTCATGCTCTTGAGCATTCGATCCATGATAGGATTTTTGTTATTTTGGAAGAATGATGCGAGTCCATCATTAGGCAGAGGAGAATGGGTGGTGTACACACTTTTTTTTTCTTCTGCAAGGAGACCACCATGGATGAATGTGAGAGTGCCGAGGGGATATAAACACGGTGTTGGGATGGTAGGGTTGGGCGACAATGGAGGATCATGAGATGGAGATGATGGGATAGCAATAGTGTGATCAGGAGGAGTGAGTGGTAAGGGATCAGGAGAGGGATTAGGTGATATGATAGGATGTGGAGTTATGGCAGTGGATGATGAGGGCTCATGTGATGGAGTAATTGGGTCTTGAGTGACAAGGGGATCATGGGCTGAAGGGGATGAAGGACTATGATCTTGAGGTGGATTAGATGAGATGGCATGATCTTGATCTAGAGAAGAGGATATGTTGGCATGCTTTGGATTAGGCTCTTGGCATGACTCTTCTTGTGTGGGTGGCATGATAACAGAGTGTTGGAGGGACTCCTCAAGTGGGGGAGAGGGAAGGATGGAGGATTCATGAAGTTCATGAGAGGGGATTTTAGTGGATCTAGGAGTAGGAGGAGTGGATGGGATTTGGGTGTCCTTGATTGATTGGGTGGATCTAGGAGTAGGAGAAATGGATTGGGTTTGGTTATCCTCGATGGGTTTGAAGGCTCTCGGAGTAGGAGATGGGGGTTCAATGGATTTGGTAGGTGTGATGGTTTCAGTGGTTTGGGTGGTGCTAGGGGTGGTAACAGTAATGATAGGTGTGGGATGGAGAAGGGTCTTATCACTAGTGATTGTGGATGATGGATGGGGATGGTATGGTTCCACAACTTCAAGATGTGGAGTTGGGGATATCTTCTGTGTTATGAGTTCTTGGAGAACTTCTAGAGTGAGAATCATGCATACTTTAGGCTTAGCTGGGGTGGTGGGAATAGACGAAGGATTATGGATTGATGGAGGACTAGGATTAGGGATTGGTGGACTAGGATTTGATGGAGGAATGGGATTGGATGTAGGACTAATAGTAGATGGAGGATTAGGATTGGAGTGGGGATTGGGGTTAGATGGAGGGTTAAGGTAAGAATATCATGATAGCAGACTAGAATAGGAAGCCGTAGATGGTTGGTTGATGTTGGAGGAGGTAGATGAGGAATTAAGATAAGAATATTGGGATGGTGGGTTAGGATAGGAAGATGCGAATATTGGATTAGGATAGCTTGATGGGGGTGTAGGATTAAGATAAGAAGGTGTGGAAATAGGATTAGAATGGGCATACTAGTAAGGAGGATTAGGATAGGGGGACATGGATGGGGAATTGTAATAGGAGTATTGGGATGGTAGATTAGGATGGGAAGATTGGGATGATATATTGAGATAAGAGGATGTGGGTGTTGGATAAGAAAATGATGTAGAGGAAGGATATGATGGATATGTAGACGAGGGAGAAAATGGATATCCCTTGTCAAAGGTAGCATAAGGACCGTTATTAGGTGTGGATGGAGGTGTAATGGGATAGCTCAGAGGGGTGATTGGATTTTGGATGACACTTGGGGAAAGCTTGCTAGAAATGATAGCATCAAGGGGATCTATGTCGTATACCTCTTGATCAACAAGGCTCTCATTATCGTCGTCAACGTAATTAGGATTCCCCTTGACTACTATTTTTGATTGCATTGATGGAGGATAAGGATTCATGATGTTAGAACAGACAATTAGAAGGAAAGAAAAGGTGATGAAAGGATAAATAGGATGGATTGTACGAAGATGGAAGAATGGATCTAAAGCTCAAATTGGGATTGGATTTAGATTCAAATGATTGGACGATGTGATGGGATTGATCCCAAAACACATTTTGAGGGTCGGTGGGATTGGATCTCAAAATGGAAGTAGATTGATTGGGTAATTGGGTAGGGATGTGGCTGGATTAGGTCGATTGATGAAACGATTGATAAGATCAAATAGGATGATTAAGGGGATGCTAAACCAAGTTCAAAGATTATCCTAGGTGACTTAAGGCATTGATTGATCGAATTAAGGGACAAATGGATGATTACAACACCGAATCCAACTTGAGATGGAAGCATATTGATTGGGCTGAGGATGATGACTTACAACACCGAATCTACCTCGAGATGGAGGTGGATTGATTGGGCCAAAGATGATGACTAATGTGTAGGATGATGATCGGATTCAGACGCCTAGGTTAATTCAGATAATAACCTCTAAAGCAAGGTTTAGGGGATTCAAATCAAGAAAACGATGATGGATATGTACCCTAGAGATGTTTTCAGATGATGGACCTATATGATTAAGATGATGAACTAATGACCTTGGGAGAATGTAGATGGACTAAAGTACAGATTGTGAGTGAACAAAAGGTGCTAGAAGTGTTTTGATCACAACAAATGACAAGGTTTTAGTTCCCCAACTACTTGAACCTCTAGATTGGGCAGGGTCACCTGTTCAAGTGGTGAGATTGTCTGTCTGATTTTTGGACTTGTCTAAATAAAAAACAGGCTCAAACGAGCTATCAGAATGGGTGAATGAGCTTGAAAAGTGGTGAAACAGACTCACTAGATGATGGAATGGGTTCCCTTAATGGTGAAATGAGATCCCTAAATAGTGAAATGGGTTCCCCTAACAGTAAAATAGGTTCCCTGAATGATGAAACAAACTTTCTCAATAGACAAATGGGTGCACGAGACAAGGGATTAGATCCCCTAGACGGATAGACAAGTTCATGGAACGAGGGAACAGATCCTCTAGATGGATGAAAAAGTTCATAGAATGAGGGAACAGACCTTCAGATACACAGAACGAGCAAAAGAACTGGCGAAATGATCAAACGAGAGGCAAAACCAACCATTTAGGATGCAAAAACACCTATTTGGGTGTGGTCGCCCCTCTTCAGGTCCTAGTTGCCCCTTTTAGGGCATGGTCACCCCTGGACTAGGCCTAGTCTCCCTTGGACTGGGCCTAGTTGCCCCTAGACTAGGCCTGGTCACCCCTCTGAGGTGAAAAATGAACAATTTTGACTTAAACAGACTAGAAAATGACTGAGACAAAGGGCAGGGTCACCCCTCTGGAGGTCAGGGTCACCCCTGTTCAGGGTGTGGTCGCTCCTCTACCAATAAACCTAAACTTAACTTAGGAAAAATGGCTATGGCAAAGGACATGAAACACTTCAAACAACAAGAAAAAGGAAAGACTGACTTGACTGAACACAAATTCACTGGTTTAGCACAAGAAAGACAGTTCAAACAACATGATCCTATGATTAGTGTGAAAGGTATGGCCAACGTGATCCTCTAATTTAGGCCAAACAAGGTGATCTAGGGAGTCCTCGATATATGCTCGGTACGTGAGGCACAAACCATGAACACCATCCCATCACAAGCATGAGTCAAGAACCCCAATGAGATACTGAAGGCTCAGACCAACTCTTCACGTCTATCTAGGTATCACCCTACCTTCGACACTTCACTAGACACAACGTGAATGGATTGGGGTACAACTTTGGCCTCCCCCCTTTATATACCCCGTCAGTACGCGTGATTGGAATCATCCCTTGGGGTGATGAAATCCCCAAGCAGGTCCCACTAAGAAGAGAACACTAATTATTTTTGGCTACTCCCCAGGCTCATACGAAGTGCAAGGGGAAAGCTTGAACGATGTAACACCCCTTTGGGTAACACAAAGGGCTAAGTAAGATATAATTTCTTTTCACCCAAGATCTCCAAATGGCGCAAGGGGATTGGATACATCAATAGCTTACTTACAGACAAAGCATACAATGTATTGACTCCCCTCCTTAGACTATGTGCCTAACTTAATATGAAAACAAAAGTGAATGATCTAAATAAAATCCTTGGTCCTTTCATCCTGTAATAAACATGTTAGAAGTTTGATCTTTGATCTTTGTTAAGTGTGATATAGTTGCACAAATGTTAGTAAAATCCTTTACATCCACCAACAATACGAGTTAGGGGGTCAGTACTAACAAGAATGATAGAAAATGGGCCTGAAAAATGACTTAAACTTAATTTTTACCTCAAAAAAGTGTTGTTTGGACAAGATCGCCCTTGTTCAGGGCTTGTTCGCCCCTCTACAGGTCCTGGTCACCCCTTTTAGGGCCTGGTCGCCCCTCTGGCCAAAACAAAGAGTTAAATGAGTTGTTCTGTCTCAGACAAGCATTTGTGTCAGGGCATGGTCGCCCCTCTATATGTTTTGGTTGCCCCTCAGAGGGCGGGATCGCCCCTCAAAGGGTGAGGTCGCCCCTCTGTGTCACCTAAACTTGTAAAAACTCGAAAACAACAAACGTGAAAGAAAAAAGGGACCCGTTTGTGGGTCCCACCAAGCATGCTAGAAATGTGTGCAAGTGTTGTTACCTCCTAATATGCAAAACTAAGAAATGCAAGATAAAACAACACTAGACCACCTCAAAATTGGGCTACATTGAACAAAAATAAAAGAAAGATAAAAACAAGAAAATGTACCTTTTATCTGTGTTGATCCTTGGTTGGCCCTTGATGTAGCTTGAATGTGTGCTCTTTTTGATGGAAAATGTGATGAAAGACAAATGCAAGGTGATTTAGAGACAATGAGGATTCAAATGATGGATGTGGGTATTTGGCTAAGTGTCTAAAATGAGTGCAAGATGGGCTTCAAAATGAAACAATGGTGGATGGGAGTGCTTGAGCTTGAAAGAGTATGAGAGCTTGATTGTGAAAAATGAGTGTGTTGTTGCAAAATGGCTAAGTGTTAGCCATTTAACTTAAGGAGATCAAATGGACAGTGGAGATTGAAAGAGGGGAAGTAAGATTAAGGGTTGAAATGAAGAGTTGACTAAAGGAATTAAAAATTCATTTTTAATGTGCATGAGAATGAGAGAGGTTGTTGGGAGAATAAAAGTGAATTTAAAATTCACATGATTGGGGATATCCTAAGGATAGGACAAGGTTCCAAAAAGGTAAGTACGTGTCCACATTTGAGTGATGTGACAAGTGAGGAGTTCTAAAACTCCACATGTGAGTGATGTGACATGAGGAGTTCTAGAACTCCTAACTTACATGGGGAAGAGGAGAGTCTTGAGGGGATAAAATGGAATTTATTAGGAAGGACATGGGGATAATAAAAGAAATTTAATATTCCTTGGGAGATGAGAGAGTTGACCAAGATACTAATTAGACTAGCTAATCAATGATTAGAGGATAGTTAGTGGCTAATGAAGGTTAGGAGCCAACTTGCAAAAGTTGGAGGATGTGACACATCCTAATCATGGATTATACATGTGCAAATCCCTAATGATGGGATTAGGAGGTGGATTAGGATTAATAAAAGTGATAGAGGATGTGAGATAAAGGGAATTAAATAAATGTCTTATTTATTTAATTCTTTGAGGAAAAGTGGAATAAAAGGTAAGGTATTTAATTATTAACTAAATACCTTAGGGATTTAGAAGAATTAAGAGTATTAATTAAATAATAGCAATATTACTTAATTAATGCAAATAAGAGGATGTTTAGATAAAAAGGGATAAATTTAGACCAATGTAAGTGTCCAAATTTAGGTGTCTACAATAACATACCTCTTATAGTTCCAATGGCGAAGGTGAAAATTCTACAGATTTCTTCATTATATGAATTGAATAACTCTTACACAAATCTATGCATGCATCTAGATAAAATAGAGTGTCAATCCAAACACCCTTAGTTATAACCATAACTCCTTTGACCATCTTGCACCCTCCACTTGAGAAAACAACTTGCACACTACATCATTCAATTTACTTATCGAAAGTAGGTTTAGTTACAAACAAAGGATATATGTAGTATATCATTGATCCCCTTCACTCGTTCATCAAGGAATTAAATTAGGAATCTACCATAGCCAACAATCTTTAGATGAGAATTATCTCCTAGGTACACCTTTCCACCATCATATTATTCATATTTTGTAAACCAACCTTGATGTAAGGTCATGTGAAAAGAGGTACCGAAATCTATCAACTATAAACCTTTTGTTGCATGAGTATCCAAGGAAATGAAAAAATAATCACCTTCATCCTTTTAGGATCTCTCATACTCATCATCAAAATATACCTTTTTCTTCTACTACAACTCCTTAAAATCTCTTTAGATGACTAGTTTTCTCAAATTTCTAACATTTTTCCTTGAACTTACTAGGAGAAATTAATATCTCCCACAAGATTTGTATCTAGACTTATCTTTCTTTGTGTCCTTCTTGCCTTTTTCTTTGGATCTTCCTTGAACTGCTAGGTCCTCCTTAGCCAACTCAAAATATTCCTTCTTATTTATTTAAAAATGAAAGATGAAACCACTTCTTACATATTGAACTTGGTGGTAGTGCTTGCAATTTACATAACAAGGTGGTCCCATGAATTTAGAAAAGAACACAGTAAATTCATAAAATGATCCTTCTCCATTTTTACTCCCATAGAGTGCAACTAGGTAACTATCATATTGTAGGAATTTAGATGTTTGGTCATATACCTACCATCCTCCATCTCGAGGGTATACAAATTCTTTCTCAAGAAAATATTATTTTCTAGGAATTTAACCTTATAAATTTCTCCAAGCTTCATCCAAAGATTCACTGTGGTAGTCTCTTTATGCACATTCAACAACATTGAATCAACCAAATTGAGTCTAATACGACCATATTATTTTCTATCCATGTTATCGTAGACTTCTTGAAATTTAGTTAGAGATTTAGGTCCAAATACTACATCCCATAGATCTCAGTCTACAAGTACATCATCCATATTGAGCTTCCATAATTCAAAGTTTGTACCTAAGAACTTATCCATATCTATGCTTGATATGCTTGTCATATGTTTTTGCAATAAGATAAAACCCCTCTCTGTACAAGTTCCCACTCAAATGAATATTAGTATAAAATTCCCTATACCCAATGCCTAGAATCTAAGGTGATCAGGCTTTAATACCAAATGAAAGGAAGTAGGGTACATGGAAAAGCCTCATACACAAATATTTTGAGAAGAATAGTATGCAAATTTTAATATTTCAATGATTATAGAAAGAAAAACATATTTAAACATAAAATAAACAATAAATACCATAACACAAGTGTATGTAGGGAAAATGACTTCAAGAGAGAAACTCCGCAATCCAAAGTAGCTCAATGCATTATTCAATAAATCATAATTATAATACACTTGGAAAGTGAGTCTTCATAGGAGTACCTCCAACTAGAGATCTAGAAGAATCCTTATAGTTGAAATAGTGAAATGGTGGAAATTTGGATACCCTTAAGATTTTAATCTAGGGTTTAGGCACCTTTCCTTATTTCATTTAGAAGGGGTTTGCGGTAGCGGGTGTTTGATGATTTTGGACAGGGTATAAGATTGAATTGGAACCTAAAAGGTGAGTAAACTTTCCCTTGACCAATTATGAAATGAAATTAGGAATGCAATACAATGAAATGACTAGGCTAATGATGCAATTAACTATTCTAATGCAAAAATAGTAGATCTGAGGTATCACAAAGAAATTTAGACTTCTAAAATGGATTGAGCAAAGTATTGTGTACCTGTGATATGAATTTGAAGCTAATTTTTTAGGACCTAGTCACTCTAGGCCCAACTATGTCTCAGTAGAGGAATTGTAGATTTGATTTCACAATCTTCTGATGCTAGATCGAAGCCTTCTTTTTCTACTTGTCCCACTATCAGATCTTCGTCGAGTGTAGAGATAACTGAGTTTTTGTAAGTTGTCAAGGTGTAGGGTTTCAATACAATAATGAATAATTGACCTTCAAACTTCTCCCAATATTCTTCAGATCTGAAACCTACACATTCAAAGAGAGATGAAGGGTTGCACCATTTAGGGGCTTACTTTAGTCAAACTCCGTGTTAGTGTTTCCATTTCCACAATGGAAATTTCAATGATAGGGAGCCTATCCTTTTGAGGGATAAGACCAAATGATAAAGTTAATGATGAATCACCAATGGATTGTAAATCAACACCCAAAATGGTGTCCTTGAAGGACTAAAGTCATGTATAATATCTCCTCAAGGCTTGATTGTTGTTGGTTTTATTTGCTTGAAGACCTACAAGGGTTAGATCTCACAAATAATATGATAACATAAACATGAACAAACTCACATACACTTTGACATGATGCTTGGATCTTGAATTGTTGTAATAAATATTCTAATGACTACTCTTGACTTGCTTGATAGTGCTCTTGATTTCCAATAATTCTTGCTCTTGATGTTAGATAGTTCCACTTAGTTTTCAAATGATGCAATAATTAGGTATTTATACACAATTATTCTAATTTGTTGAAGATTAAATCCTGATGTCCAACTAACTTTGGAGATTTGAAATTCAAATGATAAAATGTCACCTTCGACATTTTCAATTTTGGAGGTAAAATAGGGGGACTTAGTTTCCCTAGGTGACTAGGTCCTAGCCCTATTTTGCATGACTTAAGGTATTGGGGAAAAATATTAAATAAATGCTTCAATTCTCTACTTGTAATTTGTCGACAAATGTTAAAATGGGCCACAAAATGCATAATTTATGAAATTAGGTGTGCAATTAGGTCCATGCACTTAGAGGGGAGCAAAACATAGTGTGAAATTATCAAAGGTGACAATTTACGACACTACAAATAGTATATGTAGAACTCTACACTTAACCTCCATCTCATGCTCCTAATATATAGGAGATAAAAGAAAATTAAAACCATCAAATGGTAATTACAAATCCATGAGATAAAACCTTCCAAAAGTGGTACCCAAATTATCCCCCAATTAAATATGCTTTATTATGTGTCAATAATACACACCATAAGTTGGTCAATAGGTGTAAATGTTGGATATTGTTGATATGTGGTTGTCATTGATGTCAACACTATTAGCATTAATGTCTTTAAGACTGTATATGTCGAGGATATTGAGAAAATTGTAATAAAAGAAGTTACAGGTTGTCAGTGATGTAGTGAAGTTCTGTATGGTGGCTAGCTCAGTATATTGATGATAAGAGGTTGTGGGTTAAAGGGTTTGTTGTCAAGTATATCTAGTCTATCCACATGAAGTTTTAGAGGTTCGCATGAAGATTTTATTGAGTTCTGAGTTTTTTTTGTTCTGACAGTTACTCTATTGCTTTAGTTGGTGTTCCTGAAAGAAGATAATGTGATTCTGGTAATTTGAGTTGTTGTGGATGCTTCTATGGTGATTCATGATGCTTATGGATGTTTCTAGAACATGATCTATTTGTGTTGGTCCACATTGATCGTTGTGCTCACGATTGGTGATTTTCTTTTGTGAGTTTGTGTTTTTCATGATCATGACTGACAAGGTGATTATAGAGTGTTGCAGATCTTTGAGGAAAAATTGTTGAAGGTGTTTCATATTTGAGAATGTTGTTTTGGGTCCTTACTATGTTGTGGCCGATGGTGTTTGGTTCACATTGAAAATTTATTATTAATTCGAGCCGATAGTTTGTACTCATTTCATATTTTCGTATTTTATTTGAGCCAACATGTAGTGAATGTTATCCCTAGTTGTGGATATATATGATCGACTGTTTGTGCAATGTAAGAAGTATATGCCATGTGCTGAGTGCAAAATAATCTTTCGAAGGAAGAAGTGAAGTGTGAAAAGGAGTGAGCAGATGAAAGTGTTGTGTGCTTAACTAGAACTGTAATCAAGCATTAGTAGATGCTATTTTCTTAATTCAAAATCTTGTGGATGTAATTCGATTGTGATTGTAAGACAGTGTGTCTTCCTTTAGGCAGTAAGCCTTTTTGTATTTGAGCAGTGAGCTCTAGGCAATGTACTTGAATGCATGTGCATTCCCCATTTATTATTTGTTATACTTTTAATAGGGTATAATCTTGTGGACTAACCTCCACCGTGTTTTTTCCCCTAACAAGGTTTCCACATAAAAAAATCTTGGTTTTATGTGTATTTATGATGTGGTGATGGTTTATACTTTCATGTTTATTTATCAGATCTGAGAATAAGTTTAATTTGTATAATTTTTGTGACAACTGATTCACCCCCCTCTCAGTTGTCTGCCCTTGTGTTTCCAATAATCGGTATCAGAGCAGGTTCCTCAGAAGAATTTTAATAGCTTGAGGTGATCCGGGATGATGACATATAAGAAGAATAGTCCGAGATTTGATGGAACAAACTATTCTCTGTGGAAGACTCGAATGGAGTGTCATTTGAGATGCATTGGTGAACCTTACTAGAAAATTACAAAGAATAGGTATGTTATCCCACATAATGGTCCTTCTACTCCTGATGATATTAAAGAAGCTGAGTACAATATCAGGGCTAAGGAAGCATTGTTGAGTGCTCTAACTGATTCTGAGATGACAAATGTAATGGAGCTATAGACTAATTATGAGATCTAGAAAAATTTGGAAACTTTGTATGAAGGTGATACCCATGTGAAGATTGCTAAGCTACAAATCCTGAAAGGGAAATATGAAAAATTGAGAATGGGTGAAGATGAGAACATCACTTCTTTTATGTAGAGAGTGAATGAAGTTGTGTGCAATATCAAATGTGTTGGTTAAACACTGGAAGAATCAGAAATTGTTGCTAAAGTGCTCAAATCCTTTCTTGATGCATACAAACGCAAAGTTGCTACTATTGAGGAGATTTAGACTGTGACAAATGTAACTAGAGACATATTGATTGGTAAGCTTGTTGCTTTTGAGTTAAGTGAATTTGGTGAATTTCTTCCTAAGACAAAATCTGCATTCAAAGCTACTATCTCTAAAAAAGATAAGCAAAGATATGATTCGAGAGAAATTTCTTCTAGAAAAATGTCCAAGTATGAGTTGGAAATGAAAGAAATTGAAGAAGAAGAGAGAAAACTAGATGAGCTTGAAGCACTTATTGTCAAGATGGTAGCCAAAGGATAAGGTAAGTATAAAGGAAAATTGCCTCTTAAATATTTTTCTTGCAATAAGATAGGTCATTTTGCCTCAAGATGTTTGGAAAGAGTTCCTAAGTCAAGACCTAACAAGCCTATATTCCAAAGAAAGTGTTATTATGTTGTTGATGAAGGTGTGACAGATGATGAATTTGATAAAGGGAATATAAGTGAGGATGAATGGGTATTTATTGCTATCAAGGAAGATTATCTAGTGCCTACTAAATCTGATAGTTGCAAAAATGTGGAGAAAGATCTTGCGGCCAAAGTTGAAGAAAAAGATGAATGGGTGATTGACAGTGGATGCTTGCATCATAGTACAGGTGATAAAAGTAAATTTGTGAGCTTGGAAAAGTATGATGGTGGTATTCTAAGATTTGGTGATGACAAAGCTGGTGTAATCCATGGCAGAGGATCCATTTCTCTTGATGGTAAGAATAATACTGATGATACTCTATATGTGGAAGGATTGAAGCATAATCTCTTAAGTGTTGGACAAATGGTTGACAAAGGATACAATCTTCAATTCAAGGATGGAAAGTGTAGAATATTGGGGAGTTCCGGAAATGTGATTGCATCTGGTACAAAAACAAAAGGTAATATCTTTCACCTAAGTGCTGCTAGTAAAATTTGTCTAATTGCTCAAGTTGATGAAAGTTAGTTGTGGCATAGGAGATTGTGTCATGTAAACTTTGACAATATTATCAAGATAAGTTCTACTCAGGCAGTGAGAGATCTTCCTAAGTTGATAAAGCCTACTAATACTATATGCAAGGAATGTTAGTTAGGGAAGCAAACTAGAATTTCGTTCTGGAGCAAACAACATTGTTCAAATGAAGTGTTGAAGCTTGTGCATACTGACTTGTGTGGTCTTTCTAGAGTCAGAAGTTTACAAGGAGATAAGTATTTCATGTTACTTATTGATGATTAATTTAGAATGATATGGGTTGCTTTCTTAAGGGAAAAATGTGAAGCTCTAGAGAAATTCAATATTTTCAAGGTTATGGTTGAGATAGAGATAGGTATGAAAGTTAAATGTCTGAGATCAGATAGAGGTGGTGAGTTCACTTCCCGATAGTTCAATTCTTTTTGTGAAGAGCATGGAATAAAGAGATAATTATTTTCCCCGTGGACCCCTCAATAAAATGGAGTTGTGGAAAGGAAGAATAGGACAATTCAAGAAGCTGTTAGGACTATGATGCTAGTAGGAAATGTTCCTCATATCTACTGGAGAGAAGCTGTGAGTACTGTTGTTTACACTCTCAACTGGGTAAATGTCAAAGGTGATATCAGTAAGACCCCTTTTGATCTATGGTTTGGTCATAAGCCTACTGTTAGATACTTCAAAATATTTGGTAGTAAATGCTATATCAAAAGAGATGAAGATATAGGAAAGTTTGATGATAGAAGTGATGAAGGAATATTTCTTGGTTATTCTACTAAAAGTAAAGCCTACCGGTGTTACAATAAGAGATTGAGGAAAGTAATTGAAAGTGCTAATGTCAAGGTTGATGAAGAAACAATTAGTCCATCCAAAACCTACAGATATGATTCAGATGATCAAAATGACAATTCAAGAAAGAAAGTTCAGAATCCAAATCAAGTTCAGATCATTCCAATGAATTAGGAAAATCAAGAGGAAGAAACTAGTGAAAGTGCAAAAGTGAGATCATAAGAGCTTGAAGTTCAAGAACACTCTAAGATTCCAAGGTATGTAAGACTAAATCACTCAGAAGATTAGATTATAGGTGATAAGAACAAAGGTGTTCAAACTAGGAGAAGAATACTATTTGATTTCAAAGACTGGGCCTAATGATGTCAATGAAGCATGCAAAGATGAACATTGGGTGGAAGCAATGAAAGAAGAACTACTGCAAATTGAGAAGAATGATACGTGGATTCTTGTTCATAGACCTAAGGACAAAAATGTAATCAGAACTAAATGGGTCTTTTAGAATAAACTGAATGAACAAGGTGAAGTTGTTAGAAACAAAGCAAGACTAGTGTGTAAGGGATATTCACAGATGGAAGGAATTGAATTTGAAGAAACTTTTTCCCCTTTTGCTAGGATTGAAGCTGTGAGCTATTTCTTGCTTATGTTGCTTACAAAAACTTCAAGGTTTATCAAATGGATGTCAAGTCAACATTTCTAAATGGTGAACTGGAAGAAGTGTATATTGAGCAACCTGATGGATTTTAATTGACTGATCAAGGAGATATGGTTTGTCGGTTGAAGAAATCATTGTATGGACTTAAGCAAGCCCCAAGAGCATGGTATGCTAGATTGGACAAGTATTTGTTGAAGCTTGGATTTAATAAAGGTACTATTAATAGTAATTTGTATTTCAAGATTGATCATGATAAATAATTGATTGTTGAAGTCTTTGTTGATGATATTATTTTTGGAGGAGATGATAGTTTGTGCATGAATTTTACTAATGAGGTGCATAGTGAATTTGAAATGTCTATGATTGGAGAAATGAAATTCTTTTTGGGATTGCAAATTACTCAACTTGATAAAGGGATCTTTATATCTCAGTCCATGTATGTGAAAGAATTGCTACAAAAGTTTGGTATGGAAGATTCAAAGCCAGTTGGTACACCCATGGTGATAGGATGTAAGTTGACACAAGATGATGATTCTCCTAAATAAAATTAGACTAGATACAAATCCATGATTGGAGGATTGCTCTATTTGACTCAATTTAGACCTGATATCATGAATGTCGTATGCATTGCTGCAAGATTTCAAGTTGATATTAAGGAATCTCATGTGACAGCTGTGAAGATGATTTTCAGATATTTGAAGGGGACAATTGATTATGGCCTATGGTATCCTAAAGATGATGACCTTACTTTGAGTGCCTTTACTGATGTTGACTGGGTAGGAGATGTGAATGACAAAAAAAGTACTAGTGGTGGTGCATTTTTCTTGGGAAAGAAGCTAATTTCATGGTTAAGTAAGAAGCAAAATGCCATTTCTTTATCTACTGTAGAGGAAAAATACATTGCTACTGCTAACAATTGTACTCAAGTATTGTGGATGAAGCAGATATTGAAAGATATCAGAATTGTGTATGATGAACCTATTGCTATATTAATCTTTGATAATTCAAGCGCAATTAACATTTCTAAGAATCTGGTGCTGCATTCTAAAACCAAGCATATATCTATCAAGTTTCACTTTTTGAGAGAGAAGGTAAGTGAAAAGGAAGTCAGATTGGAGTATGTGCCCACTAGGGAACAAATTGCAGATATCTTTACCAAGCCTTTGCCTAAGGATACTTTTGAGTATATTAGAGGGAAGCTAGGGGTGATTACCCCTCCTAATCATAACTAAGATGCATTGACTTGCATCAGTCTGTGTATTTCATAGTCATATCTTGATCTAGATTGATGTTGTGGTGGCTGCTACTTAGGGGGAGTAGTCAGATGTTTAGAAATGTGGTTCAGAGCTTGTGTGGAGAAAGATAATGTGTATCTTTGTCATTGATGTAAAAGGGGGAGAAGAGTCATGTGAAAAACTATGAAAGGGCTAAGGAGAAAAGAGTCAAAATCTAAGGGGGAGAAAGTGCTAAGAGAATGTTGCATTGATGGTGTTTTTCACATCATGTGTTGCCATCAATTCCAAAGGGGGAGATTGTTCGATATTGCTGCTATGTGGTTGTCATTGAGTACAATAAAATAAGTTGTAGGTTGTCAATGATGCAATGAAGTTCAATATGGTGGCTAGCTCAGTATATTGATGATAAGAGGTTGTGGATTAAAGGGTTTGTTTTCGAGTGTATCTAGTCTATCCACATGAAGTTTCAGAGGTCCGCATGAAGATTTTATTGAGTTTTGAGTTTTTGTGTTCTGACGGTTACTCTATTGCTTTAGCTGGTGTTCCTGAAAGAAGATAATGTGATTCTGGTAGTTTGATTTGTTGCGGATGCTTCTGTGGTGATTCATGATGCTTATGGATGTTTCTAGAACATGCTCTATCTATGTTGTTGGTCCACATTGATCTTTGTGATCGTGATTGGTGATTTTATTTTGTGAGTTTGTGTTTTTCATGATCACGACCGACAGGGTGATTGTAGCGTGTTGCAAATCTTTGAGGAAAAAATGTTGAAGGTGTTTCATATTTGAGAATGTTGTTTTGGGTCCTTACTATGTTGTGGCTGATGGTATTTGGTTCACATTGAAAATTGATTATTAATTCAGGCTGACAATTTGTACTCATTTCATATTTTCATATTTTATTTGAGCTGACATGTAGTGGATATTATCCCTAGTTGCGGATATATACAATCAACTATTTGTGTGATGTAAGAAGTATATGTCGTGTGCTAAGTGCAAAATAATATTTCAAAGGCATAAGTGAATTGTGAAAAAAAGTGAGCAGATGAAATTGTTATGTGCTTAACCGGAACTGTAATCAGGCATTAGCAAATGCTATTTTCTCAATTCAAAAATTTGTGGATGTAATCTGATTGTGATTGTAAGACAGTGTATCTTCCTTTAGGTAGTAATCCTTTTTGTATTTGAGCAGTGAGCTCTAGGCAGTGTGCCTGAATGCACGTGCATTCCCCATTTATTATTTGTTATACTTTTAACAGGGTATAATCTTGTGGACTAACCTCCACTGTGGTTTTTCCCCTAACAGGGTTTCCATGTTAAAAAATCTTAGTGTTATGTGTATTTCTGATGTGGTGATGGTTTATGCTTTCATGTTTATTTATCAGATATGAGAATAAGTTTAATTTGTATAATTTATGTGACAATTGATTCACCCTCCCCCCTCTCAGTTGTTTGCCCTTGTGTTGCCAACAATAAATCCTCTTTATAGCTATTATATGTGTCCAACAACCTTTTCCATTTCCTACACAACTTTTGGAGGCCATAAATTTTGATTTGGTGAGCTAATTGGGCCCATTTTTTAAAAAATTAAGTACTTGAAGAGATTTATGCAACAATAACACCATGGGCAGCCAAAGCAACTAGGAATTTTTATTTTGGACAAAAGCTAAGCCTGTAGCCCAAAATTTTAGTTTTTCCATTTTATACCCAACAATCACACCTTTTATAATATTGACTTAGGAACAAGGTTGGGACACGTTTTCCAACAATTATGCTCTATATTTTTGTTATTTTTTATTTTTCTTCTCTTATTTTTTTTCAATATTCACCAATTCTTTATGTAACTTAAGCTCACTAGCCATCACAAATTGTGACTTATAAGACATAAGGAGACCCATTTGAATCAACTTTCATTGTTCTTGAATTAGGAATTCAAAAAAATGATCAAATATAGGAATACTATATTCCTTCTCTATAGAAAGCTAATGAATGTGAAAGCCAAAAAAAATCATATTTTTTACCAATCTTGGATAGAACATTAAGAACCAATTATGTGTCCTTTTTATTAACACCACATTCCTTGATTTATGCTCTAAATCATTGGCCTTTGTGACATAATCCTAGATATTACCAAAACTATTTAGATTAAGGCTCATGAGCTCAATAGCAACATAATAATATTTAACCTCATTAGTTTGGTTATATAAATCAACAAATTTGTCCCAATTGTCATTAGGTGTACACTTTTTTACATGCTATTGGAGATCAAGTGAAAAAAATGCACATAAATATCTAAGATCTTTGTCATTTTCAATTAACCACACCCTCTTTTCCTTAGCAACTACTCATTCCAAATAAGATTCCAATATGTACCTAGTATAACATTCACCCCTTAAGTGATTCCAGAACAATGTTTTCCATGTTGAATAGTTGTAAGGAGTTATGTGATGGATCTTAGGATTCCCCATGAAAAAAATTGAAGAACACAATTTAACCCAAAAAACTTAAAGAAAGAACAATAACAAGATTAAACCCCAAAAAATTCACTCAATCAAGAATCCTCCAAACAATATATGATATTGGAACTTGATAGTGTGATTATAAATTGCACTTTCCAAATAGTGATGTGGTCTTAATATTAGTACATTATAGATGCCAAATTTGGCTACAAAAATTAAAGTATATATTTTTACATAGAATGAGATCAATCTAATTACACCAGTGCAAAGTACATAAAAAAATCACCAAAAAATATTACTATATGTGCCTAAATAGAGGCCTAAAAGTTTCCAAAATGAGAACTTCTTAACAAATCTTACGAGAATCTATAATTCTAGAAAAATGAGACACCAAAATTAAAAAAATCATCTACACCACTACATCTCATGAAATTATTTCCAAAATAAATAAAAAAATATTACAAAAAGAAACTCAAGTGACTAAGAGGGAAGGCTACTAATGTCACGATGATGTCATGCTAACATTAACAATTGAATGAATGAAATATTCTTTTAGCTAGCAAAATACTCTAAAGGTCACTAAACTATCTTTAGATTTTCAAAAATCCTTTTTGTATAAATGTATAATAGTTTTATAAAATACCAAAACCATTGGTTGTACATACTCCCACTTTATAGCATAGATTGTGGTTTTGTAGCTAAACCTATTAGAATATTAACCTACCAAGTTTTTATAAATTGATCAATGGGGAATATAGTGAGTGGTAAAATTTGCACCATGTGGCACATGTAGTGAGTCACGCCTCATAGGTATAAGGTACCCTGCATAGACAAGGTATGACCTATGACAAGATCAATAATAGAAAAAATATTTTATCCAATGAAAAAAACAAGTGAATAAATATTTTATCCAATACATACTTTCTTGCACCTAGTAGATAATGCACAACAACAAGATTCTACTATCCAACAAAGATTATATGATTGTATGATTGTATGGATGAGCATACAACTATATAGAGGAGGGATTATGAAAAATCCTTTGAAAGCCTAGGGTAAAAGTGTCTAAAATTGATAAATTAATAGTTAATCCTTGGTCTATTGGGCCTTACAGGTATGATAGCAAGGTCATATTTGACCCAAAGTGCTCCAAAAATGTAGCTACCATCTAGATCTAACAACCACCTCCCAACTTCAAACCCTTGTATATCTAGCCTTTGATGTCAAATTTGAACAAATTAAAAGGCTAAACTAATTTTCTTGAACATTGTAAACTCAATTATGTGCTCCCATTTGCACCAACATAGTCCAAAATATACTTACAATAAAAATTCACAAATAATGACCCCCCAAAATTTGATATTTCTATCAACTTTATTTTATTCTTTAGGTCATCATATGGTGCAAGAGAAGAAATACTCAATTTTTCATGGTCAACAAATATTTACAACCTAGATCTCTTAAAATACTAACAAGAAATAATCCAATTAGATTTGATACCATATACTAGTTCGTATACAATGCTCACATGCAATAGTTGGCTATTATCCACCTAATATCTAGGAATTTCAATTAAAGCACAAGAGGGACCCAACATTAGAATAATTATATTCTATTAGGGGATGAAACTGCATAATATGTATACATGAATCAGATTGAGATTATAATAAGAATCCCTTAGTTATATAGGCCAAGGTGAGACATAAGATAACATAATATTATGATGTCTTAATCTTATGATTTGAGACATAAAGTGATAATGCCCTAAGAATGCCCTAAGCAAAATTAATAAAACTACTATTAATATAAGACCTAATCAGGAAACTATTTAGGAATATATACCCCATTCACACCAATAAAAAATAAATGTCATGATAAATTTGGATGCCTTTAAATGCATTAGAGATGACTTCTAATAATTTTATATTAAGATAAGTATGTAATTTTAAGAAAGAATATTTTAGGTTGTTTATATGGGTTAAATTTGTGAGTAAATTATCTTAGTTTAAAGCTTTATTATATACATGTTGTAAATATTGTATACCTATATTGATTTTTCATTCTTATTTTTATTATCTTGGTGACTGTGTGATTCTTGTTTTTGAATGCCCCAACATTTACATCAAGACATTAGTATACAAAAGATAGACCTATAAATTTTTATTATGTAATTGTAACATTCACATGTCACAATTACAGACACACAAGAAATGTTGTGGAATTTCATGAAAACACTCAAAACATGAAGAAAAGGTACCAAGAAATAAACACACATGGTTGACATAGACTACAAAAGCAACACAAGTTAATGAATGAACACTAATCATGTGGTAATATCCCCATGATGACTTTATGAGATAGGGTCTATCTTACTCTAACAACCACTTGGACTAAAAAATGGATAGGTAATAAATAATATTATATGAATATACCTCCTACAATCTCCAATAATATGAAGAAATGTTTACACTGTCATAGATATGACAAGCAAAACATATGATACACACCAAAGGATAAGGTATGAGAAGATAAAAATATTTTAATATATCCATAGGACCACATGAACTAAGATGGTAGCAAGCCTAAGTAGACCTGTAGGATCAATTCTCCTTTTGGAATTTTGTGCTATATTTTTGGAAAATGTTCATTATTTGAAGGATTAATACTATAATGCACTTTTAGACACTAGCACACTTTTAGGACTTTAGCACACCTAGACCTGACTTCAATACACCTTAAAGACACAAATTCTCTTACATTATATTCCTACACTTACTTCTTGGATAAATATTATACATGAGTAACTTACCAAGCTCAAAATTAGACTTTCCTAAGAGTTTTCTAACATCAAACCTAGATCTTTGAGAGAATGAACCCAAAGAAATATAGATAAGATCATAAATCTACCAAGGTGTGGATCAACATATATATTTAAGGATCGCATTCTAAGATGGATATAAAGATAGGTAAGTTCAATGGCACACCCAACCAACTCTAGGTTAGTCATCCTAACACTAGGTATTACTCGTAACACCAAGGTATCCTAGCTCATAAGAACCTCAAAAACAAACTAAAAATAGTGATAGGATAAGTAAATAATTCCCAATATTTGCTTATGATAATTTAATTACAACAAACTATAAAGCATGTGTTTTATTTGTACTATTTTGTATTATCACTACATAAGAATATGAAACTATGTTTTCAAATTATGTATGTATGAAATATTCAAACATGAGGAAAATGATACAAGATGTCGTGCTTGTTTCAACATCCATGTCAAGATGTGCCAAAAGAAAAGATAGAGCTCTCACCCCTTATATAGAAAGAATACATTCCAAATCAAATGAATTTGATATAACAATTACAAATTTACAAGAGAGGACTCCCACATCCTAAATTATACATTTTCTACAAGAGACAACATAAGATAATTTACCAACATGCTTTTTCACTCTATAAAAAAGGTTGATATTCATTCAAATTTTATTAGAATATGAAAAAAATGTAGAGGTTACTTCCAAAAAATGGAAGGATTACATTCCTATATATAGATGATACATCACTACAACAATAATGAGCAACTCCAAAGGTGCTCCAATAATCACAAATATAACACTAGGAACTCTTTTCGATCCCAAAACATATTCAACAAGATACCAATGTAGAATTTTACCCACCACCCAATCCTATTACCATATTTGAGTGTAATAGAAGGCTATGCTACTATAGGCAACCTTGAATTTATAGAGAAGAAAATCACAGACACACCACTATCAAGGAAAAAGCTCACAAACATATACAAAGTCTCACACAAGACACTAACAATGACACAAGAGTTACACATATTTTTCTCAAAACATAATTGGATACAATCAACCCAATAAAACAAGGAAGAGGAGGGTAGTTAAGGTATGGAGTGGACTTCCCCTTGGTTCTCCATAACTAAGCTAGGAAGTGGAATTGATCATAAAGGTCTCATAGTGAGCATCAACACCATATATGCTCTCCAATATGAAAGGGACTTCTTCAACAATTACCTAAATGTAAGGAGATTTTTCTATAAATTAAACCATGTATGAAACTTCTTAAACAATTATATCATTCTAGAAGCCTCTTTAGTTACTACATCTGTTCATTTTATTTCATTTTAATGTAGCATGTTTGATTAGCTTTTTAATCTCATATTCATTAATTAATTCACACTATTCAATTTTATGCATTGAACTTCTTCAAAACTTTGCCCACAAATCTTCCCAAGAGTCCAGGTAGTTAGCAACTCCCAAGCCTCCTATGGGTATCTTCTAATCCTATACAATATAGGGTTTAATCTCCTTTAGAAATCCATGGGTAAGGTTAAACTTTCCAAGAAAACATTATTTCTAATGCAAACATATCTTATTTCTATATGAAATGGAAGTTGCAAAGAAAAAGATGAAAAAGAAAAAGGAACAAACAACTTTTGGTGCTATTGAATGGGAAGATATTCTTGTTGGAAAAAAAAGGACAAACAATTGAGAAAGAGGGGTGAATTAGTTGTCACAAAATATTTAAAATTTTCAAACTAAACTTAACTTAATCTCAGATCTGATGAAAGAACTATAAAGCACAAATAATCAGCACATCAGAAACACAAAGAACACCAGATTTTTTATGTGGAAACCCTGTTAGGGGAAAAACCATGGTGGATGTTAGTCCATAATATTATACCCTGTTAAAAGTATAATGAGAAATAATGGGAATGCACATACATTCAGGCACAATGCCTAGAGCTCACTGCTCAAATACAAGAGGGCTCACTGCCCAAAGAAGACACACTGTCTTACAACAATTCAAATTAGATCCACAGGGTATGAACTGAGAAATTAGATTTTGCAAAATCCTGATTACAGTTTCAATTAAGCACAAAAACACTCCTTCCCACTTCGCTCAAACTTCTTCACACTCTGCTCTACATTTGAATTATTAGATCACTATTCACACATCTGCTTTCAGCACATTCACTTGCACACTGCACTTCACTCAAACAATCGCTCTTATATACCCGCTTCATGGATTTACATTAACAACTTCATCAACCAAAATAAAATATGAAAATATAAAACATACACATGATGTCGACCCAAATTTTCAAAAGAATTTACAATGCGAATCAAACACCATTGACCACAACATAATGAAGACTTAAAAAAATATCTTCAAGCATGCCAAACATTCAAATTTTAATCTTCAAGGATCCACAACATGTTACAACCACCATGTCGGCCAAGAACATGAAAAACCGAACATGCAACAGAAAAATTACAGACCACGAGCACACCGATCAACGCGAACATGCAACAAAAATAGACCATGATCTAGAAACATCCACAAGCATCACGAACCATCAGAGAAACATCCGCAACAATTGAACTTACTGAAATCACACCAACTTCAATTAGGAACACTAACTCAAGCCACAAAAAAACTGTCAGAACACAACTATTCATAACATGATCAAATCTTTAAGCGGACCTCTGAGATTTTTGGTGGATAAACTAGATACACTCAGCATTAAACCCTTTAGTCAACAATGACTGAGGAAAACACCTTCATGACCTTCACTATCCCACTATCAACCTACAACTCTTTCTTTAACAGTTTTCTCAATATCCTCAACATATCCAACCTCCAATACATCAATGCTAATAGTGTTGACATCAATAACAACCACATATCAGCAACACAACCACAACATCCAACAATTCTAAAGTCCATGACTATTGATTTGGAGACCCTAGTTGCTAGTTAAAATATTTGATTTTTGTTCTTTGTTCTAGTTTTATGTTGTTAGTGTGCTACTTCTCTAATTATTTTTTGTTGTGATTTTGATTTAGTTTTTAGCTTGGGTTTGGTCAACCAACTCTTTTTGGATATATTTTTTTCTTTGTATATAATGTTTTAATGGACTCTATTTCTCTATAAGGGACTAGGACCCTTTTCCAACTTATATTATAAAAAAATTGAAATTATGCTTTATATATATAAGAAATATCTAACTTCCAAAAAAAATCTAAAAAATTATCAACTCAAAAAATTAAAATTTTAAGTATACTTATATGATCTAAATCTATTGAAAAACATACTTTTGTTTAATCAAATACATTTTCAAGTACTTTTCCAAGGTTTAGGTAGCAAATTTATTTTTCCAATTTTTTTTTTTCTCACAACAAGAAATTTAGTTGAAAATCAAATTCATAAATTCATACTAATCCATATGATTAACCCATAAGAGGAAGGTATGACCAAATCAAATTATTTGAAGAAACAATTATGAATGTAAAATTCATCGGGCTCCCTTCGAGTGTTTTATTTTGTTTTTGCTAAGTACCATCCCGTGCCCCAATTATTTGAACATCATCAACGCCTTTTTGATAAACACCATCAGTTGCCGCCACGTGTCCACTAGGTGCTCACCGAAGGGATTCTTCCCTATGCTTTTCAACCAGTCCCTACCATGCTTCCACGTGTCAACTCGATGGGCATTCAAAGATTGCTTCCCTTCACTTTTCTGTCAGGCCCCATCCGCGTACCACATAGCTTTCATCCACGTACACTTTTGGGTGGACCCCACAGTCAACGCCGATGGTAAAGAATGCTTCCACGTGTCTTCTCAGCACAAGATTTCATCGCACAAAGGGAAGAATGAACCACAAGATGCGATCTTTTGCCACATGTCTCCCCAGTGGGTATTCTACCGAGGGAGAGGATAGAGCAAATAACAAGTTGCGTCAGGTTGCCGTGTGTCTTAACTAACTACATAATTGGAAGACACTTGTCTACACGGGGTTTTCTGGGACCACTGTGATCATTTGTAGGGGATGCATCTGGCTGGAAAGCAGCTATGTTCCATGGATCAAATATTTTCTGTTACAACAACTAAAGATGATCATTGTTGCTGGCATCATTGCTTGAGATATGTGATATTTTTTGTTACTGCTCACCAGGCGGTGGGAATTTCTCCTATATATACTGCTTCTTCCTTCCAAAAATGAGTTCGAAAGACACCAGGCCTTTTGTATTGCTTTAGATAATTACAAAAGACTCTTAGACTGTGCCATTGTTTGGCTTTTATGTTTTCTTAAGCTATTTGATAAACTTTATACTGTGCCACTATTGTCTTGAATGGTTCATTTTCAAAACTTCTATGATTTTAATACAAGTTTTTTGGTTTAGATCATGTCTTTGACTTTTCTTTTCAATAAATGTGTATGAGAATTATTTTATGTTATTGAATAAATTGTTTAGGCTTCTACCTCTATTTCTTGTTATTCTAGGACATAGTAGATTGTTGAACGAGCCCTTAAATCATATCCAAAAGATAGATTTACCGTGTATTATATCTAAATCTTGGTGCATCGCCTTAGTTAGATCTTTATTTTTTATATCTGTTTCCTTTTCCCATTCCAAAACCCCAATTATAGAAGAAGCTAGCTTCTTTAAAAACCTATAGGTCACTCAGTTTAGCACAATTGGTCCCCCATTAACTGATTTTCCCATAAAGGTTGTTACCTTTCCAATTTTTTGCATCAATAGTTTCTTTTTTCTAGCATGCCCGGTGGGACTTCTTAAATGAATCTAATTCTAAAGAGGGTGTATGAGCCATCGACCTATTACTAGATCCCAAACAACGAATAATCCTAGTTTGTTAGTACTGCCACTAGGAATAGTACAAGTCGCGACCCTGATAGTGAGTGTTCTGCTTCCTCCACCCCTTCTGCTAGCCATGTTACCAACCGCTAACAAAAATTATGTGGCATGGGATGCTAGAAGTCCCCTTATCGCACTAGTAGCACCCGCTGTCTGGACCGCTATCTTGGCCTTTGCTTTAAAAGCTATATTGAAATTCACTGGGTATGGCACAAAAACACCATCCAAACATCTTCTGTTTGGTGCATGGAAACATTGCTCAAAATGTAGCGCTAAGATTGCTCGTGACCTCCTTTAAGGGCAAAGCGTTGGATTGGTACCACACTCTACAAGCTAACACTATCAGTACCTGGGAGGAGCTCAGAGATCCTTTCTATGAAATATTTTCAAACGATGAAGACCAATCCTCACTATACCATCAACTTTCGATCATAAAGAGGGCCCCACATGAAGCCATGACTGACTTCAATGCCCGGTTCCATACAACCTAGCAGAGGATCCAAATTGTTATCTGCCTACCACCCAAGCTGGCATTTATGTTCTACTTGAAATTTATCAACATTGACATCTCGATGATGATCCAGTCTCTCAGTGGAACCACTCTACCAGACACATACAACATCATTGTCAAGGTGAAGAACAATTTGATAGACACTGGGAAGTTGCCGCCTCGGCCCATCATGCCTATATTTCCAAAAATATTAGTTCTTGTTCAGGAGATGCCATTTACCAGTACGTTCGCTCCTCCTTAATCTATGTACATTTATTTGAGCACCCCACAAAATGTCGCTTCTACATCTGGATCTTCTAAGGATGATTTAAGAGACATCAAGGAGATGTTGCAGGTTATGGCCAATGAAATAACTGTTATCAAGCAAAACCAGTCCACACCCCCAAAGCCAACTTATAAAAATTATCAAGGCGGAAGGTCTTCCTACCAACAAAACCAGTTCCAAGGAGGTGCTCACACAAATTTGCAGACACAATTAACTAATCAAATAGTACCTGTGCCTTCTCCATTATAGAATTCCAACCCAAGCTCAAGTATAGAGCTAACGACGGGGAAAAACAATTTAGTCGATGACATCAACCCTTAGTGCTTCCCTCGTGGTGATGCACATATGCCCTAGAATTTCCCGTGCGACAACCTACAACAAAATTTGGTAGAGCAATACATCCAAGGCGCAACTTCAAACCACAGAGGGTATGTATATGCCTCTCCACAAATGGACAATGCAGTGCTCACTGTGCAAATGCATGGGATGTCCCTGGAACAAGAAATAGATATTGCTCTCGATCATGCACTCTTCTCATGGATGGAAGAAGAAGAGGCGGTGTTCACGGACGATGCATCCCCATCAAAAACACCGCAAGTACAGTCTGATTACAACACGCTCAATAAGGAGATTCACGAGAAAACTAGTCGTCCCGCAACTAGTCAGTCTGTAGCCCAAAAGTGCTTCCAAATAGACACTCGGTACCTTCACAGTGGCACAACATTGTTTTCCATGAAGGGAAAATTTTGAAACCAGAGCTAAGGCTCTCTAAGAGGATCCAATCATTGGGCCAATAGAGAAATCAATCAAAGGAAAGGCCATTGATAGGTCGAATCCTACCAAAGTTCTCACCAATAGTATAGAAGAAGCCTCTACTGAGGTCAGAGATAATCCGAAGCTTAAGACCTTCTTCCTAAATCTTATTGTGGGAGAGAAGTTATTACACAATGCCATGATTGACTTTGGCACTAGCACTACAACCATGCCCAAGCAAATAGCTGAAGCCTTAGGGGTTAGGTATGAACCTTTGAAGATGGGTGTTATGCAGCTAGATGGAAACAAGGTCGAAATGGTAGGGCTCATTAAGGATCTTCCCTTGACTCTATTCTCTTTCCCTAGCATCATGCAATATATGGTGATCATAGACGTTACCCCCATGTTCGGTCTCTGTCTATCCCGAGAATTCACTTCAAAGGTAGGCAGATACCTTTCTTTAGACTGGTCACACATGATCCTCAGAACCAAACATGGAGCTAAGATGAAGATAGTATATGAAGCTCTATATTTGGAACATGTGGCCAATGAGGTAATGATCAACTTTGAAGGTGCTCATACCTCTATCACTAAGCAAGAAACGTATTGCGTTGAGCTGCTAGAAGATGAAAAGGTGACTAGAGACCGAATTGATCAAGAAGAGGTCATCCTAAGCGAATAAATAGACATTGATCCTTTCGACAACTATCATGCTACCGGGTTGGGCACCTATGTCATCTACGATGAAGATCAAATGCCTCCAAAAGTCACTAAGGAATCCAAAAGTGTTCAAGCCTCAGAGTTGTGGAACCTCCACTTTGATGGAGCAAGATGTAAGGTTGGCATAGGGGCTAGAATATATTTAACATCCCCATCCAATGAGAATACACTACGTTCTTTTTGCTTCCAGTTTGTTTATTCAAACAACGAAGCTGAATATGAAGGCCTCATGCAAGGTCTAAGCCTTGCGGAGTGGATGGGCATCAAGTAACTAATGGTCTTCACAGATTTTGAACTAGTAGTCAACCAAGTCTAAGGGGTATTTGCTGTAAAGAATGCCCACATGAGATCCTATAAACACCAAGTCTGGGACCTGATTGATGGTTTTGAAGCCTTCAACATCCAGACCGTGCCTCGAGAACAAAATAGTGATGCAGACTGCATGGCTACAATTGGATCTTAGTTTGACCTTGCTTTCGACCTGATTCACAACAAACACTCTGTAGAAGTGATATTTTGACCGACAATCCTAGACAATGATCAAAGATGACAAGTGTTCGACAATGATGAACACATTGCCTCATTCATCCAACAGTTGGGAGAATTTTCTGACCAACTCCAACCAAAAATTGTTGAGGCTTACGAAGGATAAATCATTTAGCTAAGATCCAACAAGCTTCCCAAAGGATTGGTCACTCTCAAAAACCTATTTGACTGTGACGACGTAAGGAATGATAAGAGGAAGTTTGTAGTGGACAAAAGTGACTATGCAGACCTTCAGGTTGCAGATTGGAGAAAGCTTAAAGTTGGGAAAGATGTCCCACATCATGATAAAGAGAGGCTCATCAACTTTTGTGAAAAGTATGAAGGAGTGGTAGCCTAGTCATATGATGACCTCAAGGGATATGATCTTGAAATCATACAACATACAATAGAGTTGGCAGAAGGCACAAATCCAGTCTACCAAAAATAGAGGCCAGTAAATTTGAAGATTGAAGTGCTAATGGCGCAAGAACTAACAAAGCTAATTCAATTGCAGATTGTCTTCTCAATCAAGCATAGCGCATGGGTATTCAACCTAGTCCTGGTCCAAAAGAAGAATGGAGATATCCACCTATGTGTTGACTTTTGGGACCTGAGCAAAGCATCCCTAAAAGACCACTACCCATTGCCTTCTATGGAGTCAATCTTGCAGACATTGGCATAATTATAAATGTTTTCTCTACTAGATGGTTTCTCCGGTTACAATCAGATCCGGGTCAAAGAGGAGGACCAACACAAAATGATGTTCACTACCAAGTGGGGAACGTTTGCATACACTAAAATGCCTTCCAGCCTCTCAAATGCAGGAGCCACTTTCTAGCTAGCAATGGATAGCACTTTCAACAAGCTAATCAACAAGATTATCCTTATCTATTTGGCTGATCTGACTGTGTTCTCAAAAATCTAAGGAGGATCATTTCGATCACCTTGAGATGGTTTTCATAAAATGCCAAGAGTTCAAGGTATCCCTAAACCTAAAAAAATGTGTCTTCAGGGTACCGCAAGGAAAACTATTGGGACATGTAGTGTCCAAAGAAGGAATTGCAATTGATCCCGAGTTGGTGAAAGCAATTAGAAAGCTTCCCCTTCCGGTCAACAAGAAAGGATTTCAACCTTTCTTGGGGAAGGTTAACTTCGTGAGGAAATTTATTTTTGATTTTGCAGGAATAATTAGGCCAATCACTTTGATGCTGGAAAATGATCAAACATTCAAATAGACAAAATAAGCTAGAGAAACCTTTGAAAAGGTTAAGGTTGCTATTTCCTCAGCTCCTGTGCTGATCAATCTAGACCTAGCGAAGGAATTCATAATGTATGTATTCAGTAGCACGTCAAGCATTGTTACTATCTTAACTTAGAATGACGATGAAGGAAAGGGAGAACATCTGATAGCATTTCACTCCTAGACCCTAAAGGAATATGAGACAAACTACAACTTCATCGAGAGGCAAGCGTTTGCAATAGGAAAGGGACTCAAGAAGTTCTGACACCTAATATCTTGCAATAAGGTGATTGTTTATGTCACACATTCTAGTGTGCACGAATACATCATGGAAGGAGAAATTATTGAAAAAAGGGCCAATTGGATCACCAAGATCCTTGAATACCACATTGAGGTCAAGCCTACCAATACCATCTAAGGAAGAGGATTGTGTGAATATTTGGCTCACGACAAAGAAATGGTGGCCAAAGAAGAGCAACCAAAACTAGTTCTGACGAATGAGTCAGAGTTCGAAGGCTACTGGTTGGTAGACAGAGTGAAATTTATGCATACTGGGAAATACCCATCGGGTCTTCCTTCTCAAAAGAGAAGATTTTACCAACTGTAGAACAACATATATGTGCTTATCGAAGGGTTCCTTTTCAAAAGGAACTTCAACGACATTCTATTGTGTTGCGTCACCACAGAGCAAGCAAAAAGAGTTCTTTTCACTTTCCACAACAGTCTCGCAGGTGGACACTTCTCTGCAAAGACCACCACCATCAAAATCATGTGCGCTGGGTACTTTTGGTCGACACTATTCAACGAATCATACTCCTTGGTAAAAGCCTGCAAGGAATACCAATTCTTTGCAAGAAGAAGGAAAAACTATGCGATGCCTCTCAATTTGATAGTGGTGGATGAGCCATTTGCGCAATGGGGCCTTGATTTCATCAGAATGATCAATCCTACCTCCAGCGCTAGACACAAGTGGATCCTAACAGCCACAGGCTATTTTACCAGGTGGACCGAAGCCATGCCCCTGAAGAATGCAATAGAGGCAGAGACAGTGGACTTCCTTGAGGAATTGGTGACGGGATTCAACCCGCCTAAAACCATCATCTCTGACAACGCCAAAGCTTTCCTAGGCTCTAAGGTATGTCAGTTCGTGCTCACACATGACATATTCCTAAAAACGTCATCAAACTACTACCCACAGGCGAATAGTTTAGCTGAGTCGACTAACAAAAATCTAGTTCAAATCATCAAAAGAATTGGGTTAGAGCACCAAAGAGAATGGCACAAAAACCTTCGGGCAATGTTGTGGGAAAACCACGTAACTCCCAAGCAAGTCCTCAAGACTTCGTCGTACGAACTAGTATATGGAAAAGAAGCACTATTGCCTATCTTTATGGAGATTTCAATGCTGTAATTGCTCAAATCTCTCAAGATAGAACAAAACGACGCCATGGAGGTTTGGCTAGCTGAGTTGCTGGAAGTGCAAGAAAAAAGGGAAAAGTCCTTAATAGCCATGACTAACCACCAGCAGGTGGTTAAATGGTGGTTTGATAAAAAAGAATCAGACCAAGGTCTAAAGTGCAGGGACCTAGTCCTAAAATTTAACGAAAAGACTACAAAGCCAGGACAACACATAAAGTTTGATAGCCTCTAGGAAGGCCCTTTCAAAATAATTCGATGCAAGGAACACAATGCATACGAATTAGAAAACATGGAGCAAGAAGCATTGGGAATTTCGGTTAATGGAATTCACTTAAAATTGTTTAATTAAGCTTGCATTATCCTACCAGTGTAAATATGTGAATAGTGTAATTATTTTCCTTTTCGTGTTTTGTCGGCTGGTCTTTTCATTATTTTGGTGCGAGAAGTAGGAAATAAAACCTGACAGTGCGAAAGCAAAGGAGTAGAAGTAAAAAAAACCCATTATTGCAAAGGGCAAAAATAACCAATTTGCAACTCATGAAGCAGAGAAAATCAACACCCATATGCAGAATTGAAATCAACACCCATATGCAGGAAAAAAAAAAGAGAACCCACATTGCAAAACCAAAAGAAAAGGAGACAAAATGATTATATAAGCTATATTTTCATTATATACGTATGCTTTGATAATTACATCATCAAAATGGCTTTGAGGCCACTTTTTTTTTTAAAGTATATTTATATCTTCTTCCTATATAGCTACGATAGAGCCTTTTCTAGGCATATGTACAAAAAATGAGCTAACAGAGTATTAGTTCTTAAAGCAAAAATAGAGGGATTTTCGGTCTCAGCCATGCAACAGAAACAAGGGGTATTGTCAACATCATCATTAGCAACAACATTAACAACAACAACAACATCTGTAGGAGCAATGGCGAGTGGTAGAGGGAACATCAGGTTCCTAAAGTCGGTGTACCAGTCAATGTCGAAGAAAGGCACCACGTTGTCCATGCAAAACAAGAAGTGGAAAGCACATGCTACCCTTTGACGATGCTCTTCTTGTGACTGGATGCAGTACCCACTCAGGAATGACACCCATGGTACTATTGCATCTTCTTCAATGTACTTCCGTAGGTCACTCATTGTTGGCAAGCCTAGACCAAACACAACATTGGCCACCACCTCTCCAAGGCCATTTAGGTACTTCTTTGGAAAAATTTCAATAACTAGGCGAAGAACCAACGGCTTGGGAACTTGGATATCAAGCATGGACACAAAAAAGTGAGAGCGCACATTAGTGTTAACCCTATACTTTTCATATTCGACATAGTCCCTCCCCAAAACCCACTTCATCACTATGATGGCCAATGAATGCTTATTCTTGGTCATTCTTTTAAGACACCTAGGAGAAATTTCACTCAGAAATGTTGTTTGGGATTTATTGCAAACTAGTATGATTGGAGTGTTCATGGCATAGACTCTATGCAACTGTCTAATGCTAAACTTTGTCTAATTGCCTAAGTTTTCCCTATGAAAATCCTACTAAAATACCTAAACACTAAATTCTAGCCAACTGCCTATTGCCAATTCTACTCAAACTGTTAAGTGTGATTTTGCTACTGCTTAAGCACCTATTTATAGAAATGGCTAGGATATGTGTGGTCATCTAGATGCCATAAGCCTGATGCTAATCAAGTACCAACTTGAAAAACACATCAGGAGATTTCTCGAAATTCCCACCAGTTGCGTCTACTAGGTACAGCTTGTTGCGTGCAAGATTAATAAAGGCTAATTAATTAGCCTAAGCTAGTGGTAGTCATCAGCGGTAGTCTACATGACCAAATGCCGAGGTGTCATTCTACAGGCATTTTGCAAACTCCAAAGTAGAACTCATATCTTTTCAATCACTTATTGCATCTTTGGGCTTAATCATTCCTTTTGGGATATTAATTGCCAAAGCATGCGAACGCCTAAGCTTCCTTCAAATCGTCCGCTCAAGTTTCAAGGAAATAGCGTTGTACAACATGACTACCAATTTTATTATGAATTCTTGCCATTTCAAAATGGAAAGTAATTCATTTTGCATAAGCCAAAAGGTTGGCGGTACATGCCAAATTAAATGCAAAAAGGAAACCATTATCTACCACTTTGAGTTAAATAGCTAAGTATTGCATGCTAATATTTAGCATTGAAAAAGATTTTGAGCACGCTACCCAGAGCAAAGGAATTTTGAGTGCAGACAATGCTGAAGCAAATTGAAGAAAATCTAAGTAGAGTAGAAATCTCTAGCAACACAAAGTTTACTAAGTGGCATGTGCAAAGAACCAACCACTATGTCTTTGAGGACGTCTCATATTCTTTTCCTGGTATACCAGAGAAGTCAGAGTGGGTAAATACATGACTAGCAGAAAAGAAAAAAACCTACAGGGACCAGAGCCAAATTAAGGAGGATTGGAATAGTATTCATGATCCTATATGTTGATGGCCAAATTGACACAACAACAAGTAGGCAAGATGCAATCACCCTACCTCTCCTGGAAAAGATAAACAATAGTTAAACTGATCATCTTCCAAGGTCCTAGATGTTGGGTCACAACGTTACTATTTTGCGGAGTGGTCAATGTAGCTGTAATATTTAAGGGGCTTGCTAGTAAGAGGAATGCAAACTAAATCTTATGAAGAAATCTAATATTTGGGGGTGTAAAATAAACTAAAAAAGATAGAACAAAGCTTTAGAACGACAAATTATGAACATAAATCCCTTTAAATCCAGACATGTATCTTAACAATGAGTGTATCTTTAACTAACCACAACCATAAAATGATGCAATATGTAGCATGAGCTATACCACTGCATATATTCATAGTGCAAATTTAATAACCATAACCATTCATCAAAATTTCATTTCCAAAATCAAAACACATCACCATTTCATTGCTTAGATTAACAGATCAACAAATATAAACAAATCACATTCACATATAACTCAATGAAATAGTCTCAGATTCGAATTCTTCTATTGATTTGCATCAAATAAGAAACAATTATGCTAAAAAAAACTCACTGGCATACGAATGACTATGATTCATTAACATTATCACTTAACTACTAACTTCTAAAATTAACTGACTTGCATAAAACTGTAAAAAGTGTCTCAAAGTATCTTGCTTGAAAACATGAAAAACCTTAAAACTATAACAACTATCTCTACTGTCTCATTAAGTGGCTAATCCTTGCTTCCACTAGCCGACCTTTACAATATCATCCAAAGTTTTACTTATAGGCTCAAAGACTTAGACAACTAGATGCCACCAAGGCTACAAAATGAGATCCACAATTCAGGGGAGTGACCAAGTAAGGATAAACAATCCTCCAGGATTTGCTACATTTGACAAGGGCCAATCTCTATCCAAAATCTTCCTAAAGAAGAGGGACGAGCTGTAAGGGATCCAAGGTTGAAATTGTCCTTTTATTGTTGAAGAATAGGAAAGGTGGGTTTTCTGCTGATCAAGTCATTTGGCACCTAACTGGAAAGAAGTTAAGAACATTCTACTGCCACCTCATTCCTTCGTACCTTGCTTAAGGAGATACTCATCATAACTAGAGAACACTTGCTGAAGTATAGCTGTATCAGGGCCATCCACCCAATCATCTTCAAATTTTATTCTCTTCAATTCTGTAGAAGCAAATTCTTGCATATCTCTCAATTTAATTAGCTCTCTTCTAGCAACCTTTTCTTCATCCTTGATATCCATGAGTCTATCAAGCAAAAAATCTTCACCATCATCTTCTTTTTGCATTACCTCCTCAAACCTATTATTCCATTTTTCTTTTAATTTATCAAGAGGAAGACCTTCCTTCACAAGGATATCCACATTAACCAAAATAGCAATCACTACTTCTAATTCATCAATCTGCTCATTCAAATCTTTAATAGCTTCATGAACTTCATTTCTATGTTCATAAATGAATTTAGATCTGACCTTGATTATGCTCATTTTCTTCTCAATGAAGTCCACATTATCCTCATTGAGGATAGATTGCTCCAAGAGAGTTTGCTTTGGCACCTTGTTGGTGTCCTTTAGTTTCTTGGTATGCTCTCTACATTCTTCTTCTTTTGTCCCTAAGACTTCAACATGTGAATTCATGTCTTCCACCAACTCCAATGCACCCTCATGTTCTAGAAACCAAGATCTGAAATGCAAACCAGAAAATAACCTTCCACAAAGAGAACAAAAAAAAGCAGAGGTTTACATGAAAATGTACAAATTGATATATTCAAAGTACAATAATTACAAGAGATGAGGCTTGCTTATAAAGTCAAGCATGCACAACCCTAATCTTATCTTGAGCAAAAAGCTAGCTCAAGAAGATAAGGATGATTAAATGCAACCTAGGAAATAAAATATTACCTAAGTAAACTTATGCAACATGTAATTAAAATAATTAATTACACCAACACCCCCCCATAAGTGCAACTTAGGGAGAAGCAAATTATTATGCAAGAAATGCAAAGATGCAAAGGATGGGTCCCAGAAACAAAGGCTTGATCAGGTACCCATTTACAAATGCAATGAGAGAGAAAGAGGAGAAAACCCAATGGGAAACCCCCCCCCCCTCAATGAGATGACTGCTGCAAAGAAGCACTAGAAGAACTCTGATGAAGTAACACTGGAACCCCAATCCGGCAAACAAGGAAATATACTTCTATTTGCAAGAAACCATAACAGAATCATAAATGCAAAAACAAACCCGATGCCAAGGAACAC
Organism: Sequoia sempervirens; assembly: GCA_007258455.2. Lineage (NCBI taxonomy): Eukaryota > Viridiplantae > Streptophyta > Pinopsida > Cupressales > Cupressaceae > Sequoia > Sequoia sempervirens. The sequence continues at coordinate 223,634,226 of VDFB02353493.1, read as the reverse complement.
TAGAAAAATCACATATTGGATCCAACTTGGAATCTATAAGCAATAGGAGATGAAAAAGAAGCCCCCCATAATGATGAAAAAATCTGGAAGCTATGTGTCTCTCAATGCCGATACCAAACTGTAACTAAAACTGCTCCATGGGAACGATTACCATCAAGATTCAAGAACATTAACATAAAAACATGGCCCTCAAATGAAGAAGGATCTGAACCAATGCAGATCAATAACCATAGACTCCGAATCTAAAGTGTGAACCGATACGAACCAAAGATGTGTCTAGCTAAGCAAGAATGAGGCCAAAGGAAACAATAGAAGAATCCAAATAAACTCATGCGAGTTATCACCAATATGAAGATGAGATGTGAGAAACCCCCCCTTGATGGAACTTTATATTAGTTCGTTTATTACAATACCCAGTGATTGCAAAAGGAGAAAATGGAAAGCATGCATAAACATAAGCGAAAATGCAAACCTAGTGCACAAAAATAAAATCAAGTGCATGCACAAACTAAGGTACACATCTTCCAAAAAGGACCTCATATCTGCATAGAGGCCGAAACCTACTTTTTGATGCCGCTTGAATCGCGAAAAAAGGATAAGCAAGTCAAAAGATATGTCTCCTAAATTGAAAAAAACAACATGTGACTTCCGAGGCTGAAAAAGACATCAAGAAGAAAAACCAAAAAATAAAACTTGTACCATTGGATAGTGCCCAGAACCAGCTTTCTGACGATATCTCGTTTGTGAAAAAATGACGCCTTATGGAAAAGTTATGCCCGATTCCTTGAAAGTGCTCCGAAAAGGCCCAATATGCCCTTATGCAGCCTTTAGGGGCTAAAAAAATAAAGCCCTTGGTCACCTGGGCGAACCAGGGGGTTGTCAGTAGGTTTGTGGGCCAGAGCCCCTGGTCACCCATGTGACCAGGGTGGGGGCTAGCAAAACCGGTAGGGGGCAGAGCTGGGCGCTCGGTTGCCCATAGAACCTTGGCTACAAGTGCGAAGTCCTCGGGGGTTGGGGAGCGACAAATGCGGTGGTGCGGCGGAGAAAGGAGGTGGCCACAGGGTGGCAGGAGGGTGGCGCTGTAAAAATTAAACAGGCCGCACAATTTCTCCAATTTTTTTTTTTAATATTTTATTTTGATTTTTTTTCAAAAAATGAACCTCGGTATGTGTGCCCTGGGGTCGTACGGCCTTGGGGAAAAACAATTTTGCCTCTCCGATCGACAATGTCCAAAATGGACAAATTTTATATGAAAATAGGGGTTTTTGGGCGTTGTGAACTCAACAACAAGGTCTATTTTGGCCCAAAATGCCCAAAAAATTAAGCAACCCCCAAATCTTGCAGAAAAATCACCGAGCTTGAAACACTCATAGATTCGTTCAACGATGACCAAAATCAGTGAAATAAAAGCCATTTATGACTTTTTCTAGCGCTTTGAATCCAATGGAAAAACCCGATCTAATCCAAGACGCATCATAAATATGCTCAAGGAATGAAACCCTTGAGGGACCCCAAACGAGATTTGCAATGTATTCCTCCAAAAAGGCTGAGAAGGGGTTGCAAATCGAGGCTCTGATACCATGTTAGAAACCAAGATTTGAAATGCAAACCAGAAAATAACCTTCCACAAAGAGAAAAACAAAAAAAAATAGAGGTTTGCATGAAAATGTGCAAATTGATATATTCGAAGTACAATAATTACAAGAGATGAGGCTTGCTTGTAGGAAAGCATGCACAACCCTAATCTTATCTTGAGCAAAAAGCTAGCTCAAGAAGATAAGGATGATTAAATGCATCCTAGGAAATAAAATATTACCTAAGTAAACTTATGCAACGTGTAATTAAAATAATTAATTACACCAACACCATGAACTTAAAAATTTTCAACAAGCAGCTCATCTACCTCTTGATTTAATCTATCAACCCACCTATCAAGAATTCCAACTTTGCTCCTCATTTGCACCAAGTCATTAGCCTCTTTCTTGCTTAATAGGACTGGGGTCTTTGGAGCAACAACTTGTTGAGAAACATGAGTGGAGACATCCTTCAAGAACTTGTGCAACTGATCCTATTGGTCTTTGAGTTCATCCTTTCTTTGTTTATCCTTGATCATCCTAGATTTGGTGGAGGATGCCACAATGTCAATAAGGTTCATTTGTTGATTCCTTGTGGGTCTCCCCAAATTAACAATACCCAACTGATAGTCAGTCAATTGCATAACTTGTATGTCCTTGTCCACCATAGCGATTGCACATTCCACAATAATTTCACCTGCATCTGTTAGTTTGGTGGAGTGAAGAATGCTTGCCTTTTTCTTGGGTCTCTCCTTATCTATCTTTTTCATCATTTCATCCCAATTCAAGGGCCGAGGTTGAATTATTTGCTTCTTTTCTAAATCTAGCTTCAACCATGTTGGAGCAGCAGGAGGAGTTATTACCTGTGTAGAAGAGGAAGTAGTAAGAGAAAGAGGTTGCCAAACTGTGACTCTAGGTTGAGAATCAACCTCTTGTTGTTTCTCTTTCTCTGCTCTTTCTTTTTCCAATCTCTCAGCCTCAACTTTATCCTTTTTCTCTTACACCTTTTTAGCTTCTTGCTCTTTTTGAAAAAGTTCCTATTCTAGCCTCTTCTCTTCTAATATTTGGTCCCTTTGTATTTCAAGTTCTTTAACTCTATCCAAAACTTCCTTGGCCTCTTGTTCATGTTTGGCCAATGCTTCAGCCTCCTTTTCTCTCAACAAACGTTCTTCCTCATCTTTCTTCTTTTGGGCTTCTTCAATAATTCTGAATTTGGCCTCAAGGGCCTCTCTTTCCCTCCTTTGTTGAGCTTTCTCTTCCTCAAGCTCATAAATTTTCTAGACCAAAGCTATTTTATCATTTTCTTCCTTGGTTTTCAATTCTTGCTCTTTTTGTTGTTGCAACAAGTCTTCTTTTTCTTTTTGTTTTCTGGCCAGCTCCTTTGCCTTATTCTTGGCTTCCAACTCTTGTTGTTTAGCGAGTGCCTCATCATGGGCCTTGGCATCGAATTCTCTTTTGGCATCCTCAAACAATTTGTATTGATCTTCAAGTGTGAGGACATGTTCAATCCCCACTTCCTCATTCTCTTTATCAATCACCAGAGTTTCCTTGTTAGAATGGGTGGCCTTGGAATCTATATCTATATCATGGATCTCCACCTCTGGATCCTTCCCTTTTAACGATTCAACCTCCTTATGAAGGCTTCCTGTGGGAATTTCCTCAGTAGGTCTCTCTATGAGAGGAGTTTGTGTTGAGGCTTCACCTCCAACAGTTGTTGCAACACTAGGTTGGGATGAGGCTTCCCCTCCAACCTCTGTTGTGGCCTCCTCTCCTTGTGTTTCAGGAAGGTCCTAGGTAGGTATTGCTGGATTAGGTTCTTCTCCTGAATTGGGAGGGAAAAACTCCAATGGCTCCTTAGGAGCCATTCTTCTTTTTGTTCTTTTATACCCTTGGGTGGTACCTACAACTTTTCTCTTTTTAGAAGTTTGGGCCTCTGGCTCTTTGGCCCTCATTAATCAATGGACTTCTCTTCATTCTAGTTCACTGGATCCAAGTCTTTAGTACCTATATTTTTAGCATCATATTGGGGATCGAAGGTTACACCATCATCTGACAATGTGTCAGGAATATCTTCCTTCACCCCATACTTAATCATTAATGAGATGGGCAACCTTTCATAATTCCTCCTTACATCATACTCATCTTGCATCCCATCCACAAATCTTCTAACAAATTGAAATGCTTATCAAAGACAATAGGGAGCAAACCATTCATCTTATGTTTGGGATCAAAATTCTTCTTAGATGTATATAAGCCCAATTTTAAATGGATCAATTCATCAGAAATTACCTTGGCTACCACATTGTGTGTACAACTATACTCTCCTAACTTCATGATAAATTTATGGCAACCAGTCTTATGTTTGCTAGCAAATTTGAGGTTGACTCCTATAGCTTGAGAAATGAACTCCATCAGAACAATTCTATTATTGTAGCACCTTGGAAGCAAATGAAGATGGCCATCAAAACTAGCCAACTTGAAGTAGGTGAACTTACAATATTAGATGTACCAATTTCCCCATTCTGCAATGAATGCCATGGCATCCATGCTTAGCCTATACCCTGCATCTCTTGTTAAATGATTAATGATGACATACAAGAATGCATCATTAACTATTCTATAATGTAGCTCAGAAGTTTGCAAAGTTAACTGATTATAGTGATCCCACACCTTCTTTTGTCCAAGGGCTTCTCTCAATACTCCAACTGCATTCAAACTAGGGAAAATGCCCCTCCTTGTAGCTGCATATATCACATAGGAAGTCATAAAGAAGCTCTTTGTCTCCCTTACTTTAAGCATTTGATTACGTAGGCACTTTTACATAATCATTGGCCAATCAAATTTTTGTCTGCCATCCAAAATAGTTTGAATGAATGGAAACATCCATTCCTTGAAGCGTGAAGAATCTCTCTTTCCAAACACTCTAGAAAGTATCATGATTATATCCCCAATCTACTTGGTGAAATCTTATCTCATAGGCTGATCAGGAAGCTTTGTTAGGGATTTCTTCTCCACACTCATCCATTTCTTATTCATATGAGTCCTATTGGCTTCATTTTTGTTGCTATACAATTGTAATTCCTTTGCCTCATTGAGTTGCTTGGGGTTCTATGGTGTAGGTGCATTCAACATGAATCTTATCATCTATGGAGTAAGATCAATGATGATATTCCCTTGCAAGTCCACACATTTCCTTATTGCCGAGTTATATGCTCCTACTACAATAAGTATAAGCTTTGGACATTGGACTGATAGAGGAAAGAGGGTAACATGTGCCAATCCAGATTGCACAATTCTTTATGTTCTCCCTGTGGCATCCTCTCTAAAGGTTTCTTCAAGCAACTCCTCATAGTTGAATTTCCCAAGATTTGTATTAGTAATGTCAGCCCAATCTGAATCTATCTTACTGGCTGTAAGAGTTGGATTCTTATGTTTGTATTTTAAGGTGCATGGGATTTGTTCCACTTTCATCTTCTTGGGCTTCGTTCCTTGTCTCAAAATTTCTACAGCTTGGCTTCTTTGAGAATCTTCCTTGAGACATCTTCTATCTTTGCAATACAACCCTGGATTAGATCATCAAAGGCATGCAAATCATTACATCAAGCATTACCTTTCATATCATCTTCCATTCTTCCCTTGGTAGCTCTCCATACTTAGTTAAATTTTTCACTTACCAAAAGCGGAACCAGGAAAGAATCAGGTATAGAAAGGATTCTTAACATAGGCAGGATTGGGTTCAGAACCAGAACGAGACCAGAATCGGGATCATAATGGAATCTAGACCTAGAACTAGTTGGTGGTTCCAAGTTCGTTTCCCATTCTAGTTTCGCTTCTTCCAATAGAATAAGGGTGTAGACTGGGGTTAATGTTTATCAAAAGCGGGATCATTTAGAGAATTGGCTCTTATGCAAACACTTATGGGACGAGTTCACTCTCGATTTTGCTTCCGCCAATTTACCATTAACACAAAGAAATTTTAAACCCCTAGTCACATCAACTTAAGACTTAGGTCATATGAGATCATAAAGAAACATCAAATAAGGGGCTTAACTTCACCCTTAACAGGATAAAACCAAATTCAAACTTTTTAAAGCACAATATTGTAAAGGTCAAACACACAAACCCTAGTTTGCGCGACACGTCGATTTATAGAAATTAGGGCATCAAAACCCTAACATCAAAACCACTAATTCAATGTGATAATATGATCATAAGGGTCATTAAATAGATTTACACACTTTTTTAGTACAAAATATCCCTCAAAATGAAACCCTAGTTAAAAACTAGGGCACAATAGTATGCACACGACCACGAGACGATGGAAACAACAACAAAACGACCAAAACAACGAGAAAAGACAAAAACCAAATGAAAAACAAATGAAAAACAAAACCAAACAACAAAAAAGAAACTAAATAACAAAGAAACGAGTGAAGATTCACGAGAGAAGGTCTTGTGAATGCTTGAAGAACACACAAATGATAGAGAAGGAAAAAACACAGAACAGAGGAAAATGACCTACCTCAAAACACACCAAGAAAGGTTGAAACTCTGACAGAAATCCATTCACCGATGTGCACCCACAATCAAATCGCACTCCACTCAAAATTATTTAGGCTCTGACTCATAAAAATTCTTTGGATAATGATTATGAGCCAAAATAACCTTGATTAAGGTTTAAAAACCATTTTTGCGCATGTGAAAGAGTTGCAATTAATTCCAATAAAGCAATTGGTCAGGGGCAGAGTCAAAGATGTAAATGAGTATTCAACCAATGTGTGAATCAAAAGCAGGATGGACGCGGAAGTAGAGCCAGAACATAACAAGAAACTTTTTCCAAGTCTCTCATCACATTCCAAATCTGGTTCCGGTCCCGCGAAAGGGGAAAAAGACAACAAAAGAAAATGGGGGCAGGATCATAACCAAAACTGGACCTAGAACATTTACAAAGTTCCAAGTTTGGTTGCAATTTCGGTTTGTCTCCTGACAAAAAGAAACATGAACCAACACAAAAAATGACAAAGACATCGACGCAAATGGGATCAGAATGAAAACCAAACCTGGGTGAGACACAAAACAAAGACAAAATGCAAACAAAAGCAACAAGAGTGGGGTCAAAACTAAAACCGGACCCGTAACTTTTACAATGTTTCGAGTTTAGTTTCCATCTCAATTCTGCTTTCGGTGAAAGGAAAGGAAACAAAGGAAAAAGGAAAACAAAAGAAAACCCAAGGGAGGAAACCAACCAAAGGCCCGAGACAAGCAAAAACAACAAAGAAAACAAGAAAAACAAAAACGGAGCCGTAACCGGAACGAAAACTAGACCAGGAACTTTTAAGAAGTTCTAAGTCCAGTTTCATCCCGCATTGTGAACCTGCCATAACAAAAGAAATGAGGTATTAGGAGGAAAAAGAACAACTCTGAAGACCAAACAAAAAAATCAAGGACAACAAAAACAAAGGGGGACCCATCTTGATCCAAAACAAGATGGGGTGGTTATGCAAGGCATAACACCATCCTCAAAAAAACCCTAAGACTCCTAGGGAAGTGACTTGCGGAAGGATGAAGAAAATCATTGATCTAGATTCCTTGGCACAAAAGTGTTGGTTCAACAAACTCCCACAATACATGGTCCCTTTCATGCACTACTTCCTGAAGCTAATTGATGAGGCTGTTAGGCATTTTGACCTATCTACCAACACCATCGAAGGTCAGATGTTGAGAGTTAATATCTGCAAGGAAGCTATATGGAACATGTTATGTATCCCTACAAAATGCTCTAAAGTAGACAGGATAAAACCATTCAATCCAAGGAACAGGGAAAGAGTATGGAAAAGCAAAGACTATTCTTTGGATTTTTATAACAAAGAAACTAAGAGGGTTTGGTCAGATCAACAAAAGCCACCATAGATTCCAGCAACGCACAATGCTTTCCTTGTAGACATGCAGGATGATTTCTCAATGATGGCATTTGCTTGTTGTGTGGACACTAACCAACATGTTTAGGAGTTTCAACTAGGTATGGGGTTTCAGTTGCGCAAGCAACATTCTTTATTTTGGTACGACTTTGAAGAATTCATTGTCGAGGAAATGCTGAGCTAGATAAGGGAATACCAAACACAACATCAGTTCAGGTTTCTTTCTTTTCTTGCCCATATGTTTTTGCATCAAAACCCTGATTTCTTTAGGAAATATATGAATTTGGCCATATTCGATAAAGATGGGAAAAGAAGGCCAATTTATGTATGGAATCCTCTCCTTTCTTCAACTTATGACTATTATGCCTTTTGGGGTTATTTCTTGACTCTGATTCTGCAATATTTGAAGGGGGAAGATGGTATTGACCGACTCACCAAGGAAGAGATGGAGTATATGCATAGAAATTCACTCCCAAATGTGATTGGTTTCTCATAATGGATTTCACATTCATCCGGATGTGAGGCTTCACCAGGAAACCTTTCTGGCTTCCAACATTTGTCACAAATCGGGTGTTGGCCCTCGAAATGTTCCGGTAGGTATCGATCATTGATATTACCTTTTGGGGAGGCTGAGCCAAGAAAAGAGGATTTTTTACCTTCCTGCTGAGCTTTCAAACGATGGTCATGAGCAAGAAAAAGAGGCATAAGTTGTTGGAGGCAAATTTGGCTCAGTTGGGGTTGGTATGGATTTATGAAAAATGGAAGTATAACCCTAACAATGACCTAGCAAATGAATTTGTCAAGGTAGCGCATAACCCTGGGCCTTACTAGGAAAAGAGGTAGAACCCGCTGGAGGATCAAGATGATCTATTGGTTGACCTAATTCACATCTCCACGGATGATAGTAGGCTGCCATGGATTAAGTTCTACTTCGCTAAAGTGAAGTATGATGAGAAGCTGAAAATGGAAGCTGACCTTTGAAGCAAATTATCAAGAATAGAAGGATGGGGAGAGGAAAGGATCAAAGATTTTTGGGTGTATTGCCAAGAAATCGGGCAACCCGAGGGCCCTTATGGAAGTGTGGTGTCAGATGAATAATTTGATAAACTATGGAATGATGAACACAAATTTTGACGTGAGTGCTAATGAGGAAGATGTTGACCCGGAGGAGTTCGAAACAAATACGAGAAAGGGAAAGGAGAAGGAAATAGAAGTGCCGACGACCTTCACTCAACAAAAGAAGAAGCCAACAGAGCAACCTAGCCATGTTGCTTCAAATGTGCAAATGAACATATCACGAGTGTCACGGATGCTCACTTGGGCTGCAACAAGGACAAGAACAACTCAAATAATTAGATACCATAGAGGTAGAGGACTCGCCACCCAAAAAGAAGCAACGCACAAAGGAAACTCTTGGAGAAAGTTCATAAGAGCTCACAACAAGCTAGGTGCTTGCAGCAAGCCAAGAGCTCAAAGTAAGCAAGGAGCTAGTGGTGAGCCAAGGACCACAACTATCCAAACAACAACTAAATTTTGCTCCCTCTTCTCTTACTTCACAATCTTTAGTGTCCCCTACTATCTCTATGGCGCCTATCATTGCAAGTGTTAGCCCTTCTTTTTCCACTACTGTTGCAATGGTTGCAGAAGGTTTCTCCCAGTTCTCCCCCATGAGACCATTTATCTTGACACCTCTGCGGACCCTTACATCTTCTGCCACTACTCAATTCACATCTGCTTCACTTTCTGCATCTGTTCCCTCTATTAATACCCCCATTACTGCTATTGCCTCGGGTCCGACCCAGTCTACCCAGGAGCTGGAATCTACCATGACTGCACTATCATCGCAAAACCTGATAAGCCCTCCTGTCGGTTCACAAGTTGAACTTTGGCAGATTCCCCATTTCTCTCCACTTACTATCAATCTCCCGAAGAAGAAAACACTCGGTACTGCTACCCTCACGTTCCCTTTTGCACTTCCTCTTGGTGCACCTTTTGCAGGTGGGCTAGTTCAATTGCCAACCCAATTCATCACGCAAGGAAAAAATACAAAAGAAGCATGGGCTCTTAGAATCTAGAAGTGAAAGGCCAAGGATGCCAAGAAGTCGATGAAGTTGAAGGTGTATACTATTTACAATTAAGCTCAGGAAACACTAAACTTCGCTACAATGTACCTAAATGTCATCAAACCACAAGGGGAAATGCGGCTGGATGATTACAACATGTTTTCCATGGGACTTGATCTAAGGATAGCCCGGTTGCAGGACAAAGTTGAACTCATGGAAGAAACACAACGGGTGGTGACCACTGACTTCCTCAAGTCTGGTCACCAGCTAAAGAAAAAGGAAGAGGAGCTAAAGCTTGTGAAGGATAGGATAGACTTCCTAGTGGAAAAGGAGAAAGCAAATGAAGCATAAATTGCATGCTTATTAAAGAAAAAACAAGCAGTGGAGGCAAAGCAGACTAGACTCTGAGAGGAACTTGCTAAATCCCAGTCTTATGACACCACTCTAGCCAATGCACTGTGGCGAAGGAACCAAGAATATCAGAACCAGTTGGCCCTGGCAGAACAGGGGATGAAGTAAAAAGGTGAGGAGCTTGAACTTCAGTGCGCTTAGTACGAGCAAAAAATACAACAAAAAGATGTGGACTTTGAGAGCCAAAAGGCCCAATTGGAAATGGAAGTCCAGGAGATGAAATCTTCCCTCGAGCAGGAATCGGCGAACAAAAACAAGGCCGAGGAAAACTAGCTTTCCGAGTTGAGGAACATACAAGATTGGCTTGTGACCATAGACAAAAGGATCACAAAACTGACACAGGATGTCAGATCAAGAGATATGAAGTTCAGTCTTTTGAAGAGTGTTCTCCAAGTCTTTGCTGCCCAAATGGATCTCCTTCCAGTGGACCAACAGTTATATGTTTCATACTAGGAAAAGGTCAAAGCATTTTGCCTGACACTTCAACCGACACTTCAATTTATGGCATAGGCGACAAGCTTGGGTAGGGAAGTTCGTGGAGCAATTGAGCAGTTCTCGTAGATGATCACAAAGAGAGTTCTTGAGGCAAAGATTTTTCTAAATAAGCTATACATGGTCTCAGATGAGGACTTAGCAAGAGCAAGGATTGGAGATAGAAAAACCATTGCCAAGACAACGAACAGGTTCATCTACTACCACGAAACAATCCTTGATGCTAGCGCATGCACAACCACTTTGAGTCAGACTATGGATAGTATGCAAGAAAATTTTTCCCAGCTAACTAAAATGGGCTTGCCCTCCTCATTTCTTTCAGATGACTTGATGGCCACAGTAGAGAAAATTGCGACGAAGATTATAGAGAAGCAACATGACATATCCGCTTTCCAAAGCTTCAGCTAACCCCCTACCACAACAAATATCAAAGGTGTCACTCATCAAATTGTGTGGCTACTTTTCCAACTTGAGTCTAGGGCCGGTTTACTTGCGACACTGCCTTACAAAGAAATGATCGATCTAAGTGGAGCGCAAGAGAATCTATGCGACATATCAACACCATCTGAGGTTGAATGGCTACCTTTGCAGGCTACTCTCTCTAAGCTTTAACTCTGTCACCTAGTGAATGGGACTCTAGTTTGCAAGCTAGAGAAATTTTGGGTTCCTCGTTCCACAGGCGAAACGCCCTTGGTAGTTGCCAAAATTTGTGAATGTAAAATTCATCGAGCTCCCTTCGAGTTTTTTATTTTGGTTTTGCTAAGTATCGACTCGTGCCCCAATTATTTGAACATCATCGACCCCTTTTTGATAAACACCATTGGCTACTGCCACGTGTTTTCCAGGCACTCACCAAAGGGATTCTTCCTTTCACTTTTCAATCAGCCCTCGCCATGCTTCCACATGTCAACTCGGCAGGCATTCAAAGATTGCTTCCCTTCACTTTTCCGTCAGGCCCTGTCCGCATGTCATGTAGCTTTCATTCGTGTACACTTTTGGGCATACCCCACAGTTGTCACCGATGGTAAAGAATGCTTCCACATGTCTTCTTCGCGCAAGCTTTCATTGCACAAAGGGAAGAATGAACCACAAGCTATGATCTTCTGCGACATGTCTCCTTGGTGGGTATTCTACTGAGGGAGAGGATAGAGCGAATAACAAGCTGTGCTAGGCTGTCACATGTCTTAACTAACTGCATAATTGGAAGACACTTGTCTGTGTATACGTCTAAAAATGGTCATGATTAAGCTTGTTAATTAATTAAATATGATTTATTTAATTAATTCCTCTAATGTCATCTACATATAAATAAATTTAATTATTTATTTATATCGTTCATCTTCTAAATTCTTCTACCTTAAATTAAATAAACAATTTTATTTAATTATTAACATTTCCACCTTTCACTTGATTAAATTAAATAATTTTTTATAATTTATTTATATTTAATTATCATAGTATTCTAAAGTTTAAATATTTTGATTATTTAAATAATGGAATATCTTCTTCATCTCATCTTTTATCTTTCGCTTGATTAAATTAAATAAATTTTTATAATCTATTTATATTTAATTATCATTTGGTTCTAAAATTTGAATATTTTTGAATATTCGAAAAATGGAATATTCTCCATCCCATAAAATATTAAATATTTTATTTAATATTTCTTCACCCTATTTTCATTTTTTAAACATAATTAAATATGAGTTATTTAATTATGTGAGTTTCCATTTTCATCTCCACTTTTAAATTAAATAAATATATTTTATTTAATTTCTAACTCGTGCTAACTCACCCTTCCAAATTCTTGACTCGGGCTTCGAAATGGAAGTTTCCCTTCGAAACTCAATGACGAAAATTGAAAGAAAAGGGAAACCTTCCATCCTTTTCTTCCACTTTTGAAGATCTCTCGCTGTCTGTTCGAACAAGCTTAATCCAGACCGTCAATTGATTCAACCAATCAAATCCGTTCGAAAACTCTATAAAAGCCCCTACAAATCCAAGATTTTGGTTACACTATGCATAATCATTCACATTTACACGCACGCACTCACTTTTGCACACCTACGCATATCTACGTTCATATAGACAATCAGCTTATGCATTCATATAAGCTTCAATATCACAACAATCTTCTCATCTTAGCATAGCTTTGCATTTAGCATAGTTGCATTTTAAATCTCGTTCTTTAGCTGTCATTTTGTTGAGCTTGGTCTGCTGATCTGAGAGCTATCTAGAAACCAACAAAATGCTGAAGTTAGAGGAAGATAAGATGGTTTCGAGAAGCTGCTGTTACGGTTTGCATATTTTGTTTCCTTTTTAGCTTTTTGATTTAATGTCTTATTAATATGTGTTTGATTTCATTTAAATTGATCCAATATTTCATACACACAGTCTGCACAAGGTTTTTCTGGGACCACTACCATCATTCTTAGGGGATGCATCTGGCTAGAAAGCAACTATGTTCCATGGCTTGAATCTTTTATGTTACAACAATTGAAGATGATCATTGTTGCTGGCATCATTGCTCGGGATACTTGATCTTTTCTGTTACAACTCACTAGGTAGTGGGAATTTCTCCTATATATACTGCTTCTTCCTTCCGAAATCGAGTTTGGAAGACACAATTTTTTTTCTAAAAGATACCAGGTCTTTTGTATTGCTTTATATTATTGCAAAATACTCTTAGACTGTGTCATTGTTCGGCCTTTATGTTTTCTTAAGCTATTTGATAAACTTTATACTATGTCATTATTGTCTTGAATGGTTCATTTGTAGAACTTCTATGATTTTAATACAGGTTTGCGGTTTAGATCATGTCTTTGACCCCTCTTTTCAGTAAATGCATATGAAAATTATTTTCTATTATTGAATGAATTATTCAGGCTTCTATCTCTAATTCCTATTATTCTAGGACATAGCAGATTGTTGAACGAGCCCTTTAATTATATCCAAAAGATAGATTTATTGTGCCTTATATCTAAATCTTAGCGCATTGCCTTATTAGATCTTTATTTTTTATATTTGTTTCCTTTTTCCATTCCAAAACCCCAATTACAGAAGAATCCAGCTTCTTTAAAAACTCAGAGGTCACTTAGTTTAGCACAACTGGTCCCCCATTAACTGAGTTTCCTATAAAGGCTATTACCTTGCCAATTTTTGGCATCAACAACAATAAAATACATAACTTTTAAAATATTTGTATACTTACCAAAAGAAGCTATAAGGGACACACTTAATGAATCCCAAAGAAAAAAGAAAGTTCAAATTCTCCACAAACAAGTAATCCACACTACAATCCAAGCTCTTCTAATCATCAAAATAAGGCAGGGTTTCAAAATATCATTTTAATTTTATTTCTCTTTGATCTTCTCTCCAAAACATAAGACAATGATGAAATAACACACTTTTTCAACATAATTTATAAGCATAAGAAAAATAAAATCCCAAAGCCTTTTCCTATTTCACATTGTAACCTTTCACCATGGGCTAATATCCCATAAGGGATATTCTATCTTTTGAAAACAAATATTCTTTTCCAATTCAATAATAATTTCCAATCAATTAATTTTCACATAATGCAACATTTCTAAATGTAATTGACATAAAATAAATAAATTATTTTTTTGTTCTCCAAATAATCCAATAGCAAAAAAATATTTCAAAAAGACTATTTAATTCTTTTTATTTACCAAAAAAATACACAATAATGATAAATAGACTCACCCAAGAAAGATGTATTTATAGTTATAACACAAGGGGATCTAGAATCATGATTAATTTGGATATGTTTTTATGAGTTTTGATATCACAAGTCCTATTACTCTATATTGAGTATGACATATCACAAGAATCAAATAAATAAACCCACAAAATCCATAAGGGCACTAACTTGACCACATGGAATAGGTAAGGTGAGATGGATAAGTGAAGTCCATCTCATTCTCCTCCACATGCCTTATATTGGTCAAACAATTATATATTTCTTGCACGCTCATTGAAAAATTACACGCATCTACCTAGTATGCAACAATCTAGAGTGAATGGAAAAATTACCCAATGTCATACAATTCATATTTAATAATCACATTTTCATTAATCATCTATATAATCAAATACAATAAACATATGATTAATCATTTATTGGACAAGATAGATAACGACTAGCATGGTTAGACATTCTAGTTTTTCTTGGAGACTACATTATCTTAATGTATAATTTGTGATTATATGGCTATCACTTTAATAGTTCTTATGTCTTTCTAGATGTCACTTATGTTTATTACATTAACACTATGTTGCTCTATGATTTCTTTATATTTCTATATTTATTATTTCTCCTAAAGAATCCAACCTAATAATGTTCCATGATAACATAATGTAGTAGGCTCAACATGCTATGATACCACTAATGTAAGAGGATAAATAAAATAGTTCATTCAATGTAAACCAATTTAAATAGCTCACACAAAACCATTGAAAACACTCTACAAAAAAAACCAAATTCTTGCAACAAATATTTCAATCTAGGTTTGCAAGTTGCAACTAGCAATCTCAAATTTAGTCAAACTTTGGTAAATGAATTACAACAATCCAAAAAGGATAATGGGGCTACAACAAGCCCATACAAGACTTCTAAAAATCACCACAAAATGATTTGCAATAGCAAATCAAAACATTCCAACAAAGTTTTCTCCAATGCCTGCAACAACAAAACTTCAAAACAACCTCAACAATCCAAATATGCAACTACTGGTGATGTTCATGGCTCTGCAACCAACATTCAACCTACAACAACACCATTAAAACTCATTCTTGGAAGTATGCCATGCCTCTTTTTCATCAACCTTCAAAACTGTGCTTCAAAATTTCTTTTCATGCTTTCAACAACCTCCAAAAACCCCACTACATGCTCAGGAAATTAATGAAAATTTAATTCTTTTCCTTTCTTTCCCACGTACGCCATAACTTGTGGTAGAAAATTCAAAATACAATAAAGCCAATAAAGAATAAATTAATTCATTCTTTTAATTGCTTGGACAAAGAATAGAATGTTGAGTTTTTATTCTCCACTTGCCAATCCAGAAAAAGCAAAAGAAAGGAAAAATCAGGCCCTGGGTGCCCACCTCTAGTCCCTACTTTTTAGGGATACGATTCTTGTGCTTTAAATCATCCATTATCCCATTTTCAATGCCTATAAAGAGTTTTTATTTTTTTTGCAATTGAAATGGTTTTAAATCCGACTAGTCAACTTTTCAAAGTTGCACAAGAATTTAATTGAAAAATTAACTTAATGGATGATAAATATTTATCCATCCTCACCATATAATTCAAACCAAAAATAAATCCATTTCAAAAATACAAAATTGCATAATTCAAAAATTCAACCTTTTTGTTGACATAGGATTGCAAGTCACCATGGATGCTCCTGCATCAGACACCCAAGGTAGAAAATTTTTGTGAGCTTGGTCTCACAAAATGGAGTTGAATGGTAGAACCATCCTTTCAAGTTGTAAACAACCCTGAACAAACTCCATTACTGAAATTGGTACCTCTAATGAGTTCTTCTTTCTTTTCTTCTAGCATCTAGTTGGAACAAGTTTCCTTCTCTGACAACTTTGCTCTACAGTGAACCTCCTAAATGTGGAATGAATTCCACCATAAAAAAAACATTTCCTCCAAATGTAATTGATATTCTCCTCTAATCTTATGGGATTCAAACCACCATAGTTCAACCATCTCCACCAAAATGCATTTGCACTAAACTCTACAACACCATACAAATCCTTTTCTACTTACCAATCATCACTAGCAAATTCTTCTTGAACTATCTCATTTGAATTCACTAAATTATCCAACTAAACATGAAAATCATTAATAATAAAATTTATTACGTTCTATTACTTTCTTCAACATCACTCTCAACCTCATCAAATCTCACATTAAAATATGATTTTACCTCATTACCTTATGCTGCAACTTTTTCTCTACCTGCAATCAATGCATTCCACTCAACCTCTACTTCTGCAATCTTCATCAATAAATCATCTCTCTTTTTCTTCTATTTCCTCCAAAGGACTCTCTTCTGTTGTAACTTCATTATACTCACATCCATTTTTATAATAACATTCAAAAAGATTAAACTTTTCATCAACTACTTTAATTTCTGCAATTCTTTCTTCTCTATCACTCGTCATATCAGTCAAATACAAATCGGATTTGGTTCTAACCTCATCAAAATCTGATATTTCTCTTTTCCTTACTATTGTAACATAATTTTCAGCTTCCTCATATCCATCCATCCCATTCATGACATTCACACGCAAACCAAAATCATCAATGAACTCACAAAATGCAAGTTTTACCTTTTCTTTAACTGTTGCAACTTGGTTTTCCCTTTCTTCAATGTCCTCCATTTCACTAAACTCTTCTATTGTTGCTGCAACCTCTTTAATATTTTCTGCACTTTTCTCCTCCTTCCCATCCTTTACTACAATCTCACCATCTTTCTTCATACTATTCTCAAAGCATACTTCTGCAATATTTTCTCCATCTTGTTCACTTGCACAACTATGACAAACTTGTTACCTTTCTTCTTTGGCATTTCATCAAACACTTGCCACACACTCTCAATATTCAACCTCTCAAGTATAGACCGCCTCACACTCGATGATCTGTCTACACACAAATCACACACATTCTACCCCCAGGTCCTAGTGCAAACTACCTCACGTTTGGTGCTCTGCGTGCACACTCAGGAACTCCTGCTCTAATACCACTAATGTAGTAGTATCAACATGCTCTAATACCACTAATGTAATAGGATAAATAAAATAATTCATTCAATGGAAACCAATTTAAATAGCTCACACAAAACCACTGAAAAACACTCTACATAGAAAACCAAATTATTGCAACAAATATTGCAATCCAAGTTTGCAACTTGTAATTAGCAATCTTGAATTTAGTCAAACTTTGCTAAATGAATTACAACAGTCCAAAATGGACAATGGGGCTACAACAAGCCCATACAAGACTTCTGAAAATCACCACAAAATGATTTGCAACAACAAATCAAAACTTTCCAACAAAGTTTTCTACAACACCTGCAACAAAAAACTTCAAAACAACCTCAACAATCCAAATATGCAACTAATGGTGATGTTCATGGTTCTGCAACCAGCCTCCAACCTACAACAACACCATTAAAACTCCTTCCTAGAGGTATGCCATACCTCCTTTTCATAAACATTCAAAAATGTGCTTCAAAATTTCTTTTCATGCTTTCAACAACCTCCAAAAACCCCACTACATGCTCAGGAAATTAATGAAAATTTAATTCTTTTCCTTTCTTGCCCAGGTACCCATAACTTGTTGCAGAAAATTCAAAATGCAATAAATCCAATAAAGCATAAATTAATTCATTCTTTTAATTGCTTGGACAAAGAATAAAATGTTGAGTTTTCATTCTCCACTTGCCAATCCAGAAAAAAGCAAAAGAAAGGAAAAATCAAGCCCTGGGCACCCACCTCTAGTCCCTACTTTTTAGGAATATGATTCTTGTGCTTTAAATCATCCATTATCCCATTTTCAATGCCTATAAAGAGTTTTTATTTATTTTGCAACTAAAATGCTTTTAAATCCGACTAGTCAACTTGTCAAAGTTGCACAAGAATTTAATTTACAAATTAATTTAGTGGATGATAAATATTTATCCATCCTCACCATATAATTCAAACCAAAAATTAATCCACTTCAAAAAATCCAAAATTGCATAATTCAAAAATTCAATCTTTTTGTTGACATAGGATTGCAAGTTACCATGGATGCTCCTGCATCATAAAAATTTCATTGTTCCCAAGATTGATACTTGTCTTTGTACTCCCTTTCCTTTTCACACAACTGTATTCCTCCAATAAGGATAATATTTTCCTATATATGTCTATTTTCCAATTTTTATGTGTACTATTCATTGTGATAAGACATTTCTATTACATTGGTCTTAAATTTATATTTTGTTTCCTTTCCATGTTCCACTAAAATAAGCTTATAAGTTATGATGGATAATCAAAATTTTATTTTAGTGTGATGTCAGTTATTTCTTATTCAAAAGGTAGTTTACTTGCATTAATATTTTCTTGATAGATTATATATATTGTATATCAAGTTCTAATGCTTCTTAGTCATAGTTGATTGCTTAATTTTCTTTGCAATTAATCCATGTTCCTCTTTAAGAGTGTCTTCTATATGGCTATTTTTAAATGCTATTTAATGCTCTTTTCATACTTCCTGTTTAGTTGAAAAATGGATGCTTTATGGTTTTGGACATAGAACATCACTTTTCTCTAACTAACATTCAAGGATTCCCTATATCAGATCTCAATCAAATGATGAAAATGGGAGAAAGAGATCTACTAAGGGACTATCCTAGGGTATGATTTAAGATTGCAAGGGGGGTTCACCACCAAGTAAGAACTTGGAAAAGACAATGAAATGCAAGATGAAATACAAAACCCTAATATGATACAAACTTGAATTAAATGACCTAGAAATGCATATAAATCATAACAGAAAGCTATAAAACAAGAAATGTGCACCTGAAAACTTGTAGAGGCTTGAATGAAGGCTAGAAATGCTGTGGATCCTAAAATTTTGGCCTACTAGGACTCATTCGCCATTCTGGGCGAATCAGTCCCAATTTTGAATTTATGCACAGGAGTAGGTTTCAGGAAAGCGAGTATCCAAATCTATAAAGACCTTAAAAAAAACCTACAGTGGGACTCATTCACCACTTGTGGTGAATGAGTCTAGTTTTGATTTTCTAGAAATTTAAAGTTTGAATTTTCTCTCCTCGGTCTGCTCAATCTGCTCCTCTAGGTTCTGGGATCCGAAACCCTAATTTCGAGGCTGTGGATGACCTTTTAGTGAAGATTATGACCTTTCTAATGGTGAGACAAATCCAACACGCTTGTAACCTAATCTTCAATGATCTTCGTGTCTTCAAAGCACCTAGATCTGCAATCACACAAAGAGAGCGAAAAAGTGTTGATTGTTAGGGAATAGGGGTTTTCCTTGGTCAAACCCCTTGTAGGTAATTAAACCAAATGATGAGACAATGAAATGAAGGAATGAAACATGAAACCAAGAACATGAATCATGGACAATGATACCTTGAATGATGCATTGTAGATGATGTCTTGTAAATCTGGAACTCAACATGAAATGGCCATGAAGGATGTAGATCTTGATCTTGACAATAGGAGTAGAACAATGCTTGATCTTAGATATTCAATGCTACATCACAACACTAACTCAATAACATGCTTGATGCTTGATTATGATGGATCTTGAATTGCTGCAACAATTGATGAATAATTTTACCCTTGAATGCCTTAGAATTGATCTTGAATGCTATCTTGATGCTCTTGTGAAGACTTGGAATGCTTAACTCTTGTTTTCTTGACTTGATAACATGAATTCTTATATTGCTTATGTGAAATGAGGATTTGAAAGCTTTTTTATATAGGAAATGCACTCAAATGACTATTAATTTGATCCCAAAGGCCAACATGGAAGAAATTTGAATTAAAAACCCACTTTTCCCACTTAAAACCTTAAAAATAGGCTAAATAGGACTCATTCACCATCCTAGGCGAATGGGTTCCATAGGGGCTATTTTTAGTCCTAAAGTGTCAGCGAGTCAAGGAATTAGGCTTATATGTTGATCTTATCAAGTTTTTAGTTAAAATAGGCCTTGGGATGCACAATATGGGGTCATAGGTGTAAGGAAAGCTTAGGTGCAGAACAAACTCTCTTAACATCAAAACCTCAGGGAAAAATGCAAAGGTTACTTTAAATTTTGCAATTACAGTTTAATTAAGATACACTTGAAAGGATTAACATAATAGAGAAATGAACATACACAATTTGAACACCAGATTTATGTGGGAAAACCCTTACGGGTGAAAAATCCACCACACCAAGAAAAGCCTCTTTGTATTACAGTAAAGAAAATTACATACAGAGTTCAGACTTAACTTTCTGATGTCAATTTACAGCATCAACATTTCCTTGATCAACCTTGTATAGTACATCCCAGTTACAATTCTCTCTAAATTGAATTCATGCACACTGATCACACATCAAATTGTTCACCGAACGGATCATCATCTTTGATTACAGAGTATGTCCATGTCATTCATGGTCTATTGATCTTCCTCACAGGAATGACTGCAATAGTCCAACTGCTAGTGGTTCACATTCCACTTCTCTGATTGGTTGAAAACAAACCACGTAGGATAGACATTCGGTCAAGGTGTTCAAACAATATCACATGTTGGTGAGACACTAGGTCATGTCTCCCCAATGCCACAATTCCCAACTGTCTTTATCAACTAGAGTCACCACCATCGGCAAGAGTCATATCAAGTTCAAAAATGTTAGCCAGACTCACTCTATCGCTAAGACATCACAGCAATATCCACTACAGAACCATCGGCCAAACCATCGCTATCGGCGAGAGGTCATACCGAACACAAATCCATCTTGAGCAGATCTATTGGCAAGAGTTCTGCTATATTCAAGAGTCTTATAGAACCTTAGGTTATACTGATGTTCATACCTGTCGGAAAGACAAAAAATATTGCTAAGACTTCACACCGATGTTCAACTCATGTAGCTCTATCGGTGAGACCCTCGCTATCGCCAAGAGGTCATAATGATCACAGAACAGTCGGTGAGAGAAAAGCTATCGCCAAGAGTTCATACCGAAAGCTAAACTATTGGTGAGAGAAACACCATTGGCAGGAGATCATACCAAGTGCAAACCTTTCGGCGAGACCACAACCATCGCTTAGACTCTTATCGAGCCTTCATGTCACCCTGATGCCTTCGAGTGTATAACTGTCAGCGAGACATATCTTGTCAGAATGAGTCATTCCAAGTGTTCATGCCTCTCCCCAATGACTTATGTTTCCACGAGTCTCCCCGATAACCATTAGAAACCAACCTGTTGGCAAGAGATCCCCCCAGGTGGAAAGAGTTAGATCTTTCAAGCAATTGACATGTCTTGCTGATGACTCCCGTCGGCAAGACAGAAACAACGTCTCGGTGAATGGAGCATTTCAAATGATTAGAACACAATTGCTAGTCGGTAAGACTTCCAGGGGGTCTCACTGACTTTTCTCTTTTAGGAGGTTCATGCCAGTAAGCTTGAGGCACATTTTCCAACAATTTCCCACTTGACAAAGATCTTACTGACACCTCCAAAGCACAACAAAACTATTGAAATTCATGGGCACTGAGGCCCATTGAACTGGCACACCACCTGAACTTGTTTGTGCTCACTGGCTTTGTCAATGCATTTGCAATATTTTCCAAAGTATCCACTTTTTCTAAAGAGACCTTTTCATCCTCCACCATATCTCGTACAAAATGATATTGCACATCAATATGTTTCATCCTAGCATGGAAAGTAGGATTTTTTGCCAAACAAATAGCACTCTGACTGTCACAGTAAATTGTAATTTTTCCTGCATCAAACCCAATGTTAGAACACAAACGTTTTAACCAAATTGCTTCTTTACAAGCGTGTGTTGCTGCCATGTATTCTTCCTCTATAGTGGACAAAGCGACTATAGCCTGCTACTTACTCATCCAACTAACTGCACCACCATTCATCATGAAAATATATCCATTGGTGGATCTTCTACTGTCAACATCCCCTGCCCAATCAGAATCCACATAGCCTCAAATGCTGAGAGTCCTATGTGATTCAACCAAATTTCCATGATAACACAAAGCATATTTTGAAGTGCCCTTTAGATATCTGAACACTCTTTTCACAACATCCCAATGTGTCCTTCCAGGATTTTCCATAAAATTACTAAGTACTCCCACTGCTTAGGAAATGTCTGGCCTTATACAGACCATTGCATACATTAAACTTCCAACTGCACTAGCATAAGGCACTCTCATCATGTCCTCTATCTCAGTAGGAGATTTTGGACAGTCTTCAATAGATAGCTTCATTCCCTGCAAAACTAGAACAACTAGCTGCTTGCAATCATTCATACAAAATCTTTCTAGAATAGTATTAATATACTTACTCTGACTGAGCCAAAGTTTTCTACTCTTCTTGTCCCTGGTTATTTCCATTCCCAGAATATACCTGGCTGCACCAAGATCTTTCATTTCAAACTTTGCAGAAAATTGAGATTTTAGATAAAAAATAATTAACTTACTATTGCCTATGAACAACATATCATTAACATAGAGAGCAATAATAAGAATACAATCACTTTCAACTTTGTAATATACACAATGATTAGATTTCGATCTTACAAATCTCAATGACAAAACAAAAGTGTCAAACTTTTGGTACCACATTCTAGGAGATTGTTTTAATCCATACAGAGATTTTTTCAACTTGCAAACCAATTTTTCTTTACCTTTTTCCACAAAGTGTTCAGGTTGGGACATATAGATTTCTTCTTCAAGGTCACCATTGTTGGAATTGTGTGTCTCAATCTCACAGGCTGAAACTTCTAAGTTAGGATGGTCACTGTGATTGTTGAGATGTCTGGCCGATCTGCCTTTGATCTTAATCTGTTAGCTTGTTGGTGTGACTTCTGGAATCTCTCAGCGATCGACATAACCTAAGCCTTCGGCATAACCTGGACAATCGGAATGAGTATTAGCGCTGGGAGAAGTCTTGCTGATGGAAATATCTTGTTGATAGTCGCTGTGAGTCTGGTCGATGGTGTTTAGTCAGAGAGACTCTTGGCGAGGGATGTTATTAGTGTAACTTATTGTGTTCGGTGTAACCCTCTACTGAGTGGGTTGGTTTGGCTAACAGGTTATTCTTATCGGATGTCGGGGAGACTTTGGGCGACAAGTGGTTTCGGCGAGAGGTGTGACTTTGGAGACTCTTGGCGACGGATGAATGTCTTGCTAATGGTTATACACTCGAAGTCATCGGGGTGACATGAAGGCTCGGTAAGAACTCTTGCCGATGGTTGATTGTCTCGCCAATGGTATAGTCTATTGTTGGTATGACTCCTGGCGAAGGATAAACTTAGGGTGACTTGGCACCTGTGGGGTGACTCTTAGTGACAACCTAAGTCTTGCCGACGAATATACATATTGGTATGACTTGAGGACTCATTATGACTCATAGCGACTAGCGATTGTCTGGGTGATGGATCTGCTGAGGATATCGGTGAAAGGTCTTGCCGATCTTGCCGATAGAGTAAGTCTCGCCGATGGGAGTGTTGATGTCGATGTGACTTTTGAACTCATTTTGATCTCCTGCCGATAGCAGTGACTCTTTCCAATAGCGATGGATATGTAATCGGTCTTGTGGCATCGAGGAGACATGACTAGTGTCTCACCAACATGCGACACAGTTTGAACGCCTTGACCATTTGTCTATCCTACGTGGTTTGTCTTTGACCAATTAGAGAAGCAGAATGGGAACCGTTAGCAGTTGGACTGTTGCGCCTGTTCCTGTGAGGAAGATCAACAGACTATGAATGACATGGATATGCTCAGTAATAGAAGATGATGAACGATTAGATGAACAATTGCATGAGTAACAGTGTCAGATAATGAAGTGTTGCTTGATTGAATATGAATTGTTCTAAGAGAATTTCTGTGTAAGGTTGATCAATGAATATTATGCTGCTATAAATTGACATTAGAGAGTGATGCCTGTACTCTGTATGTAATTTGTTTACTGTAATACAAAGGGGTTTTTCTTGGTGTGGTGGGTTTTTCTCCCGTAAGGGTTTTCCCACGTAAATCTAGTGTTCATCTATGTATGTTCATTTCTCTGTTTCTGTTATTTCTTTCAAGTGTATCTTAATTGGACTGTAATTGAAAATTTAAAGACACCTCTGCATTATTCCTCGAGGTTTTGGCGTTAGGAGAGTTTGTTCCTCACCTTAGCTTTCCTTACAAGTGGTATCAGAGTCTGGCCAGTTGTGTTATCCTTGTGGGTACGTTGGATTTTTTGTGTCAATTCTATTTCAGTGGGAGTCTTGTAGAAGTTTGGTAATTTGAATTATAGATTAAGATGCCAAGCACATTAGGAAAGATTGAAATTGAGAAATTCAATGGCAGTAACTTTGAGTTGTGGAAACTTAAAATGGAAGATCTGTTGGTTGATCATGATCTTTGGATTGCTGTGTCTGGAGTGAAGCCTACAGGCATGAAGCAAGAGGATTGAGACCTTGCAGATCAAAAATCAAAGGGGCTGATAAGGCTCTGTTTAGTAGACTCTATTCTTCTGAATGTTCATGAAGAAAAGACTGCATCTTCCTTGTGGAAAAGATTGACATCTATTTATCAGGGCAACTCCTTGGTGAATAAATTGTTCTTGAGGAAGAAGATGTACACTTTGAGAATGCAAGAGGGAGGATCTATTGTTGATCATTCGAATGCTTTCAACATGCTAATTGCTCAGTTAGCATATGTGGGTGTGAAGATTGATGAAGAATATCACTGTATGCTATTATTATGTTCTTTGCCAGATTATGGGATCACCTGGTGATGGCAATTGGGAGTACAACATCCACTTTTAAGATGGAAGATGTTGTTGCTTCTTTATTATCAGAAGAGATGAGAAGGAAATCTTTTGAGATGGTGAAGGAGGATCTTGCTGTTAGAGGCAGACCGAAAGAAAAAGGAAAGAAGAAGGACAAGAAGTCCAAATCAAAATCAGAAGGGACATCAAAGTCTGCTGGAAAGAAGTCCAAGGTGAAGTGTTGGAATTGTGGGCAACCTGGTCATGTCTAAAAGGATTGCAAAGAGGAGAAAAAGAAGAAGAATTCTTTCGACAATGATTCTTCTCAGAGTGATGCAAATGCTTTCATTGTAGCCTTGGCTACATAGGCATCAGATGATGTCTGGCTAATTGATTTTAGAGCATCTTTGCACATGACATCTCATAGAGATTGGTTCACTAAGTATGAAAGATACGATGGTGGAAAGGTGTATTTGGCAAGCGATTCATCTTTGGAAATAGTTGGTCGTAGAAGAGTCAAAATTCAATTCCCTAATGGAAGAGTGAAGGGAATAAATGATGTAATGCATATACCAGGTCTAGCTCAAAATTTATTTTCTGTTAGTAAGCTGAATGATATTGGAGTGCAAGTCACGTTCTCTGGAAATGGCTGCAAGATGACTATAGGCTCAATGGTGCTAGCAAGGGTGCTCGTATTGGTACCTTGTATAAGCTGGATGCACATGTTGTGCAATGCAATAGTGTCTCTGCAAAGTTACAAAAGGCTACTCATGGAGAAAAAGAGGGAAAAGTTCCTATTTGTGCAAACTCTATGGAAGTTAAACTTCTAGCAGAAAAGACTATGCTCTAGCATCATAGGCTAGGCCATATTGGTGAAAAAGGTTTAAAAACCTTGAAGAATAAAAACCAGTTGAGGGCTTGATGATTGTAACCTTGAATTCAATTTTGTGAACATTGTATATATGGTAAACAACACCGTGTTTCATTTTATTCCAATCCTCACAAATCTTCTAGTTTGCTTGATTATATTCATTTGATGTTTTTGGTCCAGTGAATGTTCCTTCTTTGTCTAAGTCAAGGTACTATGTATCTTTTATTGATGATTATTCAAGAAGGGCATTTGTCTATTTTTTGAAAAAAATCAGAAGTGTTCAGTCGGTTTAAGGAATTTAAGAACCTTGTAGAAAATTAGACTAGAAGAAAAATAAAATGTTTAAGGACTGACAATGGCAATGAGTTTTGTTCGATGATTTTGAGAGGTACTTGTAAAGATCATGGGATTAAAAGACATAAAACTACACCTTACACTCTGCAGCAAAATGGAGTTGCAAAAAGGTTCAACAGATGATGGAAAGAGCATGAAGTATCTTGACCAGTCTGGCTTGGAGGAGAAGTTCTGGCTGAGGCAGTTGCTACAACATGTTACTTGATAAACCGTTCTCCTAATTCCGCTCTTGTTGAGAAAACACCTTTGGAAGCATGGTCTGGAAAGAAGCCCTCTTGAGACACATTCGAGAGTCTGGCTATGAGGCATATGCACATGTGCCTTATGAAAAAAGATCTAAATTGGAAAACAAGGTCAAATGTATTTTTATTGGTTATAGTGTTGGCATAAAAGGATACAAGCTTTGGAATCGATACGGAGAAGGTTCTATACGTAGAAGTGTTATCTTTCATGAGTGAAGCCTTTTACCTTGGATCTGGTCGAGAGACAAAATTAGAAAATAAAAAGGATGTAGTTGAAATTCCTTTGACACGGATAAAGAGGAATTGAAAATTCAAAATGTACTGGCGAGGAGAGCTCAAGTAGTTAGAGTTCGAAGAAGAAGAACAACCCTCACAAGTGAGGAGGTCAACTCATGAAAGAAAGCAACCTGATAGGTATGGGTTTTCTTTGATAGATTCTACTTGTGCCTATGCTTTAATTTCTATCATTGATGAGTCTAGGACTATGAAAGAGGCATTTAGAATGTCTGATTCAAACTCTTGGTTGGAAGCCATGAATGAAGAAATGGCATCATTAGAAAAGAATGATACTTGGAGTTTGGTGCCCTTGCCTGAAGGAAAAAAAGTTGTGGGCTTCAAATGGGTATTTAAAAAGAAAATAGGTCTGGATGGCACTGTGGAAAAGTATAAGGCGAGGTTGGTTGCGAAGGGTTATTCCCAGGTAGAGGGAATTGATTATGGAGAAATTTTTTCTCCTGTAGCTAAGTTGACATCTATCAGATTCCTTTTGTCACTTGCAGCAGCGTATGACTTAGAGGTTGAATAGATGGATGTGAAGACAACATTCCTTCATGGTGACCTTGAAGAAGAGATTTATGTGTCCTAGCCTGAGCACTTTGTGGAAAAAGGTAAATAAAAACTAGTTTGCAAGTTGAATAAATCTCTATATGGATTAAAGCAGTCTCCTAGAATGTGGTACCATAACTTTGACACCTTTGTTTTGTTATTGAGATTTGTAAGATCAAAATCTAATCATTGTGTGTATTACAAAGCTAAAAGTGATCGAGTTCTTGTTATTGCTCTCTATGTTGATGATATGCTGTTCATAGGAAATAGTAAATTAATGATTTATGATCTTAAGTCTCAGTTGTCTACAAAGTTCGAAATGAAAGATCTTGGTGCAGCTAGGTATATTCTGGGAATGGAAATAACCAGGGACAGGAAGAGTAGAAAACTTTGGCTCAGTCAGAGTAAGTATATTAAGACTGTTCTAGAGAGATTTTGTATGACTGATTGCAAGCAGCTAGTTGTTCCAGTTTTGCAGGGAACGAAGCTATTTGTTGAAGACTGTCCAAAATATCCTACTGAGATGGAGGACATGACCAATGTGCCTTATGCTAGTGCGGTTGACAGTCTAATGTATGCAATGGTCTGTACAAGGCTAGACATTGCCCAAGCAGTGGGAGTACTTAGTCAGTTTATGGCTAATCCTGGAAGAATGCATTGGGATGTTGTGAAAAGAGTTTTTAGATATTTGAAGGGCACTTCTGAATATACATTGTGTTACCATGACAACTTGGTTGAATCACATAGGACTCTCAGCATTCGAAGCTATGTGGATTCTGATTGGGTAGGGGACATTGACAATAGAAGATCCACCAATGGATATATTTTCATGATGAATGGTGGTGCAGTGAGTTGGATGAGTAAGTGGTAGGCTGTAGTCGCTTTGTCCACTATAGAGGCAGAATACATGGCAACAACACACGCCTATAAAGAAGCAATTTGGTTAAAACGTTTGTGTTCTAACATTGGTTTTGATGCAGGGAAAATAACAATTTACTGTGATAGTCAGAGTGCTATTTGTTATGCGAAAAATCCTACTTTCCATGCCAGGACGAAACATATACATGTGAAATATCATTTTGTATGAGATATGGTGGAGGATGGAAAGATCTCTTTAGAAAAAGTGGATACTCTGAAGAATGTTGCAGATGCATTGATGAAGCCAGTGAGCACAAAAAATTTCAAGTGGTGTGCCAGTTCGATTGGCCTCGATTCCCATGAATTTCAGTAGTTTTTTTGTGCTCTGGAGGTGCCTGTGTGATCTTCATCAAGTGGGAGATTGTTGGAATTGTGTGCCTCAATCTCACAGGTTGAAACCTTTGAGTTAGCATGGTCTCTGTGACTACTAAGATGTTTGGCTGATCTGCCTCTGATCTAAATCTGTCAGCTTGTCAGTGTGACTTCTGGAATCTCTCAGCGATCGACATAACCTAAGCCTTCGGTGTAACTTGGACAATTGGAATGAGTCTTAGCGCTGGGAGAAGTCTTGCTAATGGAACTATCCTGTTGATAGTCGCTGTGACTTTGGTCGATGGTGTTTGGTCAGAGAGACTCTTGGCAAGGGTTGTTATCGGTGTGACTTGTGTTCGGTGTAACCCTCTGCTGAGTGGGTTGGTTTGGCCGACATGTTATTCTTATCGGATGTCGGGGAGACTTTGGGCGACAAGTGGTTTCGGTGAGAGGTGTGACTTTGGAGACTCTTGGCGACGGGTGAATGTCTCGCCGATGGTTATACACTCGAAGTCATCGGGGTGACATGAAGGCTCGATAAGAACTCTTGCCGATGGTTGATTGTCTCGCCGATGGTATAGTCTGTTGTTGGTATGACTCCTGGTGAAGGATAGACTCGGGGTGACTTGGAACCTATGGGGTGACTCTTAGTGACAGCCTAAGTCTTGCCAATGGATATACATATCGGTATGACTTGAGGACTCGTTATGACTCATAGCGACTAGTGATTGTTTGGGCGATGGATCTATTAAGGATATCGGTGAAAGGTCTTTCCGATCTTGCCGATAGAGTAAGTCTCACTGATGGGAGTGTTGATGTCGATGTGACTTTTGAACTCGTTTTAATCTCTTGCCCATAGTAGTGACTCTTGCCAATAGCGATGGATGTGTAATCGGTCTTGTGGCATCGGGGAGACACGACTAGTGTCTCACTGACATGCGACATAGTTTGAACGCCTTGACCATTTGTCTATCCTACGTGGTTTGTCTTTGACCAATCAGAGAAGCAGAATGGGAACCGCTAGCAGTTGGACTGTTGTCGCCTTTCTTGTGAGGAAGATCAACAAACTGTGAACGACATGGATATGCTCAGTAATCAAAGATGATGAACGATTAGATGAAAAGTTGCATGAGTAATAGTGTTAGATAACGAAGTGTTGCTCGATTGAATACAAATTGTTCTGAGTGAATTCGATGGATGTTTTCTGAGAGCATTTTTGTGTAAGGTTCATTAGTGAATATTATGCTGCTATAAATTGATATCAGAGAGTGAAGCCCGTACTTTGTATGTAATTTGTTTACTGTAATACAAAGGGGTTTTTCTTGGTGTGGTGGGTTTTTCTCCTGTAAGGGTTTTCCCACATAAATCTGGTGTTCATCTGTGTATGTTCATTTCTATGTTTCTGTTATTTCTTTCAAGTGTATCTTAATTGGACTGTAATTGAAAATTTAAAGAAACCTCTGTATTCTTCCTTGAGGTTTTGGTGTTAGGAGAGTTTTTTCCGCACCTTAGCTTTCCTTACAACCATGAAAAAATGTTGTCTTCACATCCATCTGTTCAATCTCTAAGTCATACGCTGCTACAAGTGAAAAAATAAATCTTATAGACGTTAGCTTAGCTACAGGAGAAAAAATTTCTCCATAATCAATTCCCTCTACCTAGGAATACCCTTTCGCAACCAACCTTGCCTTATACTTTTCCACACTGCCATCCAGACCTATTTTCATTTTAAATACCCATTTGCAGCCAACAAATTTTTTGCCTTTAGGAAAGGGCACCAAACTCCAAGTATCATTCTTTTCTAATGATGCCATTTCTTCATTCATGGCTTCCAACCAAGAGTCTAAATCAAACATTCTAAATGCCTCTTTCACAGTCCTAGGCTCATCAGTGCTAGAAATTAAAGCATAGGCACAAGTAGAATCTAACAAAGAAAACCCATACCTATCAGGTTGCTTTCTTTCACATGTTGACCTCCTCACGGTTAAGGCTGAGGTTGATCTTCTTCTTCAGAACTCTCAGAACTGCTTGAGCTCTCCTCAGTTTCAGGTACATTTTGAATTTTGAATTCCTCTTTATCTGGTGTCGGAGGAATTTCAAATACATCCTTTTTATCTTCTGATTTTGTCTCTGACTATAGATCCAAAGTAGAAGGCTTTAGTTCACGAAAAATAACACTTCTGCTGTATAGAACCTTCTCCGTATCAGAATTCCAAAGCTTATATCCTTTTATGCCAACACTATAACCAATAAAAACACATTTAACAACCTTGTTTTCCAATTTAGATCTTTTTTCATTTAGCACATATGCATATGCCTCACTGCCAAAGACACAAATGTGTCTCAGAGAGGGATGCTTTCTAGACCTTTCTTCCAAAGGTGTTTTCTCAACAAGAGCGGAATTAGGAGAATGGTTTATTAAGTAACATGCTGTTACAACTGCCTCAGCCTAGAACTTCTCCTCCAAGCCAACACTGCTCAACATACTTCGTGCTCTTTCCATTACTGTCCTATTGAACCTTTCTGCAACTCAATTTTGCTGCGGAGTGTAAGGTGTAGTTTTATGTCTTTTAATCCCATGATCTTTACAATACCTCTCGAACTCATCGGAAAAAAACTCGCCATTGTCAATCCTTAAACATTTTATTTTTCTTCTAGTCGATTTTCCACAAGGTTTTAAATTCCTTAAAATGATGAACACGCCTTTACTTTTCAAAAATAAACAAATTCCTTCTAGAATAATCATCAATGAATGATACATAATATCTTGATTTAGACAAAGAAGGAACATTTGGACCAAAAACATCGGAATGAATGTAATCAAGTAAATCGAAGATTTGTGAGGACTGGAGTAAAATGAAACACGGTGTTGTTTACCATATATACAATGTTCACAAAATTTGAATTCAAGGTTACAATCATCAAGCCCCTCAACTAGGTTTTTATTTTTCAAGGTTTTTAAACCTTTTTCACCAATATGGCCTAGCCTATGATGCCAGAGCATAGTCTTTTCTGCTGGAAGTTTAACTTCTATAGAGTTTGCACTATCAAGAACTTTTTCCTCTTTTTCTCCTTGAGTAGCTTTCTGTGACTTTACAGAGACACTATTGCATTGCACAACATGTGCATCCAACTTATATAGGGTACCAATACGAGCACCCCTAGCTAGCACCATTGAGCCTCTAGTCATCTTGTAGCCATTTCCAGAGAACGCGACTTGCACTCCAATATCATTCAGCTTACTAATAGAAAGTAAATTTCAAGCCAGACCTGGTATATGCATTACATCATTGATTCCCTTCACTCTTCCATCAGGGAATTGAATTCTGACTCTTCCACTATCAACTATTTCGAAAGATGAATTGCTTGCTAAATTCACCCTTCCACCATTGTATTTTTCATACTTAGTGAACCAATCTCTATGAGATATCATGTGGAAAGATGCTCTAGAATCAATCAACCAGACATCATCTGATGCCTGAGTAGCCAAGGCTGCAATGAAAGCGTCTGCATCACTCTGAGAGGAATCATTGTTGGAAGAATAATTCTTCTTCTTCTTTTTCTCCTCTTTACAATCCTTTCGGACATGACCAGGTTACCCACAATTTCAGTACTTCACCTTAGACTTCTTGCCAGGAGACTTTGATCTCCCCTTTAATTTAGATTTGGACTTCTTGTCCTTCTTCTTAACTTTTTCTTTCGATTTTCCTTGAACAACAAGAGCCTCCTTCACCATCTTAGAAGATTTTCTTCTCATCTCTTCTGATAACAAAGAAGCAACAACATCTTCCATCTTAAAAGTGGATGTCGTATTCCCAATAGCCATCACCAAGTGATCCCAAGAATCTGGAAAATAACATAACAATAGCATACAACAATCTTCTTCATCAATCTTCACACCCACAGATGCCAATTGAGCAATCAACATGTTGAAAGTATTCAAATGATAAGGAACAAACGCTCCTTCCTGCATTTTCAAAGAGTACAACTTCTTCCTCAAGAACAACTTATTCACCAAGGACTTGCCCTGATAAATAGCTCCCAGTCTCTTCCACAAAGAAGATGCAGTCTTTTCTTCATGAACATTTAGAAGAACAAAGTTTGTTAAACAGAGCCTTATCAGCCCCTTTGATTTTTGATCTACAAGGTCCCAATCCTCTTGCTTCATGCCTGTAGGCTTCGTTCTAGACACAAAAAGCCAAAGATCATGATCAACCAATAGATCTTCCATTTTAAGTTTCCACAACTCAAAATTATTGCCATTGAATTTCTCAATTTCAATCTTTCCTAATGTGCTTGCCATCTTAATCTGTAATTCGAATTACCAGACTTCTACAAGACTCCCACTGAACAAAATTGACTGAAAAAAACCAATGTACCCACAAGGATAACACAACTGGCTAGGCTCTGATACCACTTGTAAGGAAAGCTTAGGTGCGGAATAAACTCTCCTAACATCAAAACCTTAGGGATGAATGTAAAGTTTCAATTAAGATACACTTGAAAGGATTAAGAGATTAGAGAAATGAACATACGCAATTTGAACACCAGATTTACGTGGGAAAACCCTTACGGGAGAAAAACCCACCACACCAAGAAAAGCTTCTTTGTATTACAGTAAAGAAAATTACATACAGAGTTCAAACTTAACTTTCTGATGTTAATTTACAACAACATTTCCTTGATCAACCTTGTACAGAACATCCCAGTTACAATGCTCTCTGAATTGAATTCATACACACTGATCACACATCGGTCTATTGATCTTCTTCACAGGAACGACCACAACAGTCCAACTACTAGCAGTTCACATTCCGCTTCTCTGATTGCTTGAAAACAAACCATGTAGGATAGACATTCGGTCGAGGTGTTCAAACAATATCGCATGTCGGTGAGACCCTAGGCCGTGTCTCCCTGATGCCACAATGCCCGACTGTCTTTATCGCCTAGAGTCACCACCATCGGCAAGAGTCATATCGAGTTCAAAACTGTCGCCCAGACTCACTCTATTGCTAAGACATCACAATGATATCCACTAAAAAACCATCAACCAGACCATCCCTATCGGCGAGAGGTCATACCGAACACAAATCCATCTTGAGCAGATCTATCGACAAGAGTTCCGCTATCGCCAAGAGTCTTACATAACCTTAGGTTATACCGATGTTCATACCCGTCAACAAGACAAACAATATCGCTAAGACTTCACACCGATGTTCAACTCATGTAGCTCTATCGGCGAGACCCTCGCTATCGCCAAGAGGTCATAACGATCACAGAACAGTCGGCAAGAGAAAAGCTATCGCTAAGAGTTCATACCGAAAGCTAAGCTTCCGGCGAGAGAAACACCATCGGTAGAAGATCATACTGAGTGCAAACCTTTCAACAAGACCACAATCATCACTTAGACTCTTATTGAGCCTTCATGTCACCCCGATGACTTTCAGTGTATAACCGTCGGCGAGACATATCTTGTCAGAATGAGTCATTCTGAGTGTTCATGCCTCTCCCCAATGAATTTTGTTGCCACGAGTCTCCTCGATAACCATTAGAAACCAACCTGTCAGCAAGAGATCTCCCCGGGAGAAAAGAGTTAGATATTTCACAACGATCGATATGTCTTGCTGATGACTCCCGTCAACAAGATAGAAACATCTCGGTGACCTGAGCATTTCAAATGATTAGAACACAACTGCTAGTCGGTAAGACTTCCAGAGGGTCTCATCGACTTTTCTCTTTTAGGAGTTTCATGCCAATAAGCTTGAGGCATATTTTCCAACAATAGGGGCCTTTAAAAAGGTCATAAATGCAATTGGGCCCAAAATCCAACGTGAAAGTATAAATAAACACAATTTGCAACACTAAATTAAGGAAAAATTGGGTCTATTTAGCTTATAAGGGCCCTAAATCCAATGTGAATGTGTAGAACACATTACAACACTAGATTAGGTCCACTTTAGTTTACAAGCCTCCCAAATTTAATATGAAGATGTAGATAGATACATTTTACAACATTAAATTAAGGCATAGTTAAGTTAATTTAGCTTAAAAGGGGCCCAATGCCTAATGTGGATGTGTAAAACACCTCACAACACTAGACCAAGGCGACATTAAGTCCAATTTATCATTAAACATTCCCAAATTAAGCAAGGGATACTTTTTTCTACACTACACTTCCCATCTAGGTTTTTTACCTATTTTTATTGTAATGAATTGTTGTTTCATTATATGTTTGACAACATAGTATACAAACTCATAGAGTATTAAATGAGTTTTCAAGTATTCATAATTTTCTTGGGCAGCCAAGTACTCATAGAGAAAAATCACAAGTCTATGTTGGCTAAGTTTTTGGTGAGTTATATTACCAAAAAATAGAAATTTCATGCATGCAACTCACCTAATGTGGAATAGGTAACCCAGTGTGGTAAAATACACCAAGAATGTGGCATAAACAATAAAAAACATGATTTTTTGGCATTTAATTATTCTTGTGTGAATCAAAATAAAGATACACAATACTGTGCCCTTTCAAAATTTTAAAAATGGAATACACCTTGAAGTTCTATGTTCTTTCAAACGTCTTAATTTGGTCTTGGTGGTAGAGGATCCACCCCTTGACACTACCATATACTACAATAGGGAACATGCCACATGAAATACCCCCAAATATTGCAAGGGGTGTTGCCCCTAGATCCCACTAGGGGTGCTACCCTTATAACTAATTTTATATATTATTTAGTTGTATTTTTTAATTAATTTTTAATGACATTTAATTATTTTTAAATTATTAAATTTATTCTAAGTTTTTCTTTAGATTTTATCGAGTCAAAGTTTTTTGGTTTATTAAAACTAAGTTTGTGAACTATGTTTGATGTATTAGTTTAACATTATTTTTTTTGAAAATAATAATGAATACTCAATAATTACATGAATACATTCCTAATATTAGTGACCTAATTTTCTTGAAATTAAAAGAAACTTGATTACCCTAGCAAAATTTTCAAAACTTTTAAACCAATGTTTTTAAAACCTAAAAATGTATTCATCTAAAAAAGTCATAACTCATTGTAAACCACACACCAAATTGATCGTTGATTGTTCCTTATTATTAATTTTAAAATAAATAAATATTTAACATAATTATAAATCCAAAAAGTCTATCACTAACTATTCCACATAATAAGAATATGCTTGAAAACCATTATAATATGAATAGAAATAAAAAAAATTATAATCAAATTGTTATATAATACAATGAAATTAATAGTACCTCATAAATAAGTATGAAAAAATGAACACTTCAAATAAGAAAATGGTTAGAACAAATTTATGTAACTTAAATGAAATGAATGATAGGAATAAGTGTACATCTCATCTATCTCAGCGATGTGTTTGAAATTCACATTTGAAACTTATTTTTCTAAAATAAATACTAAAGAAACTATTTTTTAGAGTACAATGTTGTAAAATAAAGTGTTGTAGTATCTTGTCATTGGATATAAGTGAAGAAATGCATCTCTTATTCAATTTCTAGATATTTTATCACATGCTTTATTAATACTAGGAAAGTGTGAAATTGGATATGGTGAGCTATGTTAAAGTAATTTACATATAATATTTTTCCTATTAATCTTAAATGACAAGATGAAAAGAACATGACATGGTTTTCTTAAATCTAAATAAATTTTATATAAGTAGTTTGATGTATTTATAAAATTATTCTAGATGGAGTTTTAACCTAGAGAATAACCTCGTAAGATTTATTTAAGTTCCAATATTGACCCTTTCCCTATTTTGTACCCCTTGATAGGTAAGTTGATCTAATAATTAATCAAGTTAAGCCCATTGTAAGTTTGTACCTTCCTCCATCTAATACCCACTATTTTTCACTTTATTCATCCTTATTGTGTTATTAACTTACACATGTGAATCCAATAAACGCAAAATATCATTCATAGACTACAAGGTTTCCCAAAGAAAGTTCCTAAGCATGAGATTAACTTAAGGAAACTTGAGTAGAGCTAGAGGCCAAAAATAATTTTAATTTCAATACGACACCATTTTTTATTAAAAAATTACCACTCTTTATAGATATTTTTAGGTAATAGTTAGTTGAATATAGTAAGTATGAAAGAGTAGCATCAACATTATAAACCAAAAGAAAATAAATTAAACAATATTAGATTTTTATACAATAATTGGTCATAATAGTGAGGCTTTTGTACAATGTATTTTTCTTCTACTTCGTTAGATTGTGAATTTCCAAAAAGAAATCATAATATATGACTTGAGCATATTTTTCCATATTTAAGTAGTTTTTACCAAGCATAAGAAAGTTCAATTAAATGAGCTAGAAATTTTTTATACAAAACTATCCAGAAAACAAGAAAATCGTTTAATTTATATCCCTAATTATGATTTATATCAATTAATTAGTAGAGATTAATATGTTGTAGACTATAAAAAATAAAAATATTTTTTAGATAATTGGTATATTTAAGATGTAGATACATATAAATATTAAAACTTAACTCAACCAATCTTAATTGAATTTATTCATCTAGCTCTAACTCAAACCTTTATCTTGAGATCACTCATTAACAATAATAATATTAATATACAAACAAGTTAAGTTTTTCACTTTGATGTAAATGAAAGTTATTATGCTTAAGTTTCAAGCATTGCTCCATACATCTGCTATATTGAAAATAACCACTTACTTGAGTTAACACAAATGTTACAAAGAGTCAAAAGAAGTGTTTGAAACCTCTAAATTTAATATAAGTATTGAATATAAGGGGAATTGGTTAAAAATTGATACCCCATTGGTGAAAGCAATAAGAAATAAGCTAAGAGTAGGAAAAATTATGACATCAATAAAAAAAGGTTATAAGAATCTAAAAAGTCCTTCCACTTTTTCTCCCTCTTAATGATAAAAACTAACTTTGAAACATAATCTTTTTTACTTGTTGAGATACAATTTTAAAATATTTTTGGAAGTATAAATAGTACCCAACTTTGTGAGATCAATTGAAGAAAAGATCAATGATTTAAATAATAAAGGTGGTAACCTAAGCTATGTAAATTCATTCTTTCATTCTAACCATTATAAATTTCATTAAGATAAAAAAAATTATATATTCGAATCTCTTGTATTTTTTGGTTTGCATATAAATATTATTTTCTTATCAGCTATATTTTTTAATTTTTAATTTTTCATTGTCGCACATAATGATACTAGCATAAAGCTTGATTTGCCACTATTATTTGTTAGGATGGAAATATTATTTCCCTATTTATAACTTAATAAAAAGAAAAATTATATTGTACACTTGATATTAGACAACATTTTAAATCTAAAGAAAATGTATTTTATTTTCTATTTTACTAAAGTTAATTTTTTAATTAATTAGTATATTGAGGAGGTTCATTTAAGATTTTAGTTTTTTTAATTTTATTTATTTATTCTTGTTTCCTTTCAAGTTTAATTTTACTTGTAAATGATTTTGGTTTGATTTATTATTTCAACTATTCTTTTAAGTCTCTTTTAATATTGATTATAATTATGTGGTATAAAATAGTTTAAGTTTTGAATTTCAATAAAAGTTTGTTTCATTTTAAGATTTTTTTAGAAAAGAAATTAATACTTTTTTTTTTTTACAGTTGAATTGTTGCTTCATCACCATGGAAGATAATGAATCCAAGAAAAGTTCCTCTTGTTTAAAAAAATCTCACACAAAAAATGAGAAAAAAAAATAAAAAATCTTCTTGTTTCAGTAAAGGTCATGTGAAAGGTGAAGATAAAAAAAGATCCTCTTGTTTCAAGAAAGGTCACATGAAAGATGAAGATAAGAAAAGCTCCTCTTGTTTTGAAAGGTCACATGGAAAGTGAAGATAAGAAAAGCTCCTCTTGTTTCAAAAGTGGTAATGTGAAAGGTAAAAGATGATGAAGACGAGAAGAACATAACTTACAATTATGAAAAAGGGGAATAAATTCAAAGTAGAAACCAAACACTAGATGTTATTAAAAATTAAACCACAAAATACAAAATGTTGTATTTTTTTGCACATATTTGTAAAACTTATTCTTTTTAAAATAGTTTAATTAGCCCAATTTTAAACTCATAATATGACTTATGGTAAAGTTTGAGTATCTAATGTCTTATAAAAACTTCATTATCTTTTCAATTCTTTATAAAAATTGAATGCTCATGTATTATTATTTTTTAGAATATTTTAAAAAAATATGCTTGCAACTTCATATAAAGATTGTAGTTATAAATATATTTATAATATATCTATTATTTTTTATTCGTTATAATATATCTAATATTATCAAGCACTAATAGTTTAAATTTAAAGAAAATATATTTTATTTTCTATTTTATTAGAGTTAAATTAATAATAAAAGGGGTAAAATTTTTATTGAAACAACCAGCAAAGTACAAAGAGCAGGGGCCTAGAGCCCGAAAGAGAACACAACACCAACATAAAAGAGCCCCCAAAAGGGGCTCAACTAACCATCCATATCTTCCTTGACCAGATTCTCAAGATCCAAAGCACATTCCAGAGGCAGGTGAGTCCAATCTTCCATCCTCCATCCCTCTCCACGATCAGAAGCCCACTTAGCCAGGCAATCAACAGTCTTATTCCACTCATGAGGAACATAGAAAAAAGAGACTACATCCAAAGAAGTGCTCAACCTAAGAATTTGTCTACCCACCACTGCCAGATGCCAATCCACATCTTCCACCCGCTGCAAATTCAACATATCCACCACTACCTGAGAGTCAGACTCGCAGATAATCTTGCTCCATCCTAGAGCACAACCTCTTTAAAGAGCCATGAGGACAAAAAAATCCTCTATGTAATTATTGGTTTGAATTCCCTTATATTCAGAGAAAAAGAAAATAACCTTACCAGAGCTGTCCCTGCCAATTCCTCCAACCCCAGCATGCCTGGGATTTCCCTTAGAAGACCCATCAGTATTGATCTTGAGAGTCCCAAAGGGGGGGGGACCACTTTCCCTCCCTACAAACCTTCCTTTTAGCTTGCCTGCTTCTAGTCGGTTGTATCTTCCAAAGAGCACCACTAGAATCAGCACATGAAATATTCAACTTTTGAACCACCCACACGTCTCTAGGAGCAATATCCTCTGAGAGATCACACTTCGCAGGAAGAGTCTCTTGTAGCATATTTATAACTTGCAACCACACATGCTGCACCCTCTTTGTCTTATCCTGGAAAATCCTACGGTTCCTCTCCAACCACACCTGGTACATAATAAATCTTGGACCAATACCCCAAGCCACTTCCAGAAAGGAAGTCTTAGAAGGGGGTCTACCAAGACTATTCCAGAACTTAACCAGAGAGTGAGCATGAATACAAGCATGCTCCCAAGCTTCCCACCACCAGTGCCAAATAACCCTGGTGAAAGAGCATTGGAAAAAGAGGTGCAAGCTATTTTCTTCACTTTGATTACATAAAGTACAAATAGAAGGCCCATGAAAGCCCCTCTTCTAGAGATTCTCCTAGGTAAGACATTTGTTTTGAACCATAAGCCACAAGAAGAAATTGTACTTGGGTCAAGCTGACTTATTTCAAGCTTGCTTCCACCAAGATATGTCCCTCCTGTCAAAATTTTGTCTTTCCAACTCTTGATAACCCGAGGCAACTAAGAACTTTCTTTTTGGGTTGGGTCCCCAGGCGAGGGTA
Organism: Sequoia sempervirens; assembly: GCA_007258455.2. Classification (NCBI taxonomy): domain Eukaryota; kingdom Viridiplantae; phylum Streptophyta; class Pinopsida; order Cupressales; family Cupressaceae; genus Sequoia; species Sequoia sempervirens. The sequence goes on along the minus strand of VDFB02353493.1, from coordinate 223,594,007 downwards.
TCAACTCCTCTTAAAGAGTTACATGCTTTGCCAACAAGAATCCCAACAAGAGTCTCTCTCTCTCTCCTTCAGAACCCCCAAGAGGCCATTCCTGGGGTTCTTTCCATATGGCAACCTCGCCCCGCCCCACCCTTAAAAACACCTTAAAATCCTCAACCTTACTCCATCCTGTTGCAAGGAAACTATCACTTAAAGGTTGAAGGTGGGGGTATTGAGATAAAACAGGAGGAAAGCCATCCCAATAATCCTCCCAAAATAAGGCATCCGAACCGCTATTGCAAATCCAGAAAAGACCATTTTTAACTAACTGCGCCCCTTTCTTCAAAGTCTCCCAGGTCATGGACCCCGTTCCAGTCAAGTTGTACCTTGGTACATCTTTCCCATTCACCCCACCAAGATACTTAACATTAAGGATTTTGGCCCATCCTTGATCTTGGCTTATGCACCATCTCCAAAATAGCTTAGCAGCAAGAGCCCTACTGTTCAAGCTTGTTCTCCTCAATCTAAGGCCACCATCCTGCTTTGATCTGCAAACACAATCCCATTTGACCAAGCTCCATTTTGAGGAAAGCAAATTACCTGTCCATAAAAATTGCCTGGAAAGGGCATCAAAGTCCTTAATGAAACCAGCAGGGGCTGATTGCACAACACACCTGTAGATAGGAAGAGCTTATCCAAAATCTCTTGCCACAAACCCCTCAATAGCCTTTGGTTTGAAAGAGGGATTCCAAGATACACTAAAGGAAGCGTTCCAATTTGAAACCTCAAGATATGAGCAATCCGAGCTTGAATAGAAGTGGGGGTATTGAAGAAGAATATTTGTGAATTTTCTTCATTAATCTTTTGTCTTGAGGCTTTCACATAAATATCCAAAGCTCTTTGGAAACTAGCTGCCTCCTGAATTCTTGCTGCACCCATCAAAGACGTATCATCCACAAATTGGAGGTGGGAAGAAGGAGGAATGCCATGCCCCCACTTCCAACCTTGAATCCCACCTTGACTAACTTGAGACTTGATAAGTCTTCCCAACCCTTCTACCATCAGGATGAAAAGGTAAGGGGAGAGAGGATCCCCTTGCCTAAAGCCTCTGGCTGCACCGAATAAGTCAGAAGGTTCACCATTAATTAGTACTGCAAAAGAAGGTGAAGTTATGCAGCTCATAACCCAATTGATCCACTCCTGTCCAAAACCAAAGGCCTGTAGAACTTTCTATAAAAAACTCCATCTGACCCTATCATAAGCTTTGGCCATGTCCAAATTTATGAACATGGCTTTTTCCTTAGAGGCAGCCATAAAGTGAATAGCTTCTGCCACTATGATAACCCCATCCAAGATTTGTCATCCTATAACAAAGCCCCCTTGCTCTGCAGAGATTAGGTTACTGAGCCATGGCTTTAACCGTTCAGCTATCACTTTTGTAATTATTTTGTACATCACATTGCACAAAGCAATAGGTCTAAAGAAATTAAGGGAGTTAGCTCCTTCCTTCTTTGGGATGAGAGCAAGGAAAGTTGCATTCAAAGCCTTAAGCATCTATTTATTGTTAAAGGATTCTTGCACCACTTCAAAGAGGTCCATCTTGACAATCTCCCAAAAAGCTTGAAAGAACTCTATAGGAAAACCATCTGGTCCCGGGGCTTTACCCTTTTTCATTCCAAACACAACTACCTCTATCTCAGATAGAGTAATGGGCTTAATGAGAGCCTCATTTATTTTAGGAGCGACCAAGGAGGGAATGCAAGCCATAACTAAATCCTCCTCAGCCCTAGCCAGATCAGAGTCCTCTAAAAACAAACTCCCAAGAAATCTAGTAGCCTCCAGAGCAATCTCCCTATGAGAGGAAACCAGAGCCCCTTCAGCCGTCGTGAGAGAGTTGAGAACACTCCCATGTCTTCTTTCCTTAACAGTGTTGTGGAAGAACTTAGTATTTTTGTCCCCTTCCTGGAGCCAATCAATTCAATCTTTTTGTTTCCAATAAATCTCTTCCCGAAGCTCCCATTCTTCCAGATTCTTTAAGGCCGCAACTTCTTCTCTATATAGCCCATCAGACAAGCCCTATTCTCTAATTTGGTGAGTAATATTGTCCACCCTCGCTATGCTTCCCTCTTGGCTCCAAAGAGATTTCCAAAGCACTCTCTATTCCACCTTTCAGCTTTAACTTAACATACTCCAATTGCTTGACAAAAGAAAACATAGCAGTGCCATAAGCAGGCTTCCCTTCCCTCCACCAAGCAATGATATAATCCTGAAGAGAAGCATACCTCAACCACATAAGCTGAAACTTAAAGGATGGATTCTTTATCTTTTGAAACTTAGAAGCAGTCAAAAGAATTGGCCAGTGATTTGAACCCCTCCAGTCCAAAATCTCTGAACTAGTAATCCAACTGTCCGCCATCCAGAAACAAGAAACCAGAAACCTGTCTAATCTTTCCGCTATCGCTTCCACCCCACATCTCCTATTATTCCATGTGAACAACCCATTGGAAGGTTTGATGTCCACCACCCTCAAGCTTTCAATGTTACTCCTTAAAAGGCCTACAGAGGGGTCGAGCTTGGGATTACCTCCCCGCTTCTCTTTGAAACTTAAAATTGCATTGAAATCTGTTGCCAGAATCCAAGGAAATAGAGGGGCAAGAGAGCGAACATATCCTATATGTGACCAAAGCAAAGTTTTTCCAATAAAATCAATTGGAGCATAAACATTAGTGAAGAGAAGAATCTCACCAGTTACGCAACACGTGGCCACCAAGGAAATAGCAGATTTGCTAGAAACCCACCAAAGTGGGACCAGCTTGCGAGGATCCCATAAAAGAGCCAAACCCCGAGAACATCCTTGAGTGCCAATGCACTGACAAAGACATCTAGGCCAAATCTTAGCAGCCATGTAATGCATCCTATCAATAGATAACTTAGTTTCCTAAATAAAAACCACCTTAGGCGAATGAGACTTAATCAAATCTCGAATAGCCTTTTGTCTAGGGATGCTATTCAACCCCCTTATGTTCCATGAAAGAACAATCATTTCTGAGGAAGAGGGAAATGGGAATCAATGGTCTTCACAGAACCAGACTCAACTAAAGACTCTCCCACTAAATTCAACTTTTCCTGGTCTTTCTTCCTCCCCACCTTAAGAGGATTCTCTAGGGCATCTTTTATAATGGTTTTTTGATGAATACCTAAAATAAAAGGGGAGCCCTTGCTTTTGCTCTCCTCCTGCCGAACATTTCCGGTGCAAGCCTTGATTCGGGCATGAGCAGAAATCTCCTGCAATTCCTTGTCTCCATTGGTTTCCAACTCCTCAAAAGGTCTTACTAGAGTAGCTATGTCCATCTATACCCCAGGCTCTCCCTCCTGTGGATCGGCCTAAACAACATTTTTCACCTCCCCACCTATTTCCTTTGCCTCCAAGAGCTCATGGCTAGCAGGCATGTTAGCAATGGTTCCATCAAACTATTCCAAGTCATCCAACCCATCAACCCTATTGAAGACCTCATCTTTCTATCTGTCCTTAAAGGTCCTCTTTTCGCCGCGACCCTTGTTACGACCTCTTACAGGGATGAAGCCCTCCTTGTCCTCCCTCATAGGGGCCTTCCCTTTATCTTGGGTGTGAGGAGCACTAGCCAGACCTATTGTTGAATCCTTTGTAGGTTTTGATTTGGGGCACACTCTCTGCAAATGGCCATATTCATGATAGAAGCGACATCGAAATGACAACGTTTCATAGTCAAGCTGTTGAATCCATGAACTTGACCCCAACCGATTTTTGATAGAATTAGGCAAGGGCTTATTCAAATCAATTTCGACACATACCTGGGCATAGGTAATTACCTTCTTCTCCATAGTCTGTCTCAAAGGACCAACTAGTTTTCCAAGCTAGCTTGCAACTAAGCTAAAAATGTCCTCCCTCTAAAATTCTAAAGGAAGCCAGGGTAATCTCACCCAAACTGGAACCTGCGAAGGAAGCTCTTCTGTAGGATTGAATCCCACATGACAAGGCTTAATGAAGAGACCCACCTGATTGTAGAAATAGGGCCCTCCTTGAAAAACTTTATTCCTGTTCGACATGCAAGAGAAAACCATTTGAAAATAGCCGTTGGATGCCAACAGAACATCTATATCCCCCTCTAGAGACCAGGTACGCTGAGCCCATGATTCCAAAAAAGACAAAGATACCCGAATCCCTAGGAACTTACAGATTAGAGCATGCTTTGATAAATAGTTGATATCGTCCATAATAGCTTCAAGTTGGATCTCAACAATCGGCCTATTATCACTCTTAGCAAGGCACCCATTCACCTTTGAGGGCCTAAAACCTCCAGACAAATATGAGGACTCTCCCATTCCTGATCCAGACTCACCAAAAAAAGGATTCGTATGCAATAGTACCGAAGGATTGCTTCCCACCACCGTATCCTTGAAAGACAAACCCTTACCACCAAGAGAAATCCCGTTTGGAGCCATGCAAGGCCTGAAACCAAAAAAACCCCAATAACCCAAAGCAAGCCTGAGAAGAGCACAAAAAATAACACCCAACCTCCCTCCACCAAGTTTCAATCACCACAAAGAACCGTAGCCCACCCACAGATGCTAGAACACCCCCCAACCACGACATGCAAAGCACAAAATGCACAAGAAATAGCAGAAAAATGTTTACAGAAAGCACCACAAATAGGAAAAAAAAAATGTGACCACCCAAGCCACAACCCACACTTGCGCCCGGAACACCCTTCGATCTGCCACCAACCACCGCAGGAAAACCCGGAAGCCGCGAGGCGCGGATGGTAGAAACCCTAGCCCGCGCACATGCACCAGCACGCCATTTCCTCTCCTTCAATATTATTGGGATTATCTTATCACATGCAACTTAATAACTATCTAGGGTTTTTAATTATTCAAACTTTTTTATACGTCTAGATTTAATTGATGGTTCATTTTATTTATTTTCACTTTAATGAATCCAAAAATTATAGCTTGGCCTTTAGGGATACACATTTCTACTTTTTGAGTTTTAGATCTATGTGATTTTATTTTTACCATTATTCTTTAAATTTGTAAATGCTCCCTGTGCTCTTAGTTCTTTGCAAATGGTTTCACCCCTAATTGATTTTCACCTTTTAAATCCTTCATGGCATGTTCTTCATTTCTATATCATAGTCATGGGTTGTTTTAACCCTTATCCTTGGCCTATGTCCATTCTTATATCAAATATCTTCATATGCTTTCATATTACCCATTAATCCTTGAGGATATCACCTCCTTTTACCAAATGGATGGTGTTACATTATTTGTATACATGTTAGTTATTAATATATCTAATTTATCATCTTTCATATAGCTTGTTATCACATTCCTCTCCATATTAGAGCATCTCTCTTGATTTATTCATGATCTCCATGTTAATTTTTTCCTCCCATGAATAGTGATGGTTATTTTTCCTTGAGCATATTTCTTTCTTCTCATGATATATATAATCAAGAGGTAAATGATGCTTATCGTAGAGATATTTATTACTTAGTGTCTCCTTCACATTAATTTTCCTTATGATGATGAAATATTTCAAGAAACTCACAATGTACACCTTGATGTTATTGATGTCTCCTTATTTGATGATAGTGTGGTTCATGTTTCTAGTGCACACATTAATTATGAATAAATTCTAAACACATCTAGTTCCTTGACCCTAAATTCTATTGATAAATCTAGGAATCATGATTCATGTGATGAGGTTGTTCATTTAAAGATGGTGATGCTTCTACCTTGTTTCTTGATGATTTACCCAATATAAACTTTCATGATGCATATTTTCTTAATCAATATGCTTTAACTTCTTTTTTACATGACATTTATATGGTTAAAAATGATGACCATTCTTCACAAATAACTTATGATAGTGATAAGCATGTTGAAAATGTTTTAATATATCATGACATTTTTATCCTACTTTTGATAATGCGCACATATCTTTAGGGATCCAATACTTGATGGTTTTATTAGAGATAAAAAATACACTTAAATGTTAAATATTTTATTTTCTTACATTATGTTCATGCATGTATGACGATGCTTTTCTAATGTATGAATTTAGTGAAATTTTAATTAATGGTGCTTTCCTATGGTTAATTGATGTGTCTTATTCTTATAATCCGTTCATTAATCTTTCTTGTGATTTCATTGAATACTTTAGTAATCTACCTAGAGTATGCTTACATAGTGGCATTTATCTATCAACCTTTAGTAACCATTTATTAGGAAGTCTTAGGGTCACTTCTACACTTTCAAATAATACATTATCTTAATATTATCATAATTTCCTAAGATTTATATCATGCACCACATCTTGGGGACCATTCTAAAAATTACTACCATTCTATCCCCTATAAATATAACCTATTATTATAGCTTCATTCACCTTGATTTTGGATCCTCTTGCCTCTTTGTAGCTACCCAAAAACTGCTTCTAATTTCCACCTGCCCTCAATTTTCATGACCTACCACTTTCCCCCCCTTTTTCCACTTCTTTGGAAATGCCAAAAATATTCCCTAAATGGATTTTGGTGCCTCCAAGTGTATTTTGAAAATTTTAACTTCCTACTTAACAATAATGCAAATTTTTAGAGTCATACCTTTTCACTTGAGCACTTGATTAAGTATTTAAAAAAAAAATAAAGTACTTGGAGTTCTCTATGTGATAGAAATGTCATAAATGATATTTTTCCAATTTTTGAAGCCTCAAAATTTTATCTTAAGGAAATTTAAAAGATTTTCAAAAACTTAAATCTTTAGTATCTTCCCATCTAGACCCGATCTTGGCTTGAAATTCATCCACAATGTGCAATTTTCAATTTTGGAGCTTTAAATAATTTTTTAGGTCCCTACATGCTCAAATTCAAATTTATTAAATGTAAATATCATGCTAATTTAGCCATTTTATGATTTTTTGGAGGAAATAAGCTTCATGGGTATTTATCAAACCAAATAGAAATTAAAATAAAACTTTTTTATTAGGTGATGCAAGATTGCTCTTACACCTTTGGATGCTCATGCATCATTATTTTTGGTCTTGAATATATAAGAATGTAAGAATATTTGTTCAAGGGTGCAAGACTTGTCAAATTGCAAAGGGAAGTAGTCAAAATATTGGATTTTATCAACCTTTAACAATACCAGATAAACCTTGGGAGGATACAAGCATGTATTTCATATTGGGATCATTAAGATCACATAGGGTACACGATTCCATATTTATAGTAGTGGAAATATTTAATAGGTATTGTATATTATTGGAATTGCAAGAAAGCCAACTAAGACTTCTATAAAGAATGTTATATCCTAAGTAAATTTAACATGTGAATATGTCCCCTAATTACCTAGTGAGTGAATTAGCTAGGTACAAGACATTTATTCACACCAATAGTAAGAAGACTAATGTTTTTGTACATGTTGCTGACCTATTTTTCAAGGAGATTGTGAGATTGCATGGATTACCACAAAGTATAATTTTAAATAGACACAAAATTCATAAGATATTTATAGAGAAAATTATATAAAAAGACCAAGATAGACATAAAATTTGGGTCACCATTTCACCCATAAATTGATGGAAAAACAAAAGTGGTAAACATGAGTTTGGGAAACTTGTTGCAATGCTTAGTAGGAGATAAGCCAAGAAATTAGGATATAATTCTATCACAAACAAAGTTTGCATACAACTCAATGAAAAAAAGCACAGGAAAGACACCATTTGAAATTGTGATTGAAATACAACCTAGAGTAGTGGAACTTAGAGACATCAATATGGAAAATAAAAGGAGTGCAGAAGCAAAAGAATTTGCAGAATACATGGAAACAATACACAATCAAGTTAATAAACACTTGGAAACAACGAAAAAAAAATATAAAGGATGAGAAGATGAAAAGTGGTGACACAAATATTTTTTTTTTGGAGATCAAATCATGACATATATTAGAAAAAAATATTTCTAATAGGCACATACAAGTTGAATATGAGAAAGTTCAGCCCATGTAAGATTCTCAAGAAGTTTGATTCAGGTAATGCTAATGAGGTTGAGTTATCATAAAAACTTGGTATATCACCAATATTCAACATATAATATCTCCATTATTACCATGAATTTAAATCAAGCAACAACACCATAGAATTTCACTCTAAATTATACATACCAAATCAATAGCAAGATCAAGTAGAGTAGATTTTGGACAAAAAAACTAGGTGTAACACCAAAAATAGGTAGTTTGAAGAACACCTAGTAAGTGGAAAGGAATAAAAATAGAAGAATACTCATGAATTTTACAAGATAAGGTAGACCACCTTGGTTTCCCTCTAAAACCAACAAAGTGCAAGACTCATTTTTCAAATAACCTTGAGTGTTTAATGCAAGAGCATCCCAGTGTAGTTTACCACATTTCACTACATATTCTCATTTTAGCTTGTAGTAGAGAACCAAAGTTCTATAACAACTCAAGCACTTTATATATAGATTTTAGGATATTTGAATTAGTTTCCAAATAGTTATCATCAGTAGAGGCAACATCGAGTTCAAAGTTCAGAATAGTCAATAACAAATTCAACATTTGTAGTTTGTAGGACCTTCCCATGACTTGAGACAATCAAAGATACATTTTAACAAGGTAGTATGGGACCAAAGGAACCTCCAATTGAAACTACATAAGAATTTGTTAACTCTTGGAGCTTCATCATCGGATTTAGGCTGACCTACACATTTCATAGGACATAGAGATTTGGAACAACTTGCAACTAGCATCTAGATCTTTCCTAAAGCCTGGAGCTTCTATACAAACACATCTTATATTTATTTGGAAGTTAGTTAGTTAGGTGAAGTTAATATAG